>BPLQ01001073.1:0-131342 GCA_021605075.1 Caerostris darwini | reverse complement strand
CTAATATAGCATGTATTCTGATCGTTAATGTCATATTTTATAATAATTGCATGCATTAATTTCTACTAAATTAAGTATCTCTTGTGTTCTTTACAAGAAATATCTTTAATATGTATATATATATATTTTATGTTAGGAATTTCGTCTAAATTCCTAACATAGCACCAAATTTAAATATGTAATCCATAAAATTAATCATCGCTTAAATGATATGAATAATGATCTTTAGTAGAATTTATAATCAATTTATTTGAATGGCAGAACATTACATTATGAGAAAGTTACAAATTTAAAAGTATAACATTATGTTATCTCACTACGAGTAACTTTCTCATAATGTAATGTTCTGCCATTCAAATCAATTGATTACAAATTCTAATATAGATCATTATTTATACCATTAAATGACGATTTGTTTCATGCGAATGCATACTTCAATTTGGTAATAGATTAGGTATTTTTTCTGTATTTACAATAAATTTCTTTAAAACAATTTATATAATTTATTACTTATTTATTAATACGAATTGTTGCCATTAAAATCGAATCATTGCAAAATCTAATATAATCCAATATTATCACAATGTAAGACCATTATTTGCAAGATAATATATACTTCAATTTGGTATATTATAAAATATTTCTTGTCAATTTTACCAAATCTCTTTAAAATATTTTATATTGTTTTGTAATTTCTTACTTATTTATTAATATAATGGGCCGCCCTTAAAATCGAATCATTGCAAAATCTGATGTATTTCTATATTATTATCAATATAAGATCCTTATTATTATTATTACCAATTCTATCAAAAAAATTCTATCAATTAAACTCGAATCATTGCAAAATAATATAATTCAATTTCATCACCGTATATTATTTGCACTATAATACATTCAATTTGGTACATTATGAAATATTGCTTGTCTATTTTACAACTCTCCTTAAAATATTTTATATCCCTTTGTAATTTCTTACTTATTTATTAATGTGATGGGCCACTAATAAAATTGAATCATTGTAAAATATAATACAATCCAATTTTAACACCGTGTATAAGAACATTATTTGCACGATTATGCAAATTTCAATCATTATAAAATAGCTCTTGTCTATTTTACAACTCTCCTTAAAATATTTTATATCCTTTTGTAATTTCTTACTTATTAATGTATTGGGCCGCCATTAAAATCTAATCATTCCAAAATCTAATATAATCCAATATTATAACCGTATAAAAGATCCTTATTTGCACGGTAATAAGTAGTTATGATAATACATATTTCAATTTGATACGTTATGAAATACTTCTCGTCTATTTTATAAATCTCTTTAAAATATTTTATATTCCTTTGTAATTTCTTACTTATTTATTAATATAATGGATGCCATTAAAATCGAATCATTGCAAAATATAATGTAGTTAAATAAATATAAATCCTTTAAATTCCCTCTTTGTCCCTCCCATCTCCATTTAGATGCTATGCAACATATTTCGTTAACAGACCATCCCGACTGCTATTGACTGTAATAATTTGGTTTTAATAGCAGAACATAACTTTATGAGAAACTTACAAATTAAAAAGTATATATTCGCAAATATTTTATATCCTTTTGCAGTTTCTTATATATTAATGTAATGTGCCCCCATTAAAATCGAATCATTGCAAAATTTATTAAAATCCAATATTATAACAGTATATAAAATCATTATTTGCATGATTATACATACTTCAAATTGGTAGAGTATAAAATATTTCTTGTCTATTTTACAAATCTCTTTAAAATATTTTATATCCCTTTTTAATTTCTTACTTATTTATTATTGTATTGGGTCGTCATTAAAATCGAATCCTTGCAAAATCTAGTATAATCCAATATCATCACAGTATATATAAGATCATTATTTGCTCGATTATGCATACTTCAATTTGGTACATTATATATATATTTTTTTTTTTTTTACTGTTTTAAAAATCTGTTTAAAATATTTTGTATACCTTTGTAAGCCTCTTATTTATTAATGTAATAGGGCGCCATTAAATTCGAATCATTGCAAAATCTAATATAATCCAATTTTATCACAATATATACGATTATTATATTCACGATAATGCATACTTCAATTTGGTACATTATAAAATATTTCTCGTCTATTTTACAAATCTCTTTAAAATATTTTATATCCCTTTGTAATTTCTCACTTATTTATTAATGTAATGGGCAGCCATTAAAATCGAATCATTACAAAATATAATGTAGTTAAATAAATATCAATCCTTTAAAGACCTTCTCTGTCCCTCCCATCTCCATTTAGATGCTATGCAACATATTTCGTTAACAGACCATCCCGACTGCTATTGACACTGAATTATTACCCCGCATAGGAGGAAACCGGCAATACGTCATCTAAGCATCAATTTCGAAAAATGACGGGTTAAAATATTCAAAACCCCTAGCCTTGATTATCAGGCAAATGCTTCCCCTCTCATGGCCTGCACACATACACACACACACAATAATAAAAAAAAATTAGCCTCAGCGTATACGTAGAGTATAGCTCCATCACCTAAATGGCCGATTATTATCCAATTATTATGCAGTCCGTGCAGTGCTATATTAATCACAGCGCTGCTCCGTACATGTGCGAAAGAGCTTGTCGAATTAATAGCTCTCCCTTCTCTTGCATGTTGCGACGAAAACCCTTTACGCTTCGATTCCTGTAGCAGGTTTCGTAGTTACTGTATGCACCAGTTCGCCATCAAACATTGGTCCGTTCCACTAATACATACTTCAGAATGTGTGATGGCATTGTGTGTAGGGAAAATCTTTTTTTGTTGGTGCAAAGGACTGTAATGATTCATTGTCTTTGATAGTTGGTGTGTTTTTACATCCATAAAATATTTGAGTAATGCATCCGTTTTTGGTGATGGTATATTACGTGTAAAATTAACGGGTGGAACGTATACTTTGTAATCGTTTCGAATGGTTTCAGAATAAGGTTGGTTTTTGGTTAATTTAAAAATGTTTCTATTTTTCGTATTGCTTTTTGGTTCGTTAAAAGTGGGTGATTTATTTGTTAATTTTGTTTTGTCTGCAAAAATGATAATTAAGTAAATTTTTATTCTGTATGTATATACCTATTTTTTTTATTCACAAAGAGTAAATATTTAGTTGTTTCTGGAATTTATATAATTGATTGAATTATAAGATAAATATTGAGTTCTTTGGGATTTATTCGTTCATTAAATGTGCACGCTTATTTTGAAAATTACACTGAAATTTAATGTTTTCTGTAGAAAATTTTGAAAGAAAGTATTTAAATTTGGCTTTATAAACAGCAATAAAAACATTCAATTTTGTCAAATCAAAAATGACCGTTTTAAATTAAGTTAAATTTGAGATGAATTATTTGTATACTCTCATAGGTTACATAACTGTTTGTATCTCCCAAACAAATATCTCTCAACATAATGCATATAATGATAATTTAAAATGAAAAATATATATATATGTAAAGATTTATGAAATAAATCTGTATTATAACGAAAATGCAAAGTTAGTCATAATAAATAAAAAATAACGAATATATAAGATTCTAATAATACTTTTAATCAGACATGGAAAACTAGAATCTACGTAAATATACTATATTTACATGCCAAAGTAGAATCCATGGAAATATCTTATATTCTACATGACAAAGTAGAATATAGTATAATATATGCATTCATTATTTTTAAAATTCCCTTTTCACATAACACATTCATTTTCTGTTTTGGAAAATATTTTGCACTTTTAATTAGCCATTTCTTAAGATAACTCTAAAAATTGTTAAAATTAATTTAAGGGTATATAACGACATTACACGAAAAGTTTTCAATACATTAGCAAACATTAAATTCATCATACAATGACAATTATTTAAGCTGAAATACGTTGTTTCGATAAATGGTAGTCTGAGTATTCTCCCAAATACTTTAGTAAACATAATTTTTTATTTAGAGTTTAAGTTACCTTTTTCCTTCATTTTAAAATAAGCAAATTGAATATTTGTGTTGAATAATAAAATGTATTTTTATAATAATTATTATTTAAATATACTTATTCTATCAAAAAAAGGAGACAGTGGTTAAGGAAAAATTCCTATACATAACACAACAATCAGATTCAATATAAAAGTAATAATAAATTGTAAATAATATAAAAATTAGTAAATGAGTAGGTATATAATATAATTGTATAGTATTTTAAGAAAGAAATCCAACATTTCAGTCATTACTTGTTTTTTTGTACATAATAAATTCATATGAATTATTTCATAAATTACTACAATACCTGTCATCCATATTGGAAGCTGTGCTAACCGATAGAAATAGCCGTCAGTATTCATTGTTATTGTTATTTTCAGATATTGAATGTTTTGATTAGAGGTCATTCACCACTACAAAGATTAATCTTTCCGTTATGTCTTGTTGCAGATTCAGCATTACTCGAGGAATGCATCATACAGTTCCTGCTATACTGGACCCATATTTTTCCATTATTATTTTGAACGAATGACCACAGGGGTAGCATCTATGAGCCCTGTACTTTTGCAGCTAATCTTTGAACCCATCAAAAGAATGTTCTGACTCTATAGATTTATAGGGCTCATCTTCATTATAGACATGGTGATATAACTTTAGGTTTAATTTTGCTTTTCGAGTTTAAAACACTGATTGTTTAGTTCGCATAAGCAGCAATGCTACCCTCTACACAGCCCCAAACTAAGTGGCTCAGTACTTAGCCCCAACCTAAGTATTAAAATTCTTAACTACATTGGAAATTACAAATTTCAGTGAAAAGTCAGGTAGTCACATGATTGAATTTTTAGATGTCGCTTAACATTTTGCTTTAAAAACTTCTTTTTATGTATTGCTTCCATTCATTAACGCTTGTAAATATACGATTTATTCTTTAAATAAATTAAATCGCGTTTAAAAATACTTTTTTGTGAACTACATTTTCTGAAATTAAAACTTCCCATGTATGATTTAGCCGTATTAATTTTACTGTGCAACAACTTTCTACGACTCTTATTTCCATTTTGAATCTTTCCATTATATAGTTTTCAAAAATAGACTGATTATAAAAATTTGTTAATATTTGAAGTACACATTAAAGACTAATTAATTGGAATACTTAAAAGTGCATTAAAATACTTGCTTCTCTTCCTATTTAAGCTTTCACAATTAGTATAACAACATAAGTGTATCAAGATGAATGCATATCAGGTCACTTTTATCAAAAAATATTTTTAAGTTAATTTCCCGAGAAATATATAATATGTATGACAAAAATTACTGATTTTTTAAAGATCATTCAACAATTTATTAAAAATATATGTATGTTTATGAAAACACATCTTCTGTTTTTTAGATAAACATTAGTTGTCTTTTAGTAGACTTTTAACACTATCATTATTTGTAGTGAACTCCTTAGATGCTGCAAATATAATTCATGAGATAAAAGTAATACAATTTTCATAATTTTATTTATAACTTTATTACGTAATTATAAATCTTTATTTGAAAGAATAAAAAACTATATTTATATAAAGTAAAAGACGATTTTTTAAATAAATTTTTACTTATATTTCTGTAGGGGTTTAGAGCTATTATGGTATATGATAATATATAAAATCTGCATCATTTAATCATGATTAAGAATAAAATAATATGGTTTATTTCGTTGTATAAAATTATTTATGATACGTACATTGAGATATATTTTAATAAAAACAGGTTGACATGAATTTCAAACCATATAAATGATGGTTGTATAATTTAACCTTGATTTGAAAAATAATATACAGTGCATATTAATTGGGTTTCATAGGTTGAATTTTTATTCAAGCACTTTAATTTTATAAATTATCTTCAAACAAACTTAGATAGTATTTAAATTTGATGATATGCTTAGTAATATTCTTTTTAAACATGAAAAGAAAATGGAATAAATTAAGAACATCAGTTATTAATCATTATTAAATGTTAAATTTTTCTTCTGAACATCAGAAATATTTAATTCATTCTAAAAGCATTTAATATTTTTGTTTTAAGTTATCTACTTTATCTGGATAGAAAATAGTTAAGTAAATGTTTTATCCATAAACCAACTATTTGTAGTGATGAGAACATTCTTTTTTCTTCTCTATTTACTTTTTCCTAAAACAAAACTAACGTATCATTTATCATTTAAGTAAATTAAGTTTAAGTTAAAACAGTATTTTAATATGATGAATAAATCTTTTAATCCGTAGAAATCTAATTTTCTAGAAACTGTAGCTGCTTTTAGCATATGAATTGGCTTTTAAAGTATTTAATATTTTACCAAGAATTCAATTAAAATCTTAAATTTTCTGAAAATTTCTATCGTTAATATTGTTGGAAATAACCAAAAAAATTAAAAATAATTTTTACTTGACATTTGAAAAAGTAATGTTTGAAAATTATTCATTGCAAATAAAAAGTACTTTATTTAGCCAGAAATGTTAATATTTTTTGTTGTTTATTCTATTTAATTGAATTTATCATATTAGAGTTACAAAATATATTTATTTTATAATAATTTTTTGGGAAAGATTTAATTACTGTATATGGGGATAATGTCTGCAGTTTTATTGATACAAATGTTCACGTTTACTTTTAAAAGTAAAATATTCTAACAAAATGTGTTTGATATATATATTTAATATAAATTCCATTAAAAAGAAGAATCGACATTAATTAATTTATTAAAAAATCCAAACTCTGTACTAAAAATTCTTCTAAAATAAATCTAAAGTGTGTAAGTCACTATCCAAAAGGGATTTTGAATTTACAAAAATTTCATGTTAAAAATGGAGCAAAATAAAAATGTTATATTTGTAAAAGAAGTAAACAATCAGCACATCCAGTATTAATTAAATAATTTCTAATTCATCCTTAACAGCTAATGATAAAAAAAGTAAATAATAATTTGTCTTATATATATAGTTTTCTTTTATGTTTTTCGACATTGCTGAATAACAACTGAAATGCTTTTGCAAATGTAATGAATATTCACTTTAAATATTTATTTTTTAATTGTTTAGTGGAAAAATTATATGACATCTCAATAAACTTTATTCATAACTTCTTATCTACTTTTAGCTTACATTTGTTAAACAAATATTATGATCTTTAAAATTACTGTTTAAATTAATTGTTTAAAATGTATTCAATTACTAAGGTATCTTTGAATCATTTTTGATATAAAACCTTATTGGATGTAATTATAAGACAACTGTAACTTATGTAATAATAAAATTTGATAATGTTTGTAATAACGCCATGAATTAGATAATGTAGATGCAATTCACAGAAATATTACTAAATATTTTGAAATTAGTTTAATGGCTTCAAAATTGATTTATTCCTACTATTGACTATTCCTACTATTGCTACTATTCCTACTTTCGTCTTCAGTTATCTCAAATGAAATTTGCATAATGTACAATAAAAAGTATATAAATAACGTTTCCCACTTAAACAAATCGTTAAACCACAAAACTTTTCCCTGAAATATTTTGGCGATGTCAATTCTATTTTATTTCTATGACGTATTCAGTTTTATTTTAACAAGTAATATAAAAATACATTTTTTAAAGTCAATTCCTACTTTTTTTTCACTCTATAAAAAAAGTCCTTTATAAATAATTTTCATTCATTTTTTTAAGTTTATCTGGTGCCTTCTATTGGTAGATATATGCATCTTAAATCTTAAAAAAACTAAAATTAATTAATTTAATTTAATTACTGAATTTAACATCAAGTGTAATTAAAACTGAATTAACATCAAGTGTCATCCACTACAAGTTCAAAAAAATGTATTTGCACTTGAGTGGATGAATAAAAAGTATTTTATGAACGATTGAAAATTTGAACAAGACATATATAGGGGAGTGTGAGCAAATAGAAGGAATTGAAAAATTAAATTAATTTAAACAAAGATGTGAATCTCTTTAATAAAAACGCATTATTAGACAGGTAGCAACATTTTATTTCATTGTTTTAAATTTTACTTTGGATGTTATTTGTGTTGCAATTTTTTTCAAAATATATATTAAAGAAATATTTCAAAATAAAAAAAATCTATTTAGTTTATTGTTTCATGGAAAAAAAATTTTGGGTTTCTTTCATTGCTTAACAAAAGTATCTAATCATTATTATAACTATTTAAATGTTTTTTAGTTATTAATGAACTACCAAAATATATCTTATATATGTTTCTGTAGGTAAAAAAAACAAATACTGATGGTAAATAACTAGAATTCGATTATTTTATATATATTAGGTTTTAAGGAATGTTAGAAATCGTAATTGACGTGTGCAAAAAAATACTACTATAAATGTTTGAATAATAATTCAAAACTAATTCGAAATTTCGTAGAATTCATATTTCGAAATAATATTTCAAAACTAAATTGTTGGGAATTTAAAGGTCTGTGGTTTCAAAATATGATGCTAAACTTTATTATTGCCTATTTTCTGCATAAAGAATGCATTGAAAAGGAAAAAAATATATTTAATTAAAAAATATTAATATCCTGCTTCAAATATATAAGAGTTAAAAACTTTTAAATTCCACAATTATATCTAAATAATTGTAAATATGGATTTTCACTGAACTTTCAGTTGTTGGTTTTTAGAATGCAAAGTTTTCACAGAGCTGATAAACTATAAAAATTTAATAGCTTTCATCTGCGTAAAATAACACTTAAGAAATTAGTTATAAAAAAGAATCTTCTGGAAGAAACTAATGTAATTCAACTTCTTTCGACCAACCAACTATAGCTATGAATGCTATACTTACAACAGGATTGAGCATTTTAATATGTTTAAGAAACATTCTGTATACCACAATACAAATCATTAAAATAATTTTTAATAGCTATACAATTTCCACAGTCTGTAGTCTACTTTTTTTCTGGAGTTTGCTTTTTTTTAAAAGTAGACTTACAGATTATGGAAACTGTATAGTTATTTTTTTATCATTCATTTTTTTGCGTTGCTAAGCATTCAGACCAACCAATAGAAATTGAGAAAGCAATGTGCACTAAAGCACGGGCACATTACATTATTCAAGGACCTTTATATCGATTAATCGTCTGCGATTCCTCAGTGACATCCCACAATTAGATGGTAATTACGAGAATTGAATCCTTCCTTGTATTTAACGCATCAGAAATCAATCACTTGTCCATTTAGTGGTTACCGATTCAATTAATACGTCGCCCAGGACATCCAAGGCACAAAAAAATAGATGGCCAGCGCACATACAAAAAAAAAAATTAGATGGAAGACTGACCTCTTCATGGATTCGTCTGGTCCATCAGCGTGGAATGCCTGCAGTCATTTTCTACAGGGACTGAGGCGTTCGATAAGCGACCTTTGGCTTTCGCAATGGGCCACGCTTCAGTTGGCAAGTTCGTGTCCATCGCACGAAGCTTCACGCCTCAGTTGCCGCTTCTCTCTTGTTCTTCTATTTCGGGGAAGCTCACTGAGTTCATGCTTGGAGAGATTTATGGAGAATTTAGCTTAATGTAACAAGTTAACGGGCTCTTTTACCGATAAGTTTTAAGGAGGAAAAACTTGAAGCGGTATTGCACATAAAGATACGAGAGGATGGCTTCAAGTTGGCTGAAAAGCCATTGAATGTATTCCAACAATTGTACTCTCTTAATATTTCATGATTGTAGGCTAAAATATGTCAATTGTATGAGTTAATGCCATAAACTAATACATAAAACATAAAACAAACTCTTAACTGTTACTTTTACTGTAACAAATATGTACCATAAATTACTGTTTTCTGAAATAGCATTTCTTTAAATACACTTTCTAATATAGTTAGGAAGCCTTCATATGAAAGTTGTACGAGTACATGAGTGGTGATTTAAAAAAAGAAAAAAATACACACCATAAATGCAATCTTTGGTAGTATAGCTTATCCAGTTTTTAATTTTTCTATATTTTGTTAAGTTAATAACAATACTTTCTTAAATATTACCAATATTTTCTTTATTTCAAAGTAAAAATCTTTTAATATGTCAGTTGTATGAAGTAATGCTTTAAACTGGTACTCTTAACTGTCACTTTTATTGTAACGAATATGTATCATAAATTGCCATTTTCTGAAAGAAGGTTTCATTAAATGTACTTTTAGAAAGAACACATATAAAAATTAATTATTTGAATGACACTTTAAAAAACGAAGAAGAAAACAAGCTACTTAAATCAAATTTTGGTTATAATAATTTGTATAAAAACTAATTGTCAGTTTATCATTTTTTTAATATATTGTTAAATTAAAAACAATGCTTTCTTAAATATTACCAATATTTTCCTTTGTTTCAAGGCAAATATCTTTTAATATGTTAGCTATATGAGGTAATAATGCTTTAAATTGGTACACTTAACTGTAACAAATATGTCTCATAAATTACTGTCTTCTGAAATAAGTTTTCCTTAAATATACGATTAGAAATAAATCATTGTACAATTATTTTTATGGTGATTTAAAAAAAAAGAAACACGTACCATAGATGAAATCTTGGCTGCAATAATTTGTACAGAAAACTAGCATTTGTCAGTTATTCTTTTTTTACTATATTCTTAAGTTAACAACAATGCTTTCTTGAATGTTACAAATATTTTTCTTTATTTTAAAGTAAAACTATTTTAATTTGTCAGTTTAGATACGTCAGTTGTACGAGGTAATGCTTTAAACTGGTACTCTAAACTGTTACTTTTACTGTAACAAATATGTGTCATAAATTACTGTTTGTGAAAGAATATTTCCTTAAATATACTTTTTAATACAGTTAGAAAGCACTCATATGAAAGTTGTACAAATATTTGAATGGTTATTTAAAAAAAGAAGAAAACAAACAACATAAATGAAATCTTGGCTACAATAATTTTGTATAGAAAACTAGCATTTGTTAGTTATTATTTTTTTACTATAATATTAAATTAACAACAATTCTTTCTTAACTATTACTAATATTTTTCTTTAAAGTAAAGAAAAATATTAAATCTTTAATAAATCTTTTATAAATTTAATAATTATAAAAGATATATTAATCATTTATAAAATCTTTTAATAAATTGAACAATTTGTCTTATTTTGCCTAATGTAAAAATTTAACTGGCACGTTCTCCAAATAGTTTAAGGACCAAAGTCTGACACAATATTACACATAAAGATACAACAGCATATAGTAAATATACATTGAATCTATACCACTAAATACAAAAATAAATTTGTAATTGTCTAAACATATTTTATACCGTAACAAAATTATATCATAAATTAATATTCTTTGAAATGATAATTTAATTTAATTATTTTTAAATGGAGGAAAATTATTCAGTTTAAAGTTGTAGAAATATTTGAAATACGATTTAAGAAAAATAGATGTACGACACATTTATAATATTGCTGATTAATCATTCTAAGATTGATTGATGATAAAAATGTATCATAAATGAATGTACTTGAAAAAGATAATTCTATTTAAAAGATAATTCCATTTATTTTTAAATGAATGAAAATCATTTAATTTAATGTTTTAGAAATATTTGAAATATGATTTAAGTAAAAGGGATATACAACACAATTCTAACATTGAGGATTAAATATTGATGATTAATATAGTGATGATTGATTATTGAGGATTTAACATTCAAACATTGATAGATGATAAAAATGTATCATAAATTAACCATAGATGATTAATGTAATGATGATTGATTATTGATGATTTATCATTCTAATATTGATTGATGAAAAAAATGTATCATAAATTAATGTTTTTGATGAAGATAATTAATGATTTGATTATTGAATGATTTAATTCAAGATATTCAATTTAAAGATAAAAATTTGGAACATGAATTAAGAAAAAATAATGATGATTGACAATTTATCATTCTAATATTGATTGATATAAAAATGATTAATCATTGAGATGATTAATATAATGATGATTGATTAATATTTATCATTCTAATATTGATTGATGATAAAAATGTATCATAAATTAATGTTCTTAAAAGATGATTTCATTTAAATTTTTTGATTCAATGAAAGCTGATTTAATTTAAAGTTGGAACAATATTTGGAACATGATTTCAGATAAAAGGATGTATCATACAATTAATATTGATGATTAATATAATGATGATTGATTATTGATGATTTATCATTCTAATATTGATTGATTGATAAAAAAATGTATCATAAATTAATGTTCTTAAAAGATGATTAATATAATGATGATTGATTATTGATGATTTATCATTCTAATATTTATTGATGATAAAAAAAGGATGTATCATAAATTAATATTGATGATTAATATAATGATGATTGATTCTTGATGATTTATCATTCTAATATTGATTGATGATAAAATGTATCATAAATTAACCATAGATGATTAATATAATGATGATTGATTATTGATGATTTATCATTCTAATATTGATTGATGATAAAAATGTATCATAAATTAACCATAGATGATTAATATAATGATGATTGATTATTGATGATTTATCATTCTAATATTGATTGATGATAAAAATGTATCATACACTGCGTAAAAAAAGTAGAAGGACAGTGTTTTTTTGCCAATTAATATCTCTTATTTTCTCCTAACTACCAGATATTTATGCAGATTTAGTTTAATGACCCTTTTTTTCATTTTAGGCAAAAATTAAACATCTACTACTAATATTAATAATAAAATTAGTAGATATAATTTCCGGTGCGTAAAAAAAGTAGAAGGACACTTGCTAATATATTTAATTTAGTGAGTTGTTCTTTAGTTAAATAGTGATTTTGTACTTTGTTTTTATCCTTTTCGGTCAAAAATCTAATTTGTTTAAAAGTTACGCTGTTTCTCCGTTCTCAGAAATGCCTAAAGGAATACCTTTGAACGATTTTCAAAAAGGCCAAATTTCCGCATGTCAAAATGATAGTAAAGGTGTCAGAGAGTTTGCTCGATTGTTGCAGGTGAGCCCCCAATACAGTTTCAAACTTTATCAGAAATCCTTATAAAAATGGAAAGAAAAAGAAGACTGGTAGACCGAAAAGTTAACACCACCTGATGAACGAAAACTTGTTCGTGTGCTAAGAAGAACAAAGGAAGTGTTTCAAAGGCAAGAAATCAAGCAGGACGTAATCATGTGACGAAACAAAGAAGTTTACAACTATATTAAAAGATCTAAAAAATTTATTTTCAAAAAACGGAAACATCATCCTAAGTGGACACAAGCTCACATTGATAACCGTTTAGTGTGGGCTAAGGAGCACATGTCCTGGACTACAGAATGGACTTCTGTGATATTTTCCGATGAAAAGAAATTAAACTTAGACGGTCCAGACGAATATCAGCACTACTGTCATTGTCTGGGGAATGAAGACGAATACTATTCAACACGACAAATGGGAGGAGAAAGTTTAATGGTTTGGTTGGCTGTTGGATACGGAGGAAGGACAAGTCTGGCTTTCTTAAATGGTAGGCAAAAACATACAGACTACATTCAAGTGCTGAATTACGAGCTTCTTCCTTATGGCTCTGACTTGGGGGGTGAAGAGTGGAAGTTTCAGCAAGACGAAGCTTCCATTCACACCGTGACTGGAGTCAAAAATTGGTTCCTAACAAATAATGTGGATGTTTTACCATGGCCAGCCAAAAGTCCTGACCTTAATATAGTGGAAAACATCTGGGCAATGCTAGTTCGTCGAGTTTATGCTGATGGAAGGCAATTTGATTCACTAACTCAGCTTCGAGAAGCATTGAATGACTCGTGGGACAATTTTTTGTCAAACAGAAGTTCAATCTCTATAAAATTCACTTCCAAACAGAATATTTGAAGTTATAAAAGGCCAATCGGAAAGAACATTCCGTATTAAAATCACTATTTTTCATTCATTATAATGCTGTCCTTCTACTTTTTTTTTTACAAAGTTTCAAAAAGAGAAACTATTTTTGTTGCCATTAATATTTTATGTTTGAATATCATAATTCTGATGTTAAAATTGTATTTTTAAAATATTTGCAAAATGTTTCTAATAAAATATTTTAGTAAAAATAAAATATTTTTCGGTTACTGTTACAAAATCAAGTGTCCTTCTACTTTTTTTACGCAGTGTAAATTAACCATAGATGATTAATATAATGATGATTGATTATTGATGATTTATCATTCTAATATTGATTGATGAAAAAAATGTATTATAAATTAATGTTTTTGATGAAGATAATTTCATTTAAATTTTTTGAATGAAAGAAAGATATTCAATTTAAAGTTGCAGAAATATTTGGAACATGATTTAGAAAAAAAGGATGTACAACACAATTCTAATATTGATGATTAATATATTGATGATTAATCATTGAGGATTAATACATTGGCGATTAATAATTCCAATATTGATTGATGGTAAAAATGTATCATAAATGAATGTTCTTGTAAAAGATGATTTCATTTAAATTTTTATGATTCAATGAAAGCTGTTTAATTTAAAGTTGGAACAATATTTGGAACATGATTTCAGAAAAAGGGATCTACTAATAATAGTTATTAATTATAATATTGATGATTAAACTATATGTAAAATAAGCCTTTTTATATATTATGATACTATAATGTTAAAAAAGTAATGAGATTTTAAATGGTATTTTAATTAAATAATCTTTTCCTTCTATATAAAGCTTTTAGTAGCTTTAAATAGTAACCTTTCGATGAATTAACACCTCATTCCAACGTGAAGAAGGGCTTTTTTATTTCCACATCACCTAATTTACGTTAAAAATAAACTATCCCATAAATAAGCATGATCCCCAATATCTCTGAAGTAAATGTAGTTTATTTTAAAATTTTCGTAACTTCGCGAACTTCATTTAAATAACAATGATTATTTGCAATAAAATCATCCGAAGCGTTAATAAATCTAATCTACATCGCATTAGAAGGAATATCCAATTAAGTTTTCATTTGTCATTCATTTCCCCGAAGATTCAAAATTTGCATAATTACAACCGCGCCTTCTGCGGAATATTCTTTTGCAAGAACACAATAATACCTGTTCTTTAAAAGAACGTTTTCTATCTGCAAGATTAAACTTTCCCACTAATTGAGAATCACTGTTTTAATTTTTGTGTGAATGGAAGTTGTTAGTGAAATAGTAAAAATAATAATTTTAAATGCTGCGTTAAAAGTTTACCGTTAATTTTAACGTATAATTCTTTTTCTTTTTAAAATCTTATGATTAAGAGTGAAACATCATTCTATTTATTAAGTCTCATGCAAGTAAAAAATGAATTTTACGTATCTTGATTTGATGGTGTAAGCGTTCATTATATGCCATGCGCAATTAAAATTTGTTTTCTATTTTTTTTTTTTTTTGTGTCATTGAATACTTTTCTTAAATTAATTAAAATCAATACACATTGGATTTTTAAAATTTTTTTCTCATGGCAGATACAATTATTTATGTTTGTAATTTACATGCGTTATATTTTCTGTAAAGTTTATTAAATTCAAGTATTGTTCTAATGAGGAAAATATATTTGAGAAATAATTAATGAAAAATTGTTTTATTTATTTTACTTAAACATATCATAAAAGCAAAAAAATTTCTTTGCAAAATATTTTCATTTTTGTTTCCTTTTGTCAATTACAAAGATTTCCTTAAACTAATTTATTTTTAAAACATTTATAAAATTTTAAAAATAATAAAAATTTATTTAATAAATATCTTAAAATTATCTTTATGATTTTAGTATAATCAATATTATACTAAAATATAAAATTAAATGTTTCAGACAAAGCATTATAATACTTGTTGAATGTATACGAATTAAATATAATCGCTTTAGTATAATCAATATTATACTAAAGCGATTATATTTAATTCGTATACATTCAACAAGAATTATAATGCTTCGTCTGAAACATTTAATTTGATATTTTTAAATTTTTATGTTGCATATAAATCATTATTTTTATTATCAGAAAGAATCTAAAATTCGAACATTGAGGAAATTTTTTCCAAACAAAAAAGTAAAAGAATTTTCAAAATTATGATTTCATACTTAATGTTATGTATTTAAAAATAAACTAAAATAATTATTATAATATATGATACTCTGATATTATTATTAATTACTTACTAGTATATTAAAAGTTTAATATTTATATTATAATTTAATAAATTTATATATATAAATTATTAATTAATTATAATATTAATAAATCAAATAATCATCAGTCAATAATTCATCAATTCATCCTCATCAAATATTAATCAATAATCAAATATAATCTTCTAATCTGATATCATTGTTATAATTACTTCGTTTTAAACCAAAATTTAAAATTACAGTCAAAATTTAACAATAAAAAGTAATCTGACATTAAAAATATATCATATCAAATAACCCATTTATATATAAATACTTTTGCATGTCTATAATACTTTTGCATTATATATAAATACATTTGCATACTTTGCATTGTTCGTGTATGGACAAAACACCCCATTTATCTTCTAATTTGATAGTATTATTGTATTTACTACATTTTAAATCAAAATTCAAAATGACAGTCTAAATTTAATCATAAAAATTAATCTAACATTCCAAATATAGCACCAATTTACATGTATAAATGTCAATGTTCACCAAGATAATTGATCATGATAAAAGATAGTTCAAAGATAGTATAAATTTAATATCTGCATCCAGCAAAAACAAAGCAGAAATTCAGAATGTTCCACCATTGGATCAGCTTGAACTGCAATTAAAGTGCTTCGGAAATATTTTGCATTGTTCGTGTAAGGACAAAACACCCCATTTATCTGCAAATCTGATATTATTATCATATTTACTCCATATTAAATCAAAATTTAATCATAAAAATTAATCTAACATTCCAAATATAGCACCAATTTGCATGCATAAATGTCAATGCTCACCAAGATAATTGATCAAGATAAAAGGTAGTTCAAAGATAGTATAAATTTAATATCTGCATCCAGCAAAAACAAAGCAGAAATTCAGAATGTTCCACCATTGGATCAGCTTGAACTGCAATTAAAGTGCTTCGGAAATATTTTGCATTGTTCGTGTAAGGACAAAACACTCCATTTATCTTCTAATCTGATATTATTATTATATTTGATATTTATTAAATCAAAATTTAAAATTGCAGTCAAAACTTAAAGAAAAAAGTAATCTAACATTCCAAATATAGCACATGCATAAATGTCAATACTGGCCAAGATAATTGATCAAGATAAAAGACAGTTCAAAGGTACAAATTTAATATCGTGCATCCAGAAAACACAAAGCAGAAATTCAGAATGTTCCACCGTAGGATCAACTTGAACTGCAATTAAAGTGCTTCGGAAATACTTTGCATTGTTCGTGTAAGGACAAAACACCCCATTTATCTTCTAATCTGATAAATTAGCATTATTTCTTCTCCCAAAGTAGTTTTCTAAACTTTCCGAATGAGGTATTTGACTGCTCAAAAGCTCTTTGCAATTGCTTGCTCCAGGGCTGCACTAATATTTACAAGAATGCGTCCCGAGAAGAATCTTTAAAGCTAATCGATTATCCAATTTTATTCCTTCAATAAAATGATTTACTTATTGTTACACGAATAATGAATTTCTGATATAAAAGCCTTATTTTTATAGTTTTCTTCTATTAAAAATCAATATGAAATAAAGTAATAAAATTTTTTACTAGTATAGATTTATTGTTATTACTTTTATTGAAGTAATAATTTATTGATATGATTTTGAATGTTTTCATAGTATGGAAGAATTTGAATAGAATGGCATAGAATGGTTCATGGCTATTAAAACATGACTAAAAGTTTTGGATACTTTTTATGAGTAATTACAAACCGCATTAATAGGAAATATGACAAAAAGCAGGAAATAATAAATAGGAAATATGACAAAAAAATACGAAATAACAAAATAATAAATACGACAAAAAATGCGAAATAATAAAATAACAAATAGGAAATATGACAAAAATAGGAAATAAAAACAAGGAAATAATAAAATAGTAAATAGGAAATAAAAAAAAATAGAAATAATGAAAATAGGAAATAATAAATAATTAACAGGAAACAAAAAATTAGGAAATAATAAAATAATAAATAGGAAATATGACTATTTTATTCCTTCAATAAAATGATTTACTTATTGTTACACGAATAATGAATTTCTGATATAAAAGCCTTATTTTTATAGTTTTCTTCTATTAAAAATCAATATGAAATAAAGTAATAAAATTTTTTACTAGTATAGATTTATTGTTATTACTTTTATTGAAGTAATAATTTATTGATATGATTTTGAATGTTTTCATAGTATGGAAGAATTTGAATAGAATGGCATAGAATGGTTCATGGCTATTAAAACATGACTAAAAGTTTTGGATACTTTTTATGAGTAATTACAAACCGCATTAATAGGAAATATGACAAAAAGCAGGAAATAATAAATAGGAAATATGACAAAAAAATACGAAATAACAAAATAATAAATACGACAAAAAATGCGAAATAATAAAATAACAAATAGGAAATATGACAAAAAATAGGAAATAAAAACAAGGAAATAATAAAATAGTAAATAGGAAATGTGACAAAAAATAGGAAATAATAAAATAATTAACAGGAAACAAAAATTAGGAAATAATAAAATAATAAATAGGAAATATGACTATTTTATTCCTTCAATAAAATGATTTACTTATTGTTACACGAATAATGAATTTCTGATATAAAAGCCTTATTTTTATAGTTTTCTTCTATTAAAAATCAATATGAAATAAAGTAATAAAATTTTTTACTAGTATAGATTTATTGTTATTACTTTTATTGAAGTAATAATTTGTTGATATGATTTTGAATGTTTTCATAGTATGGAAGAATTTGAATAGAAGGGCATAGAATGGTTCATGGCTATTAAAACATGACTAAAAGTTTTGGATACTTTTTATGAGTAATTACAAACCGCATTAATAGGAAATATGACAAAAAGCAGGAAATAATAAATAGGAAATATGACAAAAAAATACGAAATAACAAAATAATAAATACGACAAAAAATGCGAAATAATAAAATAACAAATAGGAAATATGACAAAAAATAGGAAATAAAAACAAGGAAATAATAAAATAATAAATAGGAAATGTGACAAAAAATAGGAAATAA
Organism: Caerostris darwini; assembly: GCA_021605075.1. Lineage (NCBI taxonomy): Eukaryota > Metazoa > Arthropoda > Arachnida > Araneae > Araneidae > Caerostris > Caerostris darwini. The sequence goes on along the minus strand of BPLQ01001073.1, from coordinate 112,024 downwards.
TAAAATAATAAATAGGAAATATGACTATTTTATTCATTCAATAAAATGATTTACTTATTGTTACACGAATAATGAATTTCTGATATAAAAGCCTTATTTTTATAGTTTTCTTCTATTAAAAATCAATATGAAATAAAGTAATAAAAATTTTTACTAGTACAGATTTATTTTTATTACTTTTATTGAAGTAATGATTTTGAATGTTTTATACATAAAATGGTTCGTGGCTGTTAAAAAAGGAATAAAATTTCCGGATACTTTTTATGCAGTAAAAAGGAAACATGAAAACATTTTTATGCTGCATATTTATGAAATATATGATATATATGACAGCATATTTATGAAAATAACATATTTTCAAGCATCTATGACTAGTTCATATGTAAAAGCAAATTTCCAATATTTTGATTGAAATATTAATAGTTGGTAATATCCGCTGAAATATTAAATTAGTAATAGTATATCTTAGTGATGCATGGTTGTAAAATCAGTTTTCTTCAGATTTTTTATGTATAAAATCTTTGAATCACTAAATTATTAAAATGCGCAAAACTTAAAAACAGTTCAAATCTTCAAATTTTAAAAAAAGAATATTATTAAATATCACACAAAAATTCGTAAGCTATCAGACTATAAAATATACTTTAAAATAATACCTTACTTGACTTTAATATTTATTATTATACTTTAAAATATTATTAACAATAAAATATTGCCTCTTACATGGTATAAAGGCATCAATATATGATTATCAACGGTTTCTTAATCCACATTTAATATGTGCATAGCGATTAAAAAGTCAATCTATGTTCACTCTTAATTGAATAAGATTAGTTTATTATCAAATAAATTTAAACTAGTACATTCCTAAATAATATTTTGAAACTTTTTTTATATAAAAATATCATTATAACCTTGCTATTCAATTAGTTTACTTTAACTATTTCTTAAATTTATAATATTTTTTACAGAAATATAAATGAAAATGAATTTTTTTTGCTTTTAAAACATTTAAGATCAGACCATTGTGGCTCGGTGAATAGTTCGTTGGGTTTTTGAATAAAGGACTGTGTTTGAATCCCAACATTCGAATCCAAACCGAAATCTTCTGTGGAAGGAATAATAGTAAATATCCAAAGTCAACCCTGTTGGTGTTTGTCTAAAACTGTAAATGCAAAATGTTGACTCAACATAAATGCCCGCATTCTGGGTAATGTTAAATCAGCTACAATGCTGAGAGGCGAGTGTACCACGATGACCACTACAGGCATTCGAAAATAACAACAATAGAATCCAATCCGTTTTCCAAATTTCTTACAATTTACTATAATTTCAATCATCTAATGATCCTTAAAAATATAAATATTTTAAATATAATATTCTTAATATAATATTAATAAATATATATTTTTATTAAATATTTTTGAAAATTAAAATTTAAAATTTTAATTTATTTCAATTAGTGTGTGAGATAATAAATATAACATCAAATATATGTAAAATATATACATATATACATATGTATCATTATTTATATTATTATAATATAATATAAAATATATTCATAAATATTTTTTAAAAATATAAATATTTTAATAAAGAATTTTTTTTATTTTAATTTGTTTTTTTAAAATCCAAATTTTTTAAATAATTTTTATATTTTCTTACATGAACTAATACACACAAAATCTCTATTTTATATTTGTTTTGAAATTTTTGTAAATTTTCCAAAATTTATGCAAATAAATACCTTTTCAAAATATACGAGAAAATTCAAATAATAAATAATAATAAATCTTCATTTATTAATTAAATATTAAGATCTAACCTTTACTACAAAATACGTTACGTGTAAACATATTTGCATATCAGTTATCATATTTTTAAAATAACATATTTAATGGATAATATTATCTGTTTCTAAGAAATAGTCTATCATTTTCTTGAAGTTTTTCTTAAATTTAGTCTTTTGAAACCAGTTTTAGATACTTAAATTTCACTGAATTTCATAAATATAAGAATGAAATTTTGGTACCATATTTAAATTGGGTTAAATTCATAGTCAGGTTCAATTAGGTTTGAGTTATATTGTTAGCTAAATTACAAAATGGCCATTAAATAATAAATAAGCAGTGAGATATTACACGTATTCTTCTTAAATTAAAAATAAAATGTTAACTTACATTCATTAAAAAACATTTTAATATATTAATTCAGTAGTAATTTGTTAATATAAATAATTTTACATTAAATATCTAATAACATATCTCAAATTAATAACATATTGTAATGCCAACGGCCGTACCATGCTGAATATACCGGTTCTCGTTAGATCACCGAAGTCAAGCATCATTGGGCGCGGTTAGTACTTGGGTGGGTGACCACCTGAGAACACTGCGTGCCGTTGGCAAATTTGGGACCTGAATGGCCGAGTGTCTAGCGCTCTGGCGCTCGGTGTCACAGGTTTCGGGTTTGAATCCCGGAGGGTGCCATGGATGTTTGTAGTGGTTCGGAATCCACTTTAAGCCGTAGGTCCCGGTCTTCTATGACTGTAAGAGCGTCACGGAGCAAAAGTCAGGCTTCTACCTACGGGTGCTCCATCACAACAGAAGCTGCTTCCTTCCCCTTCAATCATGAGTCCATATGGGCTCGTGGGCTTGGCCAGCCAAGTGGGATAAGAAACAACAACATAACATATTGTGATTAAATTTCTTTTTTAATAAAAAAGAGATATTTTTTTAGTGTGAATAAAATAAGATATGCACTATTTTAATATTTTTTGAGAATAAATATTTTTTTTAAATTGATGGCCCTTTCAAATAAATCATTTATATAAATGAAAGTTCAGATTACTAACCTAAAATATAAAACAAACATATTTTTTAGGGAAATTTAATGATATTTTAATGTTTCACTTATGACTTCTTAACTGTTATTTTCGAATCATTGACATCAACATTCCACATCTTGTAGTATGTAAAAGTTAATATGAAATTCTTGAATACACAAATGTAAGAATTTAATTACACCATTGTTGCTTCCTTAAGTCATTAAGCTAGTTTCTAAATTTTACCCTAAATTCACGAATAACAACATTAGCGTTTGTTAAGTATTCAACTATCAACAAACATTAAATTTAACATCAACATTTCTCATGATCATTTGTTTCAGTCAAATTTAATTTTTTTCGATCAAAAAAAGAATTCAACATATATTTAACTTTGTTAAGTATCATATCTTGTTGCACGTATTTTAGTTATTTTCTATAATTTTCAGAAACAGGTAAAATATTTTAATTTCTACTTTTTTTTTGTCTGAAATCTGTAAGCTTTTTAAGATTATAGGTCTATCATTAAGCCAAGTTCTACTATATGCAAAGCTCTTTATACTAGAATAATCATTTTTAAAAGAATTCAGTTATTATAGAAAACAAATTCAGATGTTCTAAAACTAAAATTAAAATTTTTAATTCATTATGCATATTTAAAGCCAAATTGAAAATATTTGAGGTTACAAAATTAAATTAGTAACAATATTTTTGCTTGTACATGCGTAATTATTATACTATCTCCCCCCCATCAATTGTTTAAGCCTTTTTCTAAACTAAAGAGCTGAATAACAATAGCAAATTTAATTTGATTTGTCGCTCTACGGTCATTTTGTGCACACGGTATGCTAATTAGACCGGGACCTACAATTTAACGTGGATTCCGAATCACTAACAAACATACATGCCACTAAAACATCCAAAAAATCCGAAACTTTTGCCAGAATTTGAAGCTGGAGCCTGTGTTACCAAAGGCCAGAATCAAAGGCCAAAAGCTAACCAATTGGCAGCAACAATCGCAGGAGCGTAGTTTTGTCAATTCAGTAATGTACAAAAATTCAATACTTCATCTATAAATGTTGTGCATTTTTAAAAAAATTTAACTGCAATTTTTTTTGTTAAATAAAAATGTTAAATTTAATTTTTGAATTTATTTGAAGCTTTTTGTTTATTCTAATATTTTTTATTTATTTTATGAGCACTTAAAAAGTTAATTTTATTTTTTATAAATCAATATTATCAACCAAGTCAAATGTTTAGTTAATCATTAGGCCTATTTGATGATGAATTATGGGAATAATAACAATATCAAATTAAAATTTCTCTTAATAATAGTGATTTTAAGTTATAAAAATTAAGAGTTATAAATGAAAATAAATAACAGCAGCTTCTACAATTGTAATAAATACTTCATTTATGTTCGAATTCAATTTCATCTGTGAAACAAAATATGCAAATTTGTTGACAATTTTTATTTATCCCTAAATTTTGTTTACAACAACCTTGTTTGTTATTTATATTATTCACAAACATAAAAAAAATTAAACTTTAATCGCAATTTTTTTCAGCTAAATCCAAATCGCGTCTCAAACTTAATAAGTAATAACTTCTGCATCTGTAATGCATGTTTCATTGAAATTAGATTTCAATATAACCTATTAAAGTAAATATGCAAATTTTTCAATTTTAATTAGCCACAGATTTTGTTTACAACAAACGTGTTTGTTATTTATATTATTGTCAAACAGAAAAAAAATTAAACCTTCATCGCAATTTTTTTCCACCTAAATCCATATCGCGTCTCAAATTTAATTAGTAACAGCTTCTGCATGTGTAATGCATATTTCATTTAAATTTGATTTCAATTTAATTTGTGAAATAAAATATACAATCTTGTTGACAATTTTTATTTATCCCTAGATTTTGCTTACAACAAATTGTTTGTTATTTATATAATTCACAAACAGAAAAAAAATTAAACCTTCATCGCTATTTTTGTCCCTTCAGCTAAATCCATATCGCGTCTGAAACTTAATAAATAACAGATTCTACATCTGTAAAGCATATTTCATTTAAATTTGATTTCAAATTAATCTGTTAAATAAAATATGCAAATTTGTTGACAATTTTTATTTATTCCGGAAATTTGTATACAAGAACTTGTTTGTTATTTATAATATTCACAGACAGGAAAAAAAATTAAACCTTCATCGCCATTTTTTTCCCTTCACCTAAATCCATATCTCGGCTCAAACTTTGGGTGTTTATCTTTATTTATCGAGTTTAGAGCTCAAAAACTGGAAGTCGTGTCATCTTTGGCCCGATTTTTCAGCGGAACTATATTTCTACACGACCACCGAATCTCTACTGCACCAGCGCACATGAAGCAAATGTGCTTCGACGTTACTTCTTTTTATAAACGACGTTGCAGCCGAGTTAGAGGCGTGACATTCGAACTTGGAGTGGTGATCAATCTCGTCTTTTCTTCCTTCTTTGCTTCTTTCTCTTCCTTCTTTCTTTCTTTCCATGGTATTTATTTCTATTTTTTTTTATCCATCTCTTTCGAATGCAACCTGTGGAGGGATTGGAAAGAAGAAAAGAAAAGAGAGAGAAAAAAAAAGGGGAACCAAGAACAGAAGAAAGAAAAAAATTACCAATGGAACTTATTGATCATCGGGCCTTCTGCCAGAAGTCTTCTACAGGCAGTGGCGGAGGGATTTTCTGATGACTTCTCGCTTCCGTGGCTCAAATTGACTAACGGTTCAGTCAGTCCTGCCCACCCACCTCCCTAGTCCGGTCCTGGTGTATTGGTATTGCATTACTGGGACTACGACGGAAGCATTAACGTTATTATGTAAGCCCACTACTTGTTCTGTTACAAGTCATGAGAAAAGTGTTCGGGCAACAGCGGCTAGTTGCTGATTTTCGACCACTTACGCCGGAGTTACGAGACAAGCAGCAAAAAGGAAATGCTATTTGCTTTTGCCTCTATCTTTTGGATGGAAGTATTCGTCATTATATTGATTGGAATTTCCCAACAATCAAGGAATGAGGGAACCATCAGTGCCCTTATGGATGGTATAATGCATAAAACATCGATTGCTCATAAATTATTTTTAACCGCACAGGATCGTTCGAAACAATTGTCTAATATTCCGAAAGGCAAACATCCTAAATAGAAAAATTTATCTTTTCACTAAATATATCTAATTTTAAATTTGAGATCTGTGCTATAATAGATTTTGTATGATACATTATATATGTTTCGTCTTAAGGCATTGATAGGTAGAAGAAATTTTATAAGCATTTTACACTTTAAACATTGTTGCCAATTTTCAAACTAAATAAAGTACATAATAATGCAAAACAAATGCGCTTTTTTTTTTTTTTAATTTAGAACGCACTTTAACAACGTGAACAAATTTATTTAAAAAATTATTCTGAATAGAATTTAAAAGTTTCTGAATAAAAAATATTTGAATTGTATATTTGACAGTAATTTTTGTTTTTTAAATGCAATATTTATAAATAATAATTTAGACCGAGGAATTTAAATTATATTGTGCTTCATGTGCTGGTTATTTAAATAATTGAAAACAAATATTTTTCAAAGATAATCTGGAGTTTGTTTTTGCCTCTATCTTTTGGATGGAAGTATTCGTCATTATATTGATTGGAATTTCCCAACAATCACGGAATGAGGGAACCATCAGCGTCCTTATGGATGGTATAATGCATAAAACATCGATTGCCCATAAATTATTTTTAACCGTATAGGATAGTTCGAAACAATTGTCTGATATTCTAAAAGATCAAAGATCTTATTGTATTTAAATAAAAAAATATAAATATCTGTTCACTAAACATCTCTAATTTTAAATTTGAGATCTTCTGCATTTATGTTATAACATAATTTGTATGATACATTGCATACGTTTCGTCTTAAGGAATTGATCAATGGAAGAAATTTTATAAGTATTTTATACTTTAAAAATTATTGTCAATTTTTACACCAAATAAAGTATATAATAATACCAAACTAATGTGTTAAAAAGAAAACACATTAGTTTTATATTATTTATAGATTATTATTAAATCTAGAAATCAATTTAACAATTCGAACGAATTTATTTAATTAAATTACTCTGAATAGAACTCAAAAGTTTCGGAATAATATTTTTTGAAATGTATAAATGACAGTAATTTTCATATAATTGCTAAACGCGATATCCATTGCTAAATGCGATATCCATTAGATCGGGTAATTTAAATTGCATTACGCTTTGGTTATTTAAATACTTGAAAATACCTCTTTTTAATATAAAGTTTGGAGAGCTCAGTATCAGTTGCTCATAAATTATTTGAAATTAACAGAGTGATTTAAAAGACTTTAACTATTTTGACTATACAGCAACTGAAATGTAAACAAATATTTAATTTATTGATATTTCTAACTGACCTTATTTTTGAATATATATGTATATAAAAGAAAATGTATATATAAAAGAAAATGGCACTTATAGATTTTTTATTTCAATGACATATTCTAAACGTTAAAGAAAAAAAAATGATGGTTTCTTTGAAAAGTCTTGTCAGTTTGTCCAAGAATAGACTATTTTAACCTAGATTGAAAATAATTCATTAGCATGTAATAATATGTCTGTAATTTTTTAGAGTACCAAGAATAAGTTTAAGATATATACCGAGCTGCTGTAAGATACTGTTCGCTGTACCAGCTTAACATTTTAATGAGGCTTCAAATACACCTACGCAAGTCGAAAACATGTTATTTGGTTGCCGAAACGGAGGCGTAGTGTAATGGTAAAGTTGAAGCAGTAATGAACAAAAATAACTGGATATTTATAGTACATCCATTTATTCACGATAATAATTTATTTATTTTCACATTCACTTTGAAAATACATGTGTGGGTGAGTGAATCTTCATATTCCCCCACACAAACACAAAACATAGATCTATTTACAAACTCTTGCTGAAATGTAATACTCCATTTTCATCATCAACCTTATAATTGGTTTTGGAGACTTAGGTGTCTTGGATACGAAAACACAAATGGTTTGATATACATTAGTTATAACAATACTATCTGAATATAATTTCTTAAAAATTTAATGATAAATTAAATAATATTTTTTTTTTTTTAATTTTTAAACAATGTCTCGGTGTTCATTATTTAAAAACAGCTATTGTTTTATAATTAATAAAATTATTTTATTAGAAACTGCTTTTAACCAAAATAGGAACTTTATTGTATTTTTGACTAATTTTGAGGACTTTTTACTTAAAATTAAGGAAATTGGCTCTTTATAGAAAATGTCATGTATATTTCAAGAAATGAATCAAAGATCAAAAATGTTTAATTTAGTTAATTAAAACATTTTACATCGAGTCATTCCTTAGATAAATTATTTAGTTATCTGGACATTTGATGCTTCAGAAATGGATACGAGGGTAAATGTTTACTTGTTTTTTCACACACAAATTACTTAAAAACTCTTCCAAAAATATAATATACTTCGTTCATCAAACATATAATTAATTATTGCAGACTAGGACTTCAATGTCATGCATAAGAAAGCTGAAGTAAAAATATCTTCATGGAAAGTTTAATTATAACACAATATGAATATAAAATTAGACAATATTTTTTTATTCCGCATAAAATTTATTTATATTTAAAATTTTAAAAATAAACATTAAAAATAAACATAAAAAACAAAAAATAAACAATCAAATTATTGAAAACATTCGAACTTAGCTATATTATTTTGAGTTTGTACATTAAAAGATTTTTAAATAAAGTGCTTAGATAAAAGAATATTGTATAATGATTCAAAATGCATTTTTAAAACATTATTTCAGTAGAGAAAAACGTTTTGAAAGATATTTACCAATAATTATATATATTATCTTAAAATAATATGTAAAAGATTTTGGATTTCATCAACCCCGAGTTTTTTACGAATGCTACAATAAAAGATGGAGCATTAGCATTTCCAAGTGAATATTTTAGAAATAGCCACTTGGAATTTGCATGTAATATGGGAAAACTCGAAATAATTCCACAAGCTGCCTGATTGTCGATGTGAAAAGATGACACAATTACCATTGCCATTCTACTTTTCCAATAGCAGTGTCTGCAATGCACACAGTGTATAGGAAGCTGAGTCTCTCTCGTCTTGCTTGTTCGTTAAGCACATTTGCATTGACTCATGAAATGGAATAGCTTAAATAATACGAAACATCAACAATAATGATGTCTTTAAGAATAGGCATTACCATCAAGATTATAAACAAAACCGAGAATAATTTGTCCAGAAATTTATTTCTAACAATTTTGCCATGAAGCACTTTTAAATTAAATAATCTTTAATTCAAATTTGCACGCCTATAATATCATAATGTTATTTGCTATGAATTTGGTTTTTTTTACATAAAATAATTGTAAACATAAATTCATTGTTAAGCATTCATATTTAGAATGTATATTAACGCATTTTTTACAAATTATCTCTAATCTATCATTTGTAGTATTAAAGTAATTCTTTATTTCCCATTTAATACTTGAAATTGATGCATTTTTTTTTATTTCTAATAATATTTTATTCAATTCATTTTATTTTTTCATCAACATTTTTTTTAGGCTTCCGGTCTTCAACAAGCAATTAAATTGTTGCGTATTAAATTAAAGCGTATCATTCATTTAAAAAATGCAAAGCATTTAACAAAGTTATAATAATCAGGTTATATAGTAGTATTAATTCAATAAATCTACAATTTAAATTAATTAAAATTATAAACAAAGTTATAATAACCAGGTTGTTAATAACAACCTGATTACAATGACACATAGAATTAATCCATATATATATCTATATATATATATATATATATCGCAGTACACAAACAGTTATATCAACAACGACTATGTTAAATAACCATATATGTTATAAATGACACATAAAATAACAATAAGCATTTATGGAAAATTAACATAATTTAGCCTTTTTTTAATAAAATTTACATTGTTTGATTTATATATATATATATATATGATTTATATTGTTTGAAGCTGTATTTCGGATCTTTAATTTCATTTAATTGCAACCACTTACAATGAAGTATATTGAAATCTTTTTAACTTAGTATTGCAAAATACTTATAAAAGGATATTACAGTAATCCAATGGAATCCATGATTTACAGGGAAGCGTTTTCAAAGGTGTCACAGAAATATATATTTAAAATTTTGACCGATTTCATAATAAAAGTATGTGTTAATTTATACTTTTCTAGGTTAAATTTATAAATTTAAAATGAAAATATTCAAACAGTGGGGAATCATTTATATTTACCACCTACTAGAATTTTCTATCTACGAATATCAAAAAAATTACTCAAACAAATAAAATCCCAATATTGTCAAATTGCTCAATAGAGTCTTAATGTCTTAAAAAGTAACATATAAAGAGGTGAAAGGCTTTGCAAATTTCGTTATACTATAATTTTAACATTTTGGTTGTTTACTGCCTAAAATAAAATATCATATCTTAAAGCTAATTTAATGTGAAAACTCATTTATAGACTCACATTTTCTTTAAATCCGTTGTTAAAGATTAGTTTAATTAAAGAGATCCCGATATCGACAATAAATACAGAGGTATAACAAATAAGGACAGAAAGAAATTTGCATAATTTATTTTTTTTTTTCATCTGAATATTTTCAATAAAGAGAGTGTGCTAGTAATTTGATGTATACCAAAGACAGAGATATACAAGTCAACTATACAAATTTAAAGCCTTATTTACATTTCAACAAATTTTAAATTTTCGCATTCATTCATTGCACAATCACTTTTTTATAACTTCAAACCATTTTACCTCCTATGTCACAGTACTTTCACAAAAAATAATCCAACATCAAGAAAGGGACAGGATTAAATAGAAACTGGGCAATTTCATTCTTATATGTTTTAAATATTAATATTCTAAAAGGAAATTGCAAATCTTCGTTACCATCACTGTTTATTTATCGACTTACACCATTTTACTTCCGAATGTCTCAGAACCCTAATAAAAGAGATCTGACTAGTCAAACTTCCCTACAAAATCAGTGATAGACAATTTCAAATGCCTTAAAAAGTGGTCCAAAGCATTAAAAAATTTTTATTTTATTATAATATAATTTTAAGACATTTAATTGTTCTTATCTCTTAAAATTAAATTGAAATATTCTGTCTCCTTTAAAGGACAATCACTTTTTATCGATAAACTCACACTCTTTAACTTTCTATTTCAGAGAGCATATTAACCATATTAACAAAAAACAACTCTATAGCCACAACAAAGTAAATATATCCTTATAATTTAAAAAGTTATTTATAAATTATATGTTTAATATTTCTTTATTGTAAAATTTTAAAATTTTATATATACATATATCTGTGTATATTGATAACGTTTGGACTCGTTTAATGGACATTTACATACTATTTATTGACTTACACCGTTTTACCTCCGATATCACAGAGTATATCAGCCAATAGCTTCAATACAGACAAGGGCATATAGTTCCGTATTTAAAAAGTCATAACATAATTGTACTGTAGACATACATAACATATTTGTCCGACATAATTGTACTGTAGAAAATATACGATTTCATTATTGTATGAATCCAAATCATTTGATTATCTATATTCTAAAATCAAATTGAAAACCACTAGACTGATTTAACAACATTGGCAACCACTGTTTATTTTTATTCCAATGTCCTATCAAAATCTATCAAAATAGCCACAACAAAAGCAAGGGTGAATAGTTCTGGCATTAGAAACGCTACCTATTGATTGTATAATGTAGAAAAAGAATTTTATGATTGTGTTATTGTATAATCTTAAATCTTCGGATTATTTATTTTAATGGTCAGTTACTTACTATTTATCGACTTACACCATTTTACCAATTACGACTTACACCATTTACTCCAATGTCACAGTGTATATTAGCAAACAGTATCCCAATAGCTTCAGTACAGACAAGGGCATATAATTCCGTATTTAAAATGTAACATGTGTGTTAAGTAATGTAATGTACGATACAAAGAAGAAAATATACGATTTCATTCTGTATGAATCCAAATCTTTTGATTATCTATATTCTAAAATCAAATTGAAAACCATCTGACTCATTTAACTAGCAATCACTATTTATTGACTCACAGTCAGATTATGGTACGATTTTTAATCGCTTAAAATCAAATTGTAAATTTTCAGGCTCATTTAATGGACAATAATTTACTATTTATTATTACCATTTTACCTCCGATATTACAAAGTACAGTCACTCAGTTCACTCTACAGTCATTTTGAAAATCATCTGACTCATTTAACAGACAACCACTATTTATTGACTCACAGTCTTTCACTTCAATGCCCACAAAATAACCTCAACAAAAGTGATGGTAAATAGTTTTGGCTTTAAAAACTGTATGATTGTAAAAAATGATGAGCGACTTATTAATTATATGCTGTAGAAAAATGACTCTAGTATTGCGTTATGGTGTAATTTAAATCCCTGGATTATTTATCACCTAAAATCAAATTGTAAATTTTCAGTCTCATTTAATGGACAATCATTTGCTATTTATGGACTTGTACCATTTTACCGTTCTGTTGCAGAGAAGGCTAACAAAAGAGATCCCAGTAGCCAAACTACCCAACAAAGTCCGTGATAAACAGCTCCGCAGTTCTTCCCCAAGTCTGAGCAACTGCACTAATGACCAGAAGCAGGGAGGAAGCGAGCCGGTTTGATGGACCTTCGAAGGATCCAGGCCGACCCACCGATTGGATTCGATCCTGCTCAACTTGTTGATCGTTAGACACCGAGAACTGATGGAGAGTGCTGCTGCTGGTTTTAGTTCTTGGGGCATTTGGGTGATTTGTTCCCTCAGGATAACCTAATGACGCAGCCCAGAAAATGGCCTTTTCGTTTTGTTCCTATTTTGTTTTCCTTCCTGACGCTGCTGGGAGTTTTGAGGAAAAATAACCCTTCAAGCGGCATCCGAGGTGGAGAAATACGTCAGGGAAGATTCGCAGGGGATACTTTGTACTTAATGCGGGCGAACAGATAGAGGGAAATAAAGTTTGTTTATGTGCATTAAATCTGCAAAATTCGTATAAAGTTGAATCTGTAATTGCGAGGATCTTGATCTTAATGAAAGAAATTTTTAGATTTTGGACAGGCATTTTGTACAATATTACTTAATTTTTATGATATAGTTGACATTAAAATCCTTATAATAAGTAAGATTTATTAAATAAGTAAAATTCTTCGTAGATATATTATCATTTTTTTTTCTATCACAGATACATTATCATTTTTCTTTATCACAGGTACATTATCATTTCGCTCATTTTCCTCTATCTAGTCTCACCATTATCATTGGAGATAAATAAAGATTTGATTAAATTCTTTAAATCTTATAAATTCTTTCATAGTGGGATACGTATTTTGTACTTAATGCAGAGAGATAGAGGGAAATAAAAATTTGGTTATATGCATTAAACTACAAAATTCTTTTAATGTTGAACCTGCAATTGCGAAGATGTTGATCTTAATAAAAGTAATTTTTAGAGTTTGGACAAGCATTTTATACAATATTACTTAATTTTTGATATAGTGTCATTCGGATTCTTAAGATTAAGATCTTAAGATCTTTAAGATTATCTTCGTAGATACATTATCATTTTCCTCTATCACATATTACATTGGAAAGAAATAAAGATTTGATTAAATTCTTTAATTCTTATAAATTCTTCCATTGTAGAATATTTTGTACTTAATGCGGTGAACAGATAGAGGGAAATAAAAATTTGTTATATGCATTAAATCTGCAAAATTCTTTAAAGTTGAATCTGCAATTGCAAAGATGTAGAATTCAATAAAAGTAATTTTTAGAATTTGGACAGGGATTTTATATAATATTACTTAATTTTTATGATATAGTGCCATTAGGATTCTTAAGTAAGATTCTTCGTAGATACATCATCATTTTCTGTATCACAGATACATTATCATTTTTCTCTATCACTGATACATTATAATTTTCCTCTGTCTAGTCTCTCCGTTATCATTGGAGAGAAATAAAGATTTGATTAAACTCTTTAAATCTTATACATTCTTTCATAGTGGGATACTTTGTACTTAATGGAGAGAGACAGAGGGAAATAAAAATTTGGTTATATGCATTAAGTCTACAAAATTCTTTTGAAGTTGAATCTGAAATTGAAAAGATGTAGAACTTAATAAAATCAATTTTTAGAATTTGGATAGTCATTTTATGTAATATTGTCCAATTTTTTTTATATAGTTCCATTACGATTCTTAAGTAATATTCTTCGTAGAGAAATAAAAATTAGATAAAATTATTTTAATCTTATAAATTCTTTCATAGTGGGATACTTTGTACTTAAGGCGGGTGAACAGATAGAGAGCAATAAAAATTAGGTTATATGCATTAAATCTGCAAAATCCTTTTAAAGTTGAATCTGCAATTTTCAAAGTTGTTGTGTTTAATGATAATAATTTCTACAGTTTGGATAAGTATTTTATATAATATTACTCAATTTTTATTATATGGTTTCATTAAGTTTCCGCGTAGTTACATTATCATTTACCCTTATCGCGTGCTACATTGGAGATAAATAAAGATTTGATTAAATTCTTTACATCTTATGAATTCTCTGATAGTCCAATTTAATGTTCAAAAGAATCCATAGTTTAATGTTCAAAAAGTCAATTAAAACTGGAATAGACAGTTTTTGGTAACGTGTTGTTTTTAATACAATGATGCTTGTGTTAGAACTATAATAATGCTAATTCTTCTAGTTGGCTAAGGTTATTTGGATAAAAGCACAGTGAGGAAAGCGATCTAAAATTTAATATTATATTCATTGCAATAGTTTGCAAACAAAATTTACATTGAGCAACTGATACAGTATGCCAAAACAGCTACAATGTAAAGAAATTTTACCTGTCATATCAGGTATGTCGTAGTATTAAAGATATATATAAACGATATTTAAAAACACAATTTTAATTATCATTACATCAGTTAAGTATTAATTTCTATGAAAAAAAAAATGAAAGAAAATAAATGAAAATTTCTACGTTAATTTTTAATGTTCATCAATGCTGAAATTTCTTATGATGATCAAATTCAAATCATTTAACTTTGTATTACACAAACAAGATTAAAGTTACAAGCAGAAAATCAGATAAATACAAAGTAATAGTAGATGGAATATTAATAATGAACTATTTAAATTACATTGCTACAATTTTGATGTTGGAATTTTAAAAAAATTAATATATTTTAATTTATAAGAATAATTTTTGATGATAATTTGTTACTGTTTAATATAGTATCGTAAGTTATAACATTTTTAATACAGAATTTGCCCTTTTAATGATGAGCATGAATTAATTGCAGTTTGAGAAAAATTCAACGATACAATTTTAAATTTTACTAAAAGCTTTGTTAATATATTAACTAATTTTTGAAAGATGTTTACTTGATGGAATGAAATAAAAAAATTCTTCTACAATAAACATTTAAAATTCTTCTAGATAAGATTTTTCAAACGTTTAATGTTTAATGATGTGAATAACACTTTCGTGTTAATTAAAAGTCTGTTTGACAAAAACAACCAAATGAAATTTTATCAAAATTCTCGTTAAATATAATTTCAAATTATTGAAAAAGATAATAAATTTACTTATTATTTTCTTAAATATCTTTCAGTACATCACGATCCTAATAAAAATGTGTTTATTATTTTAATTATTTAGTTACGTAGTCAGTTTAATGCGATGGAGTTTAAAATGTTATCTGTTCTTTTATAAACCAGACGAAACATTTTAATATTCTTTAGTAATTGGATTGCTGAACATAAACCGTTTTTTTTTTATTTTTAACTATGTATAGATTGAAATTCAAACATTGTTTTATGCATTGTAAATAATAAATAAAATTAAGAATGTTCACGTTTCAAAGGTCATTTAAATAAAGTGATATACATCTTTATTACAAAATTAGTGATATACATCTTTTTATGGATATTTACAATTTAGCTGCAACGTTAATTTATATTGTAATTTTCATGTAACAAAATCATGGGAAATATATATCTGATAGTAAAGAATCTTTATTATTTTAAATAAATTAATCTTCAATAAGTCAGTACAATAATAATCAGTTTATCCTTTCATAATTAGATTAATTAAAAATCTTCATAATAAAATATTTTAATAAAACGTTTTATATACATTTCCTTTTCAATTAATTTTAAAACTGTGGGAATAAAAAAATATAGCTAATTAAAAGTTAAAAAGCCCAAAACAAATACTGTTCCTTTATTTATTTATTTATTTAAATAAATAAGTCGTGAATTTAAAATAAATTTTATATTACATATTTTAATAATTGAAAATATATATTTTTACAACACCACATTTACTTTGAACAAATTATTTAAAAAAATATTCACGAATGTAATAATTTAGCATTTTATTAATTCTACATAGTTTAAATAAAGTATAAAATGTATTTATTGTTTTGAATTTCATTTTATTTTGAAAATATAAAAAGAATAAACTATGGTATTATGGAATATCACATAACATATATCAACAAAAATATTAAAGCGTTATATAGCTGAATGATTTTAATTAACAATAAAATTGTTTAAATAAGTTATTAACAACTGGTAATTAAATAAATAAATGGTTTTTAAAATTAAAAAAAGACAAAAATTACTTTCGTTTATTATTATAGTATCCCAATCTCTCTTCACTAAATTAAACTAAACATCACTGAAATATTCAGTTTTCCAACTACATATTCTACCAACATGTAGTACATGTAGATATAATAAATTATATACTACGTGATATTATATTAAATTATACACTACATGAATAAACTGTGTACTATTTAAATGGCATTAAATTATAAAATATTTTTTTCAAATTAAGTTATTTAATATTTTCATCCACTACACAAAATATTTTATACATTTAATAACATAAATTAAGTTGTAAATAAATGTATTATTAAATTAAATGTAATACAGCTGCTCTCTATTAAAAAAAGACAAAAATTCAGCATATATTTCAATTCAATTTTTTTTCATTTTCAAAAATGCCTTTGATATATACTTACCTAATTAACAATTATAAAATATTTGTATTTTCAAATTAAATTAAACATTTTTATCGACTATATAAAATAATTTGTATACATTTAATAACGTAAATTCATACGTAATTAAATTGAACGTAATACAGCTGGTCTTTATCAAAAAAGGAGAAAAAAATTCAGTATGAATTTCACTGGAAGTCAGCATTGCCATGTTTCCTATTTTTAAAAATACCTTCCATAAATACCTATCTAATTAAAACTTATAAAATATTTTTATTTTCAAATTAAGTTACTTAATAAGTCATCTACATAAAATATTTTTATACATTTAATAATATAAATTACATTTGTAAATAATTGTGTTATAAAAATAAATGTAATATAGCTGCTCTTTATCAAAAAAAGTGAAAAAAAATGAGTATAAATTCCACTGGAAGTATACTCATTTGAATTGCCATATTCTCCATGTTACTCAGTTTTCGAACTACAGATTCTACCAACGTGTAGTGCATATAGATGAAGAAACTGTGTACTACCTAAGTGGCATTAAATTATAAAATATTTTTATTTTCAAATTAAGTTATTTAATAGTTTTATGGTCTACATAAAATACTTTTTATACATAATAACATAAGTTCATTTGAAAATAATTGTGTTATTAAATTAAACGTAATACAGCTGGTCTTTATCAAAAAAAGAGAGAAAAAATGAGTATAAAATCCACTGAAAGTCAGCATAGCCATATTCTCCACTTTCAAAAATGCCTTCCATAAATACCTATCTAATTACCTTTCCTAACTGAAACAAGACTGCACTTTCAAGTAATTATTTAAACTTCAATAAATAAACATTACTTAATAACCCCGCGCCATCTCCAAATGACCGAATTGCAAGAAAAAATTCCCTTTCGTTTAAAACTTGAAAGTACACGGCCCTCTATTCTACTATTTACGACTCCTCTACTTCAAAATACTACCTAATATTTTACTTCTACTACTTAAGAAAGTTTTCTACTAGCTCATACCTCATTTGAGACACATGGTGGGAGAGTCTAAATTGAAACGCATGTTTATTATGCGCATAATTCTGCCCCCCATTATATTTATTATTATGACTACCTATTTACATTTCTGCTTTCAACTGTTGCCCCAAGTTTTGCAGTTGATGGTAAGTTAGAAAGGTATTTTTTCCACACATTGCAGTAGCCTTAATATTTTTCTAATTGCACCAAGTTGAGCACTCTTGCGGTTGTAAGTGTTCATATTTAAGTTATAAATGTCCTTTTCCCCTTTTCTTGGTATGCATGCACTAAGTATTTGGGGTATTTTTTTTCTCTCCAGGGTAAAACACAGTAATTGCACTTGTGGGCTAATCTGGTTGTAGTATGTTATTTTTTTTCTCCCTTCATTCTCCTCCACATAATTTGCTTTTGCAAACTCGGAATTTAAATTCCTTGTTCCATCAAAAAATAATTTCTTTCTTCAGGAATTTCTTTGCTCGATTATAATCAGCCTGCTCGGAATTTTAATTTAGAAAGTTGTTAGCGAAATGAGTCGAATTGAATTTTAGATCGAGTACCCAGAGGTTTAATGCAATTTTGATGTGGTTTCATGCAGCTAACATGCAAACTGTTGCAATCGGCTATTCAAATCTCATTTATATTGATTTGAGGTACATTATGCTGAGCTGAATGGTTTGTGAGACCTTTTATGATTGAAACATTATAACACTATTAATTTGGTTTGCAATCTATTAAACTATAAAGCTTTTAAAATCTACCTTTATAATGTGTAACACAAAAACTTATTTGGCTAAGAAAATATAATTTGTAATTATATACCATTATTTGTACTAAACTATTTTTCAATAGATATACAAAAAAAATCAAAGAATTATTTTTGCAATCGATAATCTGATTTTAAATATGTAATTAATTTAATTTTAAGTTCATAGGAGGAATTGAATTAATATAAATTTATTTTATGTTATAAAATTTATTTATTTATTTATTTTCAAAATTTATTTTATGCTTGATTATAAGATATAACACGCGAGGTATATATATAACATGGTCTACTTATTAATACCATGTAAACTTCCGTGTATTAAACCATTTAAATTTATTTATTAAATTTTAATGCTCTTAACAAGAATAATTATAAGAATATAAAATACTTTTCTACATGGTAATTCTTATAATAATGAACAGAGGTTTAATGTAACTTTGATGTGGTTTCATGCAGCTAACATGCAAACTGTTGCAATCGACTATTCAAATCTCATTTATATTGATTTGAGGTACATTATGCTGAGCTGAATGATTTGTGAGACCTTTAGTGATTGAAACATTATACCACTATTAATTTGATTACAATCTATTAAACTATACAGGTATTAAAATCTATTTCCATAATGTGGAACATAAAAACTTATTTGGCTAAGAAAATTTAATAATTGATTCTTATGCAATTATATACCATTATTTGTATTATACTATTTTTCAACAGATTTAAAAAAAATCTAGCAATTAGATCGAAGGATGTAGTCAACTATTTAAAGTTAACTATTAAATTTTAATGCTCTCACCAAGGATTATCATAAGGAATCTATATAATTATTAATTATATAAATGATTAATTTGTTTGTAATATATTAAATTATAAATGTATTAAAATCTGCCTTTATAATGTGTAACATAAAAACTTATTTGGCTAAGAAAATTTAATAACTTATTATGCAATTATATACCATTATTTGTGCTATACTATTTTTTCAATAGATATAAAAAAATCGAAGAATAGCATCAAAGGATGCAGTCAACCATTTAAAGTTAAATATTAGATTTTAATTCTCTTAACAAGAATTATTATAAGAAATCTATAAAATATTTTCTACAAAATAACTCTTATGACAATGACATTATAGAGTATAAAAATGGCAAATCATTTAATGAAGTAATAATAATGTCACTAATTTTAATTGGTTTTGAATGGCTATGAATGAATAGGATTATTTTTGGAATCAATAATTTGTTTCTAAATATAAATTATGGATGAATTGAATTAATATAAGTTTATTTTATATTATAACTGTTTGATTATAAGATATAACAGACAATGTTATGTATTAATACTCTGTAAACTGCCATGTCGTAAACCATTTAAATTTATTTATTAAATTTTAACGATCTTAAATTATCATAAGGAACCTGTAAAATACTTTTCTACAAGGTAACTCTTATGATAATGACATTATAGGGTATAAAATGGCAAAACCTTTGATGAAAATATAATAATAATGCCACTAATTTTAATTGGTTTTGAAATAGCTATGAAAGGATATGCTTATTTTTAGAATCAATTATTTGCATTTAAATGAAAATTAATTTTAAGTTCATTGGATAAAATTAATTTTATGATATAACAGTTGATTTTAAGATAAAAAAATGCGAATCTATATATTAATACCATGTAAACTGCCATGTAGTAAACCATTTAAATTTATTTATTAAATTTTAACAATCTTAAAAAATTGTCATAAGAAACCTATAAAAGACTTCTCTAAATAGAAACTTTTATGGCAATGACAAAATTTCTAATGGAAATGTACTACTAATGCCTCTAATTTTAATTGATTTTGAAATAACTATGAGAAACTTAATATTTAATTTTAGGAAAACAAACAAAAATATTTAAACTAATGAATTCAGTATTTACAAGATAATTATTTCTGAAACAAATGTAAAATAAATTCTTTCGTGAAATTAAATAAAAGTGTATACATGATAGCAAACTAAATTCGTTAATTTTAAAGTGAATAGGATTATAAATTAAGAAAACTGTCATAACAATGTGTTCTTTTATTTATTATAATATTCATTGTATTTATTTCTGAGAACGTTTGAGTATATAAATGGAACTATAACAGTAAATAATAATAACTAACAGTTAGTAAAGTTAAAATTTAACAGACAATTTATTTAAATATTTGTAATTCTCTATACATTAACAAATATTTACAAGAATCACATTTAAATTCATTTATATTTTATTTACTGTGTCAGGAGGAAATGTAAAGATAATTTTCAAATAAGATTTATCGAATAACAATAACATTAAATATTTTTCACTACCGAATATGTTTTAATTATTTTAAAGTTTGAATTCTTAAATATTAAAACAAAATGTCCCCTAATTTATAAATATCTTTTAAAAATTGTTAATTTTAAATGAAATGTTGTGTGCAATATGTTGCAATATGTTAGAAATGTTACTGTTAATTTGTAATATCCATAATTGTAAATGCTGATATGTAACAATAATTGCAAATGTAAATTTAGTATAAACATGTTAATTCTACATAATATAAGATACATAAGTTCTTTATTCAAATTTATAATATACATGTAATTTATGGACTGGAAGCCAAATCCCATTTTTATAAGCTATTATCGCAGCTAAGGTAACGAAAATTATTAGAATATGGTTTTGGAATATATCCTATACGTAATAAAAAGAAGGAAACACTGCCTTCATCTCAATTCTAAAATTATACAACGCAGTTTGAAAATTCTAGACTACTACTAACTGTATATGGGAGCAATTGAATATTAATTTTATAAACTTGTGTACAATACTGGATATTAATTATATCTTACTAAAATGTTACAAGTTTTCTTGTATTTCTATTAATATTTCATTGAGCAATTGCTTAAAGTAATAATTATTTAAATTGCTATAGGAAAGAAAATGCATTCAGAACATAAGCCAAGATATATATATATATATATATATTTGCTTCTAGTAGCACTTAATATTTTCATTTAATAAATTATCACATTCTTTTTTGCATTGTGTTATGTATAAAATTTAAAAATAATGCTACTCTCAAATTCTTGGTTAAACTTAATCCATTATTATGAAATATATATAGATATGAGAACACTACAAATAAAAATAAATAATACAATTTAAATGATTATCGCTTTATATTCATTAAAACTTAGCTTAATACCTAAAGATACATTAAACATCGTATGTCATCGTATTAAAATTTGGGTGAAATATTTTAGCAAATTAAAACATTAAACATTCTGAAAAACATTTTTGAGTAAGATAATGAAAAATTCACAATGATCAGGCTTGCAATAAATAAATTAAGTATAATTATTATGTTAAACTAACTGAAGTTTAAATACAAAAATATTTTTGAATAAATATCATCATATGAGATAAAAGCATTTTTTAACTAAACAAACAAGATTCTATTTGATAGAAGCACGTGAAAAAAGTTGAGATTTGATTGATAATTGCATACAACATCATGGATATTAAAATAGTAAATGAATTGAGGTAATTGTAAAAAACTTGAGTGAATTAGGATGATTAATTATTTTAGTTCTAAATGTAGAGATATTTTTAAATAAATATCAATATTTGAGGTAAAAGTCATTTTTTGACTAAAAGAACGTGATTTCATTTGATTGAAACATATGAAAAAAGCTTGATATTGGATTGATATTTGCAGACAGCATTATGAATAATATTATAATAATATATGAATTGAGGTAATGGTAAAAATTAGGTTGAAGTACGGTGATTAATTAACTGAGCTTTAATCGTAGATATATTCTTGAATAAAATCATATGTGTTATAAAAAATGATTTTACTATATTAACGTGATTTAATTTGAGTGAAGATTGTGAAGAAATTTGGGATTTCTCGATTGTTAATTGCATACAATATCATGGAAAATATTATAATAGTAAATGAATGGCGGTAATGGTAAAACTAGGTTAAAGTAGGCTGATTAATTAATTTAGCTTTAAGAGTAGAGATATTTTTGCATAAATATCATGATACGAGACAAATAAATCCTTTATTAACTAAACGAATGCAATTTCATTTGACTGCAAAAAAAAGTTAAGATCTTCTTGATTAATAATGCTATACAACATCATGGATAATATTAAAACAGTAAATGAATTGAGATAAATGCTAAAAACTAGTTGAAGTAGGGTGATTAATTAATTTAGTTTTAAGTGTAGAGATAAAAATTTAGTTAAAAAATGGCTTGTTTATCTCATATGATATTTTTGGATAAATATCATCATATGAGATAAAAAAGTCATTTTTAATTAAACGAACATAAATCATGTTTGTTTAATTAAAAATGACTTTTTCGACTGACGCATAAGAAAAAAGTTGAGATTTGATTGATAATTTAATATAATATTATAATAATAAATGAATTGAAGTAATGATAAAAACTAGGTTGAAGTAGGGTGTTTAACCAACTGAGCCTTAAGTGCAGAGATATTTTTGAATAAAAATCCTTATATGCTATATAAAAAGTGATTTTACTATATTAACGTGATTTAATTGGAGTGAAGAGTCTGAGAAAAGTTGACATTTCCTAATAGATAATTGCATGCAAAACCATGAATAATATTATAATAGTAAATGAATTGAGGTAATGGTAAAAACTAGATTGACGTAGGGTGATTAACTAATTTAGTACTAAATGTAGATATGTTTTTAAATAAATGCCATCATATGAGATAAGCAAAAGACATTTTTTAACTAAAAATGTGATTTCTTTTGCATATGAAAAAATTCAGCTTTCCTGATTGATAATTGCATGCAACTTCATGAATCATATTATAATAGTAAGTGAAATGAGGTAAGGGTAAAAACGCGATTGAATTTGGGTGATTAATTAGTTTAGCTTTAGGTGCAGAGATAGTTTTGAATAAACATCATATGAGATAAACAAGTTATTTTTTTAACTAAATTAACGTGGAAAAAAGCGTGAACATAACTAACAAGATTGCATAGGAAAAAAAGTTGAGATTTCCTGATCAAAAATTGCATTCAACATCATGGATAATATTATAATAGTAAATTAACTAAGGTAATGGTAAAAACTAGGTTGAAGTAGGGTGCTTAAATAATTTAGCTTTGAATAAGTATCATCGTGTAGACATAAAAATTTATTTTACTATACCAATGTGGTTTAATTTGGGTGAAGAGTGTGTGAAAAAATGAAATTTCTTTATAGATAATTTCCTAAAAATATAACTTACGGTATTATTATGGTAAAATTATAATAATAAAATAAATATGTTCAACATGTTCAATTCTTTGGAAGGCAAGTTGATCCAAATAGAGACATTCAATAAAATACCATCTTACTTTATACAAAGTCACTGCTTCCTGAAACGTGTTTGGGACCAACAAGCCCCAAGATTATGATTCATTATTTGTCCGCATCATGCGCCAGAGCAGTGTCCAGACACCATCTCTCTGTGGATGTCATTAAAGGCGAATCCATGCGTCATCTTCATAATTAAATGTCAGGTGAATTTAGCGCTCATAGCTTTTCGTATAATTAAAAAATCGTTGAATGTCATTAGAAGGAAATCATTATCGAGTATCATTAAGCTTTTAAACTATTGAGGCAGGACCTTCAGCACCAATTTGATGATTCACCAATAAGTAATTGCTTTAATCAGTGGAGATGACTTTATGGGTATACTTCAGTTATCAGTGATTTTTTTTTGCCTTCACTAAAATTTTAAATTTTTTTTATATCAGAATCGTTTCTTGATGGATTCAAACATGAGATAAGGCCTCATTATTATTCTTTATTTTTCTCTGATATTAGAATTCGTTAAGAGATAAGGGTTAACTATTTGTACATTTCCATTTTGCAAATGCCTGTACCAAATTATCCTATAGACTGTAAGAACTGCTTCCTATGTAGAGCTACATTTTGACTTTTTACATTTTAGTTTTCATCTCATGATGTGTGATAAAAATTAATGGTTATCTCACTAATAATTTCATCAAGGTTCATTATCATTATCTGTTTTTAAAAAATTATCACAGTAAACTTTTTATGCCGCTATTAAATGATCTATTATCTAGAAATCAATAGCCATTCAGAAATTCTTAGAGATGGCATTCTTTGCACAGATTTTGGTAATGAAATATAGTTATGCTGAATTATATTTAATAAATTAATAAAAATTTAAATATTAGAAAATTTGTAGAAATTCAACTTTAAATACAATCACTTTTGAAGCGGGATCTAAAAACAAACTTTTTTGATTTTCAAATAAGTATTTGCTTTGATTAATAAACAAATGGCATTTAACTATTTCAATTATTGTAATTTTTTTTTTTACCAACACAAAAATATTTTAAAAAACAGCAGATATCTTTTATTGGCAGATACAAACTTAAGGAAACGTTTACTCTCCATTCTTTATTTTGAGGTATTAGACATTTACTTGAAAAAACGGTTAATATTACATGCACTTTTTCTTCTTCTAAATGTCTGCTCAAAATTTTCCTCCAAATATTTATCTCATCATCTACCAATCATCATCTCGTTTTCATCCCATATGCGAATAAATCGGTTTAATGATTATTATCGTAAATATCGATATTGGTTAACATTTTTTTTAAAAATTTTAACAAATTGTTAAATAAAATGGCAATTGGCTAGTCTATTTGCCAAAGTTTAATTGGCATCAGAAATTTACTTTAATAAGTACATTTCTGCTGCCAATTACTGATGATCAGTACATTATTAAAAATTAGAAGAAATTAAATATTCAGATAACTTTTCAGGAATATTCTTCTGTTTTATTATGTACTTAAAATATTCTGTTAATTTATTTGTATACAATCATCCACATTCTTGGTACAAGATAAGACACATATTTCATGCTTTTCTTAATTATTGTTGTAGAGTATTTCGCATTGTGCTCGTATGTAATCTTCAGAATTTGATATATCGGGTATAAAAGTTTGAAATAATAATTGAATTGAATTTATCTTACTGAATGATGTTTATTAATTTTCATTTGCATTACATATGTGAATAATATTAATTCTTCTGAAAATATATTTATATTGTTAATTTATCCATTACGTAATCTTACATGCATGTATCTTTTCATTTTACTTATGTTATGTTTATAATTTTTAATTAAGCCAACGACCGTACCATGCTGAATATACCGGTTCTCGTTAGATCACCGAAGTTAAGCATCATTGGGCGCGGTCAGTATTGGGTGGGTGACCACCTGGGAACACTTTTGGCAAATTTGGGGACCTGAATGGCCGAGTTCTAGCACTCTGGCGCTCGGTGCCACAGGTTTTCGGGTTCGAAAATATAAAAGGTGCCAGGGATGTTTGTAGTGGTTCGAATCCACTTTTAAGCCGTAGGTCCCGGTCTTCTATGACTGTAAGAGCGTCACGGAGCAAAAGTCAGGCTTCTACCTACGGGTGCTCCATCACAACAAAAGCTGCTTCCTTCCCTTCACTCATGAGTCCATATTTGGGCTTGGCCAGCCAAGTATAAGAAACAACAACATAATTTTTAATGTACATTATTATTTGCTGTTTAATAAGCAGGTAACTAGCTAAGTATTTTATTATGATGTGACAATTTATTCAAACTCAGAGTGCTCAATTTATATGAAACCATTTTCAAAATTATCATATTTACAAAATTGCTGTATCATTTTTGATGTAAAATATAAAAGTATCCTTCTATCTAATAGATTTGGTTAGTTATGCAACTATAAATTGTTATTAAGACTGAACTAATTACACATCTATTTGAATATTATAAGGCATTATAAAATTTTGTATGAAAAAAAATTATATTTGTGATATAAAATTGAAAAATATATATATCAAAATAATTTCTTTAAAATTAGAGTTAACTTTAAACATTTTCCATTATTTTTTTAAATGACTCAAAATAAATTTTTAATAATATGTTTGAAAGTAAATGTTTTCAAATAAAAGAAAACCCTGTAACATAATAAAAAGCCCACCAGAATTAATAGATTGAATATATTAGGCGATTTATTTCAATCTATGAATGTGACTTATGACCTTTTTGGAAAAAAATAGGATTTTGTTAGGGTAATTATTACTAAATTTAGCATTCCTAAAAAAGGATCAAGAAAATTCTTTTCTTGTTAATTGATTATGTATAATATATTTTTAAAACTTCCTTTCTGTCAATGTAGGGTGGGAAAATAGATTTCCAAGGTAGAAAATATCTTTGGAGGTATTTAATCATGTATTACTTACACAAGCATTATGCTAAATTTATCTTCATGTTTTATAAATATCAAGAATTTGAAATTATATTTATCCTACATTTAGTATTTTATTATTAATGAATTTTATTATTTACAAATAAGTATATTTAGTAAAAGCGAAAGAATAAAAATTTTATTATTATTTCTCAAAAAGAATTAATAAATAAAGATATTTATTTAAAATATAATATTTATCTAAATTATTATTTAATAAATTAAAAGTAAAAAAAAAAAAATATTAACTAGAAATTAAAATCAAACTCATTTTTACTACAAACTACTTTAAAATGCAAGTTATTTTAATTTTTCAATTAATTAAATTAAATTAATGATCTCTTAAAAAAATTATATCTATATTATCCCACACTCTAATATAATTAAAATATTTTACTGATAATTTTTAACTATAGTTAAACATCATATCACAAATAAAAGCTTGCAAATACGATATCTAATTTAAGTGTGAAAAAAAACATTAAATTCATATAACATAGAAAGTAATTTTGAATTTTATGGGACAACAAATTAAATGTTTAATTTTTGTTAAATAATTTATATAAAAGAATATCATTATTTTATCTTGGGAATTTAGAAACATTCTTAGACTCTTAAAATATAATGATATTTATGCTTATTTTATATTTTTCTCCTTGTAAATCATTCTAACTATAAATATTTTAATGTGATGGATAATTAATTAGTTTCAATAATTAAAACATTAATTTGCCTTATGTTAACACTGATAATATTTAATTAATTAATATCATATATATTTGTAAATATTGTAACAATAGATAATTATGTTAAATTTTTAAAATGGACATCATCAAAATCCTAATTGATATCAATAACCTACCTTACATTTTCCGAACTATAAGAAACTAATATGCCCTAAACGAATGAAATTTTATTTTTAATCCATATGTGATGCATAACTATCATATTGGTAAACAATTCTTCTATATTCGTTGTTTGTTTATATATTTCTGGTCCATAGAATTGCTGTCAATGTAAAATAAATATTATTAATAAATTAAATTAAGTGTTCTTCAATTTAAAACGTCTTCTCTAACTGAAAAAGTCAAATGTGTACATTTTTAGCTATTCTATTGTTATAAGTTATATATGGAGATTATATGGATGATTACATGGTAAGCTATATTTTTATAGAGTTTCAAAGGTTAGATGTTTTATAAAAAGGTTATATAGTTTAAATGAGTTAAATTTTAGTCTACTGATATACTAAATTTTAAATTTTCTATGGAATAGTGATGGATAGCACACTAACATTTCAAAGATTCGGGAATCTGGTTCGAAACCAAAAAATGAAAATAAATTGCATTAAAGAATATTTATTAGAAAGTTATGTTCAAGTATTCTTTTTTAGTGTTGTAATAGCAGTTGAAATATAATTTCTTTTGAAATTAAATAGAACACTACAATGTTTATATCTAAATATTCATGTAGTATTGAGCTTGAGCAATCAAAGAACTTTAGATTTTCAATTTGATTTTGATGCACCATTTTGCCTATTATAAGTTCCAATGTCTATCTATGTCAAGTTTGATTTTCTTGTAAATTTTTGTTGTATTTCTGTAAATTTTTTTGTTTTTCCATATATTATATTATTTTATTTGAATCAACAATAGAATACATAAATGTGATAATTTTCCTCCTGTTTTTCTTTTAAGTTATAGGAAACAATATAGTTTTGCATACCGCACTTTCGTATATAATTAAAATCATCTTTTACCTTATATAGTCATTTATATTCCATTAATACTAAAATTAAAAATGCCGCAAAGTTATTACATTAAAGTGGATAGCGCATTGATATTCTAAGCTAAGAGAGTTGGATGCGAAATCTAACAAACTACATCAAACCGACGGCTTCCATGACTTTTGTCAGGGATTAGCAAATAAAACCATACTTCTGTTTGAACTGGAGATTAAAGGTTGGTAACAATCATTACAAATCACTCATTCCGAAGTTGATTAAAAATTCTTTTGAAAAAACTAGATATCGTACAGTAGTATCTCTGTTAGAAGTGAATGAATCCTCAAGTTAAAATATCATCCATATAGGAAAGTAAAGTAGACTCTTGAGTTACATCTCTTTACATATTTATTCTGTAGTAAAAATATATTGTTTATAACAAAGAAACCACCAATAAGCTCAAGTAATATGTGATAAAACAACACTATTTTAAGGAAAATATATTTTCGTTAAATATTATAAGACTAAATATCAGTTCATTTTATATAATCATTCTTTAAAATTTAGAATATAATCGTTAATTATTTTTATAAAATTGTTCATTAAATTTAAAAATATAATTTAAAACAATTTTACTTTATATTTAAGATTTGGATGTTGTATACAAATTGAACAAACCCTTTGTCACAGATATTATTAACTCAAACATTACAAATTTATATTATGTTATGAAATATTAAAAAATTCATCATATTATTTTAACAAAATTACTTATTTTACGACAAGCAAATCAGTAATAGGTAATAGATAAAAGTATTCGTAAACTTGAAATTTTGAGAGAAATATTGCAGTCAAAACATATTATTCGTCATATTCCTATATTGAAAATTGAATCTTATAGAATATTCTCTGTAGAGTAACATATATATAATAAAAGATGGAAGATTTGGTGAAAATGTAAATAGATTGCAGAAACATTGATTTATAATTAAATAACTTTTTACTTAAAAATTTAAAATACTGTTAATAGTGGTTCCCAGTGTGTTTAAAGTGTTTTTCAGTAAATTGCATAATATTAAAGAATTACATATTAATCTTTAATAGAAGCTCATACTTCAGGAAGGAATCATATCATAAAAAATATTTAAAATATTATCTAAGGTAAAAAAAAATTGTAATTTCAATATAAAAAAAGTGCTTTCGAAAAGACTAAGAACAATTTTTACACAATTTAGTTGTTTTTCTAGAGCACTGATGTAAAACACTTCATATAAATAAAGGAAACAGAAGTGAAAAATAATAATTTAATAAACTATCAACAGAGGAAATTTGATAATTTTTAATGACGAAAGTTGAGTGCACATTTTATGAAATTATTGATAAATTTTGAATTGGTAAACTATTATATAATTCATAATAAGCAGAACTTTTATATGACTGTGTGAAATTGACACAGAGTAATTGTAATTTAGAAATAAATATACATAAATCTGCAAAAATGGTTATTTTTTTTATTTGCAGAAATATGAAATACATATTTAAATGCCTTCCTGCAGAATTTAAAGAACATATAGGTAAATATTCTATATAGATTTTGTTAAAATAAGAAGATAATTTGAAATACAAGTGTAATATATCCGATACTAATTTCTATATATTTATATCGAAATTCAATCTCCATAGCAATCAGAACCAAATTGGGTTAAGAATATCACAGGATGAACTAAGAAAAAAAAATTATAATATGATACCTTTATATATACATGTATACCTGTATTATATATATATATATATGAGTGTATTTATTATATATGAGTGTGTATATATACCTTTATTATATATATGAACCTACAAGAGGAAATAGATTTTTCTCCTTAAAAAAAAGAACGACTGCTAAACAATGCATAAAATTTCCTTCCCCAACAAAAACAAAACGTTTACTAGATTTATAAATGTTTTGACCAAATAGCCACCACAGAACAATAAATACCTCTTATTATTTAATATATTTAAATTTTAAAATTATTATTTGAATAAATAATGTTCAAAAACAATAAAAAATTTCAATTTGTCTTAAATGTATGGAATATAGATAAATTTTTCTTCATTTCCAATTTATGAATGCATTTCCCTATGTGTTTATTGCACATATCATTTTATATACAAGTAAAGGTAGAACACATAGCATTTTATATATAAGTTAAGGTATAAACACCATCGAAACAATACATTTAGAACGAACAATACCAGTTTTCAATGAAAGCAGAAACAGATGTTGCCCAAAACAGAAACAAAAAAAAATCACAGTCGATATATATGCAACAATGCCTGAATTATTCAAACAAGGAACGTTTTTACAAATTCAGTTGCCCACTTTTGCTTCTAAATTTTATGTATCGTCTGTCTGTGACGTCACCTCCGGATGAATAAAATAAAACTTGTTGGATCGTATAGATGAAAAAAAGGGGGTTACTCTGTACTCCCTTGGAGAGATTCAACATGTATCTGAATGTATTTGGAAAGTAAATGCACAGCTTTTGTCTGCATTCACATTCTGTTTTTCAACCGGATTTGTTAACGACACTTTGGGATTTATGTTACTGGAGTCAATAAAGAAATTTTGAATGGGTTGAATAAGTAATCCGATGGATTCTGTTCATGGAGTATCGATAAGAAAAATGTATTCGGAATGCTAAGGAAAATTTTTCATGGTGCATATATTTTTGACATGTTTTATTATAATGGAGATATCCCTTTTTCCTGTACTTTAGCTCCATTTCGTGACTTAAAACGCATAAAGTATTTCGTATTACAATTATATTTTCCTATTACATTTACCATTGTCATTGTGATGATGTTAAATTCAAAAATTTAAATTAATTACGTGAAATATTTTTCTGTCGATTTTAAACTTTTTTAATATAATATTTTTAAACAAAATCTAATTGAATTTGTTATATTATTAACTACCTCTTATATTTTTAATTTTAATTTTTCAATAATTTTAATTAACATATTTTTAAATAAATATTTTCAAAGTTATAATAACATTCATGATGATTCAGTATGCATTTGATTGATCCCAATATATCACAAATAAATTTTTTTAAATTTAAATTTAAATTTTTCTACATGTTTTACTTACAATTGTATTTAATACATCATTTATTTTAAAAATAACCCTTATTTTTAAAAAAAAAAAAAAAAACATAATTTACGAACTTAACTATAAATATCGTAAATTAATGCACTGTACTTTAGCCAGATTGAAGAATCTCAATTGAAAACCCAAATTTGAATAAATTATAAAATAAACCGTAAAACAAAAATACTAAGTTTAATATTTTATAAAAATTTAGTATTTCGTAGTTCTTTTTATATAGATACTCTCGCCCATATGTAAATACAACATAGCATGAAAAAAAACATATTATAAATATTATTAAATATATTAAAATATTTTTAAATATTATACATCTATTTCATTGATATTATTTAATTTTCATAAAGCATTAAATTCTTTAAATAATGCAGTAATAAATATTTACACAAGATTTAATATGCTTGCGAGAATTCATACTACATTAATTAGTGACTTATGTAAATAAATATATGTGAAATTAATTCTTACAAATATCGAAATGCAATTTCGGGACAGACAAGCTGATTAATTTTTAAATAAAGTTAATAAAGTTAAATAGAAATTTCCATTTAAAGTAAAGATTTTTAATGAACATTGTTTATAGTTTTAAAAATGCATTTGAGTCATTTGGAAAAATGATGTGGTTAATTTGTAAAAAGAAATGTTTGAAATTATTAATCCTTAAATTGATTAAACTTGCATCCACGATAAACATATTTTAAACCTATAGAAGAATTAAAATATTTTATATTTCTAATAAATTTGTTTACTTAATATAGTTTGAATTTTAAAATTGAAAGAAATAATTCGCTCATAATAATTCACTGTTTTTGGAAAATAATATCTTGTTACCTTTTTTTATTTTATATGTATGTATCTTTTTCGCTATAATATTTTTAGAAAATATTTTCTGAGATACTCATGTTTAAAAAAATTAATTATAACGTGTTATTATAGAATTGAACGCAAAAGCGTATTCATAATAGCTTATTTTTAAAATTATACACATGATCATATTTATAATAATGTTTATAATTTAATGCTTAATTCTTAATTTAAGAACATCAAAGTTCTCAATGCACATATAGAATTTTATATGTTATTATTATGAATATATTTCTTGCTACTCAATTTTCATTTTACGCTTTTGAGTAAGGTTTATTATTGCGGTTATATTATATTAATTTTTCATTTTAATTTTAAAATCTTTTTTATTTAATTAATTTATCCTTTATAATTTAAATTTTATTGGTGGTTTAACTTCTAACTTTTAACTTGTAACTTAGTATATATAATTGTTAATCATTAAAAATAAAGACATTTATCAATGAAAACTTCACCAACAAAATGTTATAATTTCTGTAAATTCCATCAAAAGTTAAAGCACTGTTTACGAAGACTAAAACAGTTTCTTCGTTTGTATATTATGATCTGAGAAATTATTCATTCTTTTTCAATTTGTTCCAGTCACACATAAAAGTTTCTGAGTGGTTAATATTTAATTTCAAATTTAAGTGCTTCAAAATAATATATAAATGCAATTCGAAAGTAATGTTAGGGAAATAAAAATTTTGTCATATTTTGTTAATGGAGAAAACCAAAAACATTAAAATGCTCATTGAATATTTTAAGACATTTCAAAATATTTTTGAAATTAATTGATTATTTTGCATCTAGAAAATAAAATAACTAGTTTCTGGATTAGATAGATTTAATTATTCATTGTGATAAGTCTAAGATATTTTGCTATTTTAATATTATTTTCACATTGAATATAAATTTTAAACAATAAAATGTATTAATTAATGATGTTTGCAGTAATAAAGCTTTTATTAATCCCTATTAAATTTGAATATTCCAAAATTATTATGAAAAAGATTTCAATATAAATTTTGTTAAGTTATTTAACTTCGTAAATTATCGATTTCTCTACTAAATATAACTAATTTTAATTAAACTGCTAAATAACTGTTTTTAAATATACACTACCTAAATGCTATACTTTAGAGTTAATAAATAGAAAAAAAATTAAATTGTTAGCATGCATCATGTTTACTCGCACAATAATAATGTAAAATTAATTTCAAACAAGTTTTTATAATGCAATTGTGTTATACTTAATAGATGATTTTTTGATTATTACTTTTATTTATTCTTAAACATCTATATTTACAGATATTTTTAATTAAACTAATTGTATATAGATATAACTTTTTTACTGTTAATAAATTATCTAAGTTCCGATTAGGTTGGATGTAAATAATTAATAAACTTATCAATTAAAATTTTTAAGGAGATGGCAAAGGCAAATTTTTCTCTATACAATTCAGCAGCAACATGCAATGTTTCATAACAAATCAAATCAGAAATAATAATGGCGTCTAGACTATTGTAGATATTATATATCATTTTAATAAGATCTTCACTAAGAACAATAGTAATATAATTGCTTTTAACGAATATAATTGTCTTCTAGGTATCATACAAAAACTTATAATTATTTAAAGTAAGCTTGATGTCTTTTCGGTCAGAATAGTAATGTTTGAGTGGATAATTTAGATATCATATTATTATATTTAAGTAAAAGTTAAAATACATATTTATCATATATGTATTATTTTCTTTTTAATATTTGGTTAATAAGCATGCAATTTGTAGCAAGCATATATATTACATAATTTAATCGATAAGAAATATTTTCCTTCTTATGATCTATTGAATAAGAACAGCTCGTTTAAACTGTTTTACAAATAATTAAAATTTAAAAAAAAATTTTTAATAAACAATGAAGTTATGAAATCGAAATAAACTTAGAAGTTTACATAATAACAAAGCGTTGCTTTGGATTCAATATAGTTCAAAACAAACGTGTTAAACAAAGGCTAGTTTGTTTTCTAATTTTTAACTACAAATAGAAGCAAGCTTATACAGATTATTATACAGATATAACATAATATTATAGGAAAGTGGAGATATTAAGTCTGTACTTTCCTATAGTAAGTACTACTAAGTCAAACTGCAATGTATCGAGATAAACTGGTAATTGTAGCATTATAAATACAATATTTATTCTTATATATTTATAACAAATAACAAGTTTCTTATATAAGTATTTTATGTCTGTAATTAAATTGCTATTATTATTTTTATATTGAAATATTATAGATCCCAATTTTCACTAGACAGCACCTTATTCTTTAAAAAATCATATTTTGAATACAAATTCATTTTGCATATTAATTGTTATAAATATGTATGTTTTATGTTTAATTAGATGAAACGTTATAATTGTTCTAAAAATTGAATGAATCTACAATAATTTCAATTTTTATTACTTTTATTGAATTATTTCTTTTAAAACTTCAGTTAAAACAAAGGATTTTCAATAAAAGCATATAGTATTCTGAAGTTTACATGATTGTTTTATATATCATTATATATAATGTTTTTCAAAATAAGATATATTTTAAACCGGCAACAAAATATATCTTAGCGCGTAATCTATGAAATCAAGACAGTTTTCATTCAGGAAAACTTTATATGAAATTTTATGTAAATATGTAGTGCAATAAATATTTCCAATTTAAAAGCAATAAATATTTCCAATTTAAAAGCAATAAATATTTCCAATTTAAAAGCAATAAATATTTCCAATTTAAATTTATTTTCCAATTTTTTTGGCAATTATGTCATCCCCTAAAAATTTGACAACAAAAAGAAACTGTAATAACATTATTAAAATATATTATTAAACATGCATTTAATAAAAAATAATTGAAAAATGAGTTTGTTTGAGAAATTTTACTTAGATACGTGTTACTGATTGATTGATACATATGTAGATACATATATATATATATATATACATATATATAGATATATGATGATATATACTTGTCAATATGAAGTTGATTCTCGTGGTAAAATATTTAATGATATAAATCTTATTATCTAATGGAATATTCACCAACAAATTACCAAAAGTATTTTCATTCTTCGAATAGTTTTACATTTTAGCAAAACATTTTTGTATTAAATAATAATATAGTTCAAAACAAACAGTTTAAACAAAGTTCGTTTTCTATTTTTTAACTGCAATATACAGATATAAATTAATTTCATATTGGATACAGACACAGTATTATATATCATATAGATATACAGATTGGCATACACATAGGACAATTTTGTCAGAAAATTTGTACTTACTAATGAGATCACAAAATATAATATTACACTGGACGAAATTATTGAGATTTAAAATTAAAAAAGATTCATTTTCATAAAAATAAAAGTTTTTGTTGTTTTTGAAAATAATACCAATGTAGTATTTCATTGCCAATGAGACAGCCATATAGATCGTGTACTGATAGCCTTAGTTTCCAGTGCTGAAAAACTCAAACTAAGGTTAATGAATTTAAGTGCATTGGTTAAATCTTATAAAGTCGTTAAAATGAGAGATAACTTATAAAATCAAACTTTAAAGTAATAGTTACCCCTTATTGTGTCATTTAGAAAACTACAAAAAAGGTTACTATAACATCTTAGAATTTTAACAAAAAAAAAACGTGGAATCCATTTTCTCTCTGTGAATTATATTAATAAAAATAGGATTTAGAGAAATTTCTCATTCAACTATTTGAAGCATTTTATCTCTTTTATTAATGTAAAGAATATCTTTTATTAATGTAAAGAAAGTAACAAAAGATGACGATGTAATAAAACTGTCGGTCCTTTTGGCAAAATTTAATTAGATTTAAAGAATATTTCACTAACGATTAAACATAAAGGTTGAATATTGAAACTATTAAAGCAGAGCAGATTTGTTTTCCTTTGGAATTCTATTTATTCTCACTTATTTCAGAGGATGTCCAAATAATTACAAAAAAATTGGAAAACAATTCTATATTTTAAAGGATAATATGTTTAAATTAAACATATTTTAATTATATTTCAAATGAAATTCTGTTAGTTTTTACTCTCAAATTTGTTTTGAATTAGATTGATATTTAAATAATATTCATTTCATTTTATAATAAATTATATTTCTATCATTAAATTATTTCTTATTTCTGCTGGATTTAATTATTGAGCTGGATTTAAGGGTGTATAATTTTTTTAATGAATATTATTATTTTGTTTTCAAAACGAACAATCCATTAAATGCTATTTCCCTTGGTTTGGAAAAATTATTATTACAAAAAAAATATTATCAATTTATTCAATTCTAAATAATTTTTCTACAATGTATTTCTAAATGACATAAAATTTTAAAAGTGGTACAAATGATAATATTTTATTTAAGTCTGTAGTATCTAAATAATCTAAATAAATTTTTCTTGTAAATATTATTGTATTGTCAATATTATGCTTAATTTTTTTAAAGTACTCTTGAATCATTTAAATTAAATTTTCGTAATAACGTAACATTTCTAATTCAATTCAACATCTCCTGACTCTTTTATAATTTTCATTTTCATTTAGAAAAAATTTATAGCAGTATGTTTATGTATATTAACGTATGTAATTAAATTTTGTTAACGAAAGAAAATCTCTTTTACATTATTGATTTCAATTTATTGCCTTAAATGCATAGAAAAGAATGAGATTAATTATTGCAATTATGAAACTTTCATTAATAATTAAGGGAAATCCAAATTTGTTATATGTAATATATTACAACATCAGCTCAATGAACATTTATACTTAGGAATAATCTATTATAAAACAAAGAAATGTCCTACTTTTAATTTTCTACTCTTAAACCACTGTTGCTCTTATGGCATATTCCCAAAATAATATCCAATTCAATCCATCCTAACAAATCATTTCCTTCTCTATATGATTATTTTTTTGCCATTAATTAAGATTTTAATTAAAAATAATATTTTTATACATCGTTTTACCAATCAAATATTTTTATCATGTTTTTTAATGAATCCATGTACGAGCCCCACCGGAGCTAGTTTCATGATTTCGTTATAATATGTTGATGTTTTATAAAACAGATGATGACACGCCATTTTTTCTGTTTTATATAAGAAAAAATAATTTCTAACAACAATTTCAAATATAACAAATAACGACTCAACACAAAAATTAATATTTATTTGAGTAAAATTTAATGCTACAACTTGATCTAGGTATTTATAAGAAATCATGAATTTATTTATCTGGAATTATCATTAACCAATATAAATTTGAAGAAACAATACAACAATTAACAAGAATAAAATTTTTGATTTTTCTAATGTATTCTATAGAAACGAACGTTGCAATTAAACATCCACTGACGTTTTTATGCATTCGAACATAACTTATAACACTATTACACACACACACACACACACACGCACGCACGCACATATATATATATATTCCTGTATTCAAAGTGTTTTTAAACCGATCAATTGTATTATATATCATATGTAAGAAATTATAATACAGAACTCCCTGTGAAATATCACTACTGATATAAAATTAAATGTTAATTCAGAAAAAAATTTCCATTATTATTTGGGTATTATTATTATTATTCAACTTATTACTATTTATTATTCTATAAATACATGCTTAGAAGGATAGTTAAAAAATAAATAATTTATGTTCATAGAGATTTATTTAATTGCCATTTTTGTAAAATCAAACGAATACTAAAATTGATTTCACAAAGTGAAGCCATTACTTCACAAATAACATTATTAAATTAATTGATACATTATTAAATCAAATTTCAACTTTCTACATTTTTAAAAATTATGTTGTACTGGCATGATTCTACTTCGGGGAAACCTTTTGTTTTCTTCTATTTTAAAGTGTGTTACTTCATTGTTTAAAATAATTTCTGACCAGTTTATTTAACCATGTTTCAACTGAAAAATAATTTGACTGTCGTTATTTAAGAATGAATGAAGATTGCTGAAGTATATATAAAATGTAATCTATAATTCAAAAGGGTTTGTTAATTGATATGTAATTTCTAATTTATATTTTCTAATTCTAAGCCTGTTTTTAACCTTATATATTGTCTTTGTCTTTACTTTTTATTAAAAACTCATATTAGTTTTTATTCAACATAAAAAAAGGTTTTATTAAAACATCACTTAATTTATTTTGTGATAACGAATAAGATAAAATATTTAAAATCATTATTTTCTATAGATCAAAATATTTCCAACAAACTTTTATATTTTTCAGTTACTATACTTTATGAAACATTTTATTTGAAATAATAAAATTTGCTTTTTCATCACCAGCTAATCATTTATTTATTTGTCACAAATAAGAAAACGTTCAGCAAAATGTCTTTCTTTCTATCTGTTTTCAACATGATTTCACATTAAATTTTCATAATTAATATTCTATAGTAAAATATAACAATGTTATAAAAAACATTTCTTATAAAATATCAATGCTGGTAAAAATGTTTTTTAACATCGCTGTTAATAATCAAGTGTTAATATAATAATATTAAATAAGAACATTTAACAGTTTACAAAAAATTATTAAGGTTTCTGTTAAGTTTTTCAGAATTTTATTACTCGTTTTGTTTGCATTTAAATTTTAAGAAAACATTTAATGATCAATTTAACACTTTTTTTGTATCGTAAACAAAATCTAATTTTTTTTATAATGGAATATTGTAGAAAAAATTTTAATAACAGACTCTATTACGAGAAATAAATTTTAATAACAGACTCTATTACGAGAAATAAATTTTAATAAATGGCCTCTCGTGATTTAAATAAACCTCAATTAATGTATTTAATGCGTAGATCAAAACAATCATAGAGCATGTTTCACTTTTCTATAATATTAATTATTATTTGAAAGTAACAACAACAACAAGTTGTAATTAATGCAACAATTGACTCGTAAATTAGCGGACCAACTTGTTTGCTTTCATCAAATTTACAACGAAGATAACATTTCATTCGAAGATAACGAAGAGACATTTTCCGTAAGAATAATAAATATTTTTAAAAACACCAATAATAAAAACCGATCTAATATTTAATTGATTTTTTTTATAATGTTTTTTAATGATTTTTTTAATTAATAATTTCATGCATTATTTAAATAAAGCGCAGTTATAAACATTAAAATCTGTTTAATTATTTAATTGTTTGTTGCTTTTATGTAACGCTTTTAACCAATATCTATTATCCATCCATTTTTTGCTAAATTATAAAAATATTGTATAGCATTCATGCACCATATTTTTTTGCACAATTCATTTATTATTTTCCCCATGCACCCAGCACAACTAGTGCTTCGATGCTAACCAATCACGATCATTTCTGCTCAACTCTTTGAACTCAATACCGCTTTCGATTTTTACCCCACAATAAAAAGAGAGGGAAAAAACAGGATAAAAAAAGGGTCTTACCGTTAGTATAATGAACTGTGAGGCATCTATGCGATGGCGACATCGAGCAAGGAGGGGCCGTGGCCCCTTCCGTGGGGCCCGAATGGTCCCTGTAGGGCCACCTGTTACCATGGTCCACGG
This sequence comes from Caerostris darwini, assembly GCA_021605075.1. Lineage (NCBI taxonomy): Eukaryota > Metazoa > Arthropoda > Arachnida > Araneae > Araneidae > Caerostris > Caerostris darwini. The sequence continues at coordinate 71,479 of BPLQ01001073.1, read as the reverse complement.
GATACTTAGCTTTCTTGACCAAGAAAGATCTCGGCATGGTGACCGCATCCGGCTATGGAAAAGACGCCTCCTCCGCTTCTCCAGTTTCCAGCGGCGTCATTTCCCGAATCCGGGAAAAATCTCTTCGTTGTCTCTTTCGGAGAGGAAGGAAGGTTTTTGTCGTTCGGGAAAACCGGACCACGTTTCCGGAATTGGGGGATTGAACAGAGATAGAGAGGACTGACCGACCAGGCAACGGGGTTTGCGCAGTTGTGAGTAGATTGAGGGGGTGGAACGAGTGATACTGTTCCGGAGAGGGGGAGGGAGGACATCACGGGGGTGGAAGGGTGGATGGCTGTACGGTGGCGCCCTCTGCTGGGAAGGGGAGCGTGGAGGGGAAGGTGGGTGTACAGGAGAGGCGCTGCGCAGGGAAAGTGTAAAACCGGGTTAAGTGAAAAAAAGAAGGGAAATGTAGTGTTGTTTTTCCACCTGTACAGTTTGGATTCAGAATCCTAAAACAATTCAACCCTTTGCAATTGACTAATATCTTTATTTCTTATTGCATTTATTAATTGTCATTGAAAAATTAATTTTTAATTTAATAATTGAAATGACATGGTTCCTTTGTTTATTCTGCAATAAAAATTTCAATGATGAATGCAAAATTTTGTGCATTGATAACTATGATGAATAAAGCTTTCGCACAATATTCTTAGATAGTAACAATAGTTGTGAGTTTGTATCTAATTCAACGTATTATGCATTTAAATGAATATTTTAATTTGTAGAATGCAATGCAAGAAGTAGTTTTTTTAATTAATAGCAAAAAGAAAAAAAAATAGGATAAACATCTTCTCTTTAAAATACTCTTATTATGCACTTTTACACTATCCAAATAAATAAAGAATTTATTAAATATAGATCTAGACTGAAACAGAAAAAAAGATTAGATTATTCAGGGAGTTTAGATTTAGTTACACACTACAGTATTTACAAACTGAAGCAAACGCATCTAACACAAACACATATATTCAATCAAGTTTACGCATTTTTAATAAACTAAAAATTTGCATTAATTGCACTAATTGCATTTTTTGAATTACCACAATATTTACCAAAAGCAAACCTCTTATGATTCAAGAAATTATATGCAAGCAAATTATTTTTATGTAGTATTTCCATCTCGCAATAGGATCTCGCATTCCTGTTTTTTTACCGATTCTGTTAAAAGTTATTAATGATTAATAATAAATTATTATCGTAGTTTTTTTTTTATTTGAAAGCAATAAAAGTATAACACATTCCCTTATTTATTTATATTTTTGAAATATCACATTATTTATGAAATAATATTCTATTATAGACAATTTTTTTACTTAATTACTTGTAAACGTCTACATAATAGGACACCTTAAAACAATGAATGCTTATTTTATTCCTATAAATGATGAAAACGTAGTTTCAAAACTACAATAGTAATAAAAACAATTTCTTACAAATCATTTTTAACGTAATAACATCCAAATAAATCCGATATTCAAATCTATAAGATAAAAAAATAAGTTAAAAAATGTTGGAAATGTCTATTACTCCATCATATTAGTATTATATTTCTAATGAAATTGCTTTAATTTGAAACAGAAATTTTAGGAAACAAATTAACTTTCTTTTATTTTCTTATATATCATGAATTAGTCAGACACGAGCTTTTTAAAAAGAATAATGATAAAACAAGTAATATGTATAAAAAAATTTAAAGTCAATTCTTACATTTTTTTCCTCTATATTGCAGAAAGTCCTTTATAAATAATTTTCATTAAATTTTTTTAAAATAATTTTCATTCATTTTTTTAAAGTTTATCTGGCCCCATCTATTTTAAGATACAAGCAATTTAAATTTAAAAAAACCTAAAATTAATTAATTTAATTTAATTAATGAATTAATATTTAAAAAAAGTGTAGTAACATCCACTGTCATCCACTACAAGTTAAAAAAATGTATTTGAAATTGAATGGATGAATAAAAACTATTTTATTAACGATTGTAAATTTGAACAAGAAATAGGGAGAGAGTGAACTAGTAGAAAGAATTGAAAAAATGCAACAATCTATATCAATTACAGTTCTTTTGTTAATTTAAAATTAAATTAAGTAATTTAATACGAATTATAATAATAAATTTAATAAAATTATATAATGTTAATAAAATATAATGATGTTAATAAAATATAATAATGTTAATAAAATTTAAATAATTTAAAAAATTAATAATATTTAATCAATTTAATGAACATTATACAATAAAATGCAATTGCCTTGAACTATGCAAAAAAATAAGCAATTTTGTTTTCTAAACATTTACAAATCTGAAAACATTTAAGCAATGCTATGGGAAAATTTTTAAAAATTGCAATATTTCTTCACATTTCTTTTCATGTTACCAATTTCGAAATTTGTTCAAGGCAGATTATTCATTGTTAAGTACATAACAAAAAAGTAAATAATTCGAAAACTAATATTCAGTAGATTCCTACCTCAAAAAAATTGTGTTGATCAAAAAATTTCATTAAATACTTTTACATTTTAACGACAAGGTTATATTTAACCTAGTGCAACTCGTTCAATAAACCTTTAATTAATTTTTAAACACACAGTATTCAGTGAAAAAAAACTATTGAAATGCTGAAAATCAATTGATGTATTTAGTACTCTTGTACTAACTACTAGCTGCAGCGATATTTCAAGCAATTATTTTTTTTTAAATTTACGTAAAAAATCTTTATGTATGTAAATATATATATATATATATATATACATAAAAGATTACTTGAATCATATCTATGTATGTGTGTGTGTGTGTAATTCAAGTAATTAATGTGATTTTTCATGATCATATGCAGTAATTAAAGTGATTTTTTATCGTGATCTTTCACTTCAATTAGAAAAGTTTATTATCATGGCTATAAACAATTGGTATATCAAATATAAAACTACATCAACTTATCTTCTATATTTCTCGCAAAAAAAATGTCATCGCGCCTTTTCTTCTTGTAAGTATATGAAGTATATTATCATATTTATTATTTATGATAAATTTCAGGTTTTTTTTTTTTATTTTTATTTTACCTTATTTTTTCATCCAATTTCTCGCATAAAAATTTTCAATTGAATGCATCCTTTTGACAATCTGGTCCATAATTAATTTTATTTATTTAATAACAAGCAAATTTAAAAAAAGCAATTTTATGTTCAACATTCTTTCTGGGTAAATTATTGAAAAAAAAAAAAAAACTTTTTATTATGTATTGCAATCCTTTTTAACATTTTTCACCACGTAACGTTAAAAGTGATTATATAACACAATTGCAGAAGATTGAATCTTATGTTTTATTCTTATTTTATGCGATGACATTTTCAATCAGGTGGCCTATCTCTAAAGTTCACCTTATAACTAAACCACGGAAATTGTATCAGAATTATAAAATAGGAATCAAATAGTAAAATGGAATTTTTTATTTTCCATTTCATTTCAATTCACAGTTTCCGTAACATTAATTGATGGTTCTTAAACTATTCTTTAATTTGCAGTACCATACCAATACAGTGACAACAGAAAAATATTTAATGACATCTTATTGTCCAAAGTAGATGATAAATTTACTATTATTATTAAATAGTAAATTAATAAATTAATATATTAACAAAAATAGTAAGATAAGATAATGACAACACTGTACTGAGAATTAGTTGTTTTAAATTTTTTTTGTTGTTTAAATTATTTTTTTTTATATAATTAGGGTTTAATTTTGTAATAAAATGATTATGATTATTAAAATTTATTTAAACAGTGTTTGATTATTAAATTAAAATGTATGATTATTTAATTTAATTTTAATTTAAATTATTAATTGATCATTAAATGATTATTAAAATGTATTTTATATTCGTATATCTTCAGAAAAAACATGAATTTGATATAAAATATCAATTGACATATTTTTGAACTAGCAATTTTGATCTTTTTACACCGAACTTTATTGAATTACAAATTGAGTAAGGCAAAAACATTTACATATTCCTGCAACAAAAATGAATTAATTTTGATCACTTCTTTTTTTAAAATAATTTTTGTAGGAGAATTTAAATTTTAATCATAATCATATTTTTATTTTAAAAAAAACTCATTATTTTTGTTTTCATAAATTGTTAAGTGAATTTAAAAGTAATGATTTTTAAAATAATATAAAATGATTTAGATGCAGAAAAACAACTTTTCTAATCGAAATCCACTATTTAAAAAAACAATTACTTTTCCATTGTGTCAGTTCCGAAATTTAAACTTAAATGTCATTATCATTTAACTACTTTTCTAATTAATATATCCAAAATAAAAATTATACTTTCGTTAAGTATGTATTATATTAACTCTTAATTTCTTCTCATTATTTCTCTACAAATTCCTTAAAATATTATTTTCAATTTATTGGTATAAAATCATTCATTTCCTTAATATTTTTCTTTCTAGAAGAAATAGCAAAAGGAAATTTTTGTAATGAAATCCCACTGCTTAAAGATCACTTATTTTTCCATCAAAATTTCTGCCCCAGCACTTAGGCCTGCGTCTCTCATTTCCACGGCCTATCAAAGTGTGTCCCAACAAAATCGTCTCTAACAGGCTGTATAGGGATCCTCGAATCGATTAATCGTTGCATCGGCAGCTACAAGTGACAAAGACGTCACCACCACCTGCTCCGATTCTTACAAGAAGACGATCCGAACACACGAGCCAAACACAATATGTCACCTTGTTATCAGTGCTTGATGTAGGAGGGAGAAAAATTCACTGCTGGGAGGTTGCGATGTCGGTATTTAACGACGAATGAGGTGGTGGTAATTTGAAAGAACTGATTTACCCCCGTTTCTATGGTGACTGGAGTTGGGTTGTTGAATTATGGCAATAGTGTGGTGTATAGAAGCACTCTTTTGATCTTTGGATGTTTATACAGTTCGTTTTTAAATGCATTTTTTTTCTTTAGTTTATTAACTATATTTGATATTTCTGGTTTCTGACTTTAATGTAATAAGCAATTACTATATTTAGTGTGTTGTATTTAATTTTAAGTTCTATTTAAATAAACATTGCTAACATATAAATTAAAACATTATATAACATAGCTAGGAGGTTGCGATGTCGGTATTTAACGACGAATGAGGTGATGGTAATTTGAAAGAACTGATTTACCCCGTTTCTATGGTGACTGGATAGTTGGGTTGTTGAATTATGGCAATAGTGTGGCGTATAGAAGCACTCTTTTGATGTTTGGATGTTTGTACAGTTCGTTTTTAACTTCCTGTTTTTCTTTAATTTATTTACTATATTTCAAATTTCTGATTTTAATGTAATAAATTACTAGTTTAAGTGTGTTGTATTTAATTTTAAGTTCTAACATTAAATAAACATTGCTAGGAGGTTATATAACAATTAACAACATTATATAACATAGCTAGGAGGTTGCGATGTCGGTATTTAACGACGAATGAGGTGATGGTAATTTGAAAGAACTGATTTACCCCCGTTTCTATGGTGACTGGATAGTTGGGTTGTTATTGAATTATGACAATAGTGTGGCGTATAGAAGCACTCTTTTGATGTTTGGATGTTTGTACAGTTTTGTTTTTACCTTTCTTTTTCATTTAATTTATTTACTATTTATGATTTTAATGTAATAATTACAAGAATAATTGTTCTAACATTAAATAAAAAATTCACAATTAGGAGGTTGTGATGTCGGAATTTAAGGACGAATGAGGTGATAGTAACTTGAAAGAACTGATTTACCCCGTTTCTATGGTGACTGGAGTTGGGCTATTGTTGAATTATGGCAATAGTGTGATGTATAGAAGCACTCTTTGGATCTTTTGATGTTTATACAGTTTTGTTTTTACCTTTCTTTTTCATTTAATTTATTTACTATTTATGATTTTAATGTAATAAATAATTACTAGATTAAGTGTTCTACATTGCATAAAAATTCGCAGCTAGGAGGCTGCGATGTCGGTATTTAACGACGAATGAGGTGATGGTAATTTGAAAGAACTGATTTACCCCCGTTTCTATGGTGACTGGAGTTGGGTTATTGTTGAATTATGGCAATAGTGTGGTGTACAGAAGCACTTTTTTGATCTTTGGATGTTTACATAGTTCGTTTTTCTATCCTTTTTTTCTTTAATTTATTTACTAATTATGATTTAATGTAATAAATACTTACAAGATTAAGTGTTCTAACCTTAAATAAAAAATTCACAATTAGGAGGTTGTGATGTCGGTATTTAACGACGAATGAGGTGATGGTAATTTGAAAGAACTGATTTACCCCGTTTCTATGGTGACTCGAGTTGGGTTATTGTCGAATTATGGCAATTGTATATTGTATAGTAGCATTAATTTGATCTTTGGTTGTTTGTACAGTTCGTTTTACCATTCTTTTTTCTCTTTAATTTATTTACTATTTATGATTTTAATGTAATAAATTACTAAGTGAAGTTGTACATTAAATAAAAATTCACTGCTAGAACGTTGCGATGTCGGTATTTAACGACGAATGAGGTGAGGGTAATTTGAAAGAACTGATTTACCCCGTTTCTATGGTGACTGGAGTTGGGTTATTGTCGAATTATGGGCATAGTGCAGTGTATCGTAGTACTCTTTTCATGTTTGGATGTTTATACAGTTCATTTTTCCATTCATTTCTTTTTCCTTTTGTTTACTTACTATATTTGAAATATCTCGTTTCTGACTTTAATGTAATAAATAAATACTAGAGTAATAAATAATTGCTAGACTAAGACTAATATTTAAAACTTTAAGTTCCAACATTAAATAAAAAGTTACTGCTAGAAGGTTGCGATGTCGGTATTTAACGACGAATGATGTGATGGTAATTTGAAAGAACTGATTTACCCCGTTTCTATGGTGACTGGAGTTGGGTTATTGTTGAATTGTGGTAATAGTGGGATATCTAGTGACATTAATTTGATCTTTGGGATGTTTATACAGTTCGTTTTCCATTCATTTTTTTTTATTTCCTAGAATTGAAATTTCTGATTTCAGATTTTAATGTCATAAATATTTGCTAGACTAATTTTAAAATTTAAGTTCTAACATTAAATAAAAAAGAATCTCAAATATTTTAGGATGAATAAATTATCTATCATAAATAGTTTGAGAATTAGAAATTGATGCAAATATAAATTTAAAAATAATTATTTTTCAATATTTTCAGAAATCTTTGTATTATTATTCATAGATTAAATTTATGTATTTTAATATAAATAATTTATTTAATATAATAAACTAATTTAAATAAAAATTTATTTATCTTATATTTATTTAATATAATAATTTTCTTTTATAAATGATATTTATAAAATTTTACATTTAAATAAAAAAATTTAAGATATTTTATTCTCATAAATGCAAAATTTGAAATTTTGTAATTATTTTATTACAGAAAATTTATTAATTTTTTTTATAAAAATATTTAAATATATTTTAAATATTTTATGATGAATTATTTCATTGTATATTTTGAAATATTTTCTGTTGTATTAACTTTAATAACAAGTTGGGTAAAATAATAATTATTAATCAAAAATTGTGTATAATACTATGACTACTAAAAGGGTATAATTATGTTTAATACTATGGCTACTAATAAGGCTTTAGTTGTGTATGGTACTATGACTACAAATAAGACTTTTCAAAAAAGATACATTCTTATTTCTTTCAGCTTATCACTTTATTATAATACGGAAACAGTTTCTGTTTTATTAGAAACGAACATTTTAAACAACAAAAAAGTCAAATATTTATTATTTTATTAATAATTGTACATACATATCACGTGTGAAATTCTATACACAAAGTTCTTAAACAAAGAAAATGTTTTCTTCTTTCTGCTAGCTTGTCGCCTTAATGCAAGTGTGCATGCATATAATACTCAAATGATTTTTTTCCAATGTAAATATTATTCACACTCAAGACATATATCAGATTGTGCCCAGCATCTTCGACACCTGTTGTGCAACCTGCCAAGGGCTACAAAAAGGATAACAAACTCAACAAAGGTTTGCGCTTGACAGGGCCTTTAGAACCAACTTCCCCATGTCTTGCAGAGTTGCCAGATTAGCTCTGGCACCTGTCAAAAGTTTCAAGGACTTACGTGAAAGTTTTTCCTTAACTAAAGAAATTTTCTCTCTCTCTCTCACATAGGAATAATTTTCTCTTTGCAAATAGTTGAAGGAAATTACGTACTTAGGAAATTATTACACTTTTATTTGTTGCTCTAAAGCCAATGGAAAAGCTAAATTATTGATTTGAGAAAATTTGTTGGCAGAAACAGTATCGGTTTTCAAAAGTGACTTTTGGTAGTTACAATAACTATGATTAGTTCCACATATTTTTTGAAAATCCAAATTCAAAGCCAAGTAAGAACTTCAACCTTAAATTACAGAAAAAAAATTATAAATATTTAATATATTAAAAAAAATGTCATTAAATATGTTTAAATACAAAATAATTAAAGTAGTAAGTAAGAAAGTAGTGTTCTGATGAAAATGTTGATCCAATAATATGTAAATGTTCACATGGGATGATGATGAAATGATGATTAGAAAATTTCGATCATTATACTATAATTACATATTATATTTCAAATTTAGATAACAAATTTTATAACGAACAAAGAAAACAAGTTATATCACTAGAATTTAAAAATATAAATTTATGACTTTTTAGTTATTCAAGAAAATTTAAGATTTGCTAGAAATATTTTTTTAAGTAAAAATTAAAAATCGCAATTCTTTATATTAATTGATTTAATCTACAAAAGATCTCTTAATACTGACGATATCACTTAATTAAATTCAATTTCATTCATATATAAATGATGTAAAATAGATTTGAGTAAGTAAACACAACATGTAGTGCTTTGATAACAAACTGTTTAGATGACATGTTTTTTTAACCGGTCTTCTTTAGGATATAATTGGATATTAGGATATATTAGGATAGCATATATTAGGATATATGTTATTCTTTTTATTATAGATGTTTAAAATACCAATAAATGAAACTATTTTTAGATAATTTTTTTCTGAAATAAACTATAAAGTTCAGTTATCATTAATGAAAGTTTGAAAAAAAATTTTCTATTAATGAACCATTATAATTAATTTTATTATAATAATATTTACTTAAACTTTTATAATTTTTAAATAGAGAAACTTGTTTCCACCACCTAAAATCAATAGGAACATGTGAATACCCTATTGATTTCAAAGTTGTTGGTAACATATAGATTAAATTATATGAATAATTCATGGTGTATATATTGTTTTATTTTATCTTAATTTTGTTTGCAATGATATAAAGATAGATAGAGCGAGAGAGAGAGAACGAGAGACAGACAGATGAAATGTTTGAATATTATGTAAATATTATATTTTGTATTTGGAGATAAAGTTATTGCTCTTGATTTTAAATTAAAATTTACAGCATTTCAAATGAATTAAAGTGACTCGCATTTGGCAGTGTCCGGAGAATTCTGTAAGAAAGAAATAATGAAAATCTGTCTATAAAATATATTATATTCTAAAAGAGACAATAAGCTAATTTAAATGAAAAAATTTTCATTTACAAAAATGCATTGATTTCAGAAAACACAACCTGAATCAATTTCTAAATTCCGGCGTTCTATTCTGTATTAATGGAAGCTATGTGGGAAAATTTACCCATATTTTCATCAGACTAACTTGCATGTTTTATACAACAGCACCAAAAAATAAAACAAGTAATACCTATGATTAAAATCCGATCCATCAAATATTCGAGCAGAAAATGACTCATGTTAATTTCCTAATAGCAAGCACTACTTTTTTTCATCTAGGCTTTTGTCACAAATAATTAATATAGCGATGAAACTATTTATTTGATTGGTATATATCCTATAATTTCAATGATCATATATTTCATTTTCAAAATTATATCGATTTACAATTCGATATAATCAATATCGTTTGTATTGATTTATGAGAATCTTCCCTCTTTAATTTTTTCACAGCAAACGCTACTCTTATTGGACTCATGGCTCTGTGGCGAAGTATGCAGTGAGCATGCAGAAGAACCAAGGTTCGAATCCGCTGGTGGCATTGTTATAACCACCTTCTTTCAGAAACGTGAAGACTCGATGGCATTTGTAGTATGTAGAAAAGCATTTCATAGGTAGGCAGGCTATCCGGTGAGAATTTTCGGATGTCTAGTGTTAAGAGTCCTCCAAGTTGGTCCTTTACTGCCCTCATCACCAGTCTGTGGACTGATCATGGAATACATATGTGGACATGAGACTGTTCATAGTTCAGCAAAGAAGATGAAATGCTACTCTTGTCACGTATTTTCTATATAATTCCTCCATTATAATTAATTAAAATGACGATGAAAACATATTTTTAGAAATGTATGTAGTATTATGAGATATCAAGAACTAAATAATTTTTTTCGAATATAAATTGTAAGGATTTATCAATTTTAAATTATACATCCTTTCTTAAAGGAATTTTTTTGGCAACACACACTGACAAAATAATAAACATTATATATAATATTATAAAAATATATATTTATAAAAAATACTAATAAAATAGAAACAAAATAACAATCGTTACCTTTGGTTACAAAATCAAATATTTTGGTAAAAGAAACTTTTCCAATTAATCTACTCGCAACAAATACATTCAGTTTTAATTAAAGTAAAAATGAAAATAATAACTTAGAAATAAAAACTGTTTTATGATTTAAAAGAACTAAATATTCGTATTCAAAATTGCATCAAATTACAAATTTCTATTCGATGAACTTTTCAACAACCACTTTTTAAATTTATTATAAAACCCATATAAATAAGCATAGTAAACAGTGCATCTGATTAAGTTTTAGTACACCAAAATTTTATAGTACGCCACAAAAAAATTTTCCGATTATTTTACTCGCAACAAATACACCCATCATAAATAATTAAAATAGTGATAATAATGTACAGGTTGTTCTATGCTATCAAATTTCCAACTTTCTTATTCAATATTGCGTCAAATTACGTAACTTGATCTTTATATAACTTCATATCCTTTATTAAAGAAAACATTTTAATAACATTACTGAGATTTTCATCAGACGCTTTTGCATTTCTTATAAACACAGTATGTGAAATAACTAATAAGCATTGGTTCTGATTAAATTCCAGTGCACCAAACCTTTTGAGGACAGAAACTTTTCCGATTAATCTATTCGCAACAAATACATCCATCATAAATAATTAAAAACAGTAATAAAAATGTATATGCTGTTCTAAGATATCAAATTGCTAAGCTTTCTTATTCAATATTACATCAAATTAAATAACTTGATTCTAATATGCTTTATTAAAGAAAACATTTTTTAACATTTTCATCAGACGCTTTTGCATTTATTATAAATACAGTACTTTTGGGCACATGAACTTTTCTGACTAATCTAATAAACAAATAATCCATCAAAAAAAAAATTATAATTAAAACATTGGCTTATGATATGAAATCAAATCCAGTTTTCTTATTCAGCAAAATCTTTTTAATTCTGTATCCTTTATTTTAATTACAATACTAGGAATTTCATTGGACGCTTTTGAATTTCTTATAAATACAGTATGAAAAAATCTCTTTGCAACAATACATCCATCATCAATAATTAAAATAGTAATGACCATTTTCCTAAGAAACTGTATATGCTGTTCTATGATACCAAATTTCCAAGCTTTCTTATTCAATATAACATCAAATTACCTAACTTGATTCTATATCCTTTATTAAAGAAAACACTTTAATAACATTACTCAGATTTTCATCAGACGATTTTGCATTTCTTATCAATACAGTAAGAAAAAAACTAATAAGCATTGGCTCTGATTAAATTCCAGTGCACCAAATCTTCTGGGCAGAGGAAACTTCCCCGATTAATCTTGGAGCAACAAATACCATCCCTGTCACCTGTTCATCCTCTCCTCTGGGATCTCCCTCGGAAGTGAAGACTGACGTCCCCCGAAAGAAAAGAAGCGAAGATGATAGGTCATTAAATCTAATTGGCTCCGGACTCTGCAGGGTGGCCGGGATTAGGTATGACACCTGTCCGTTCGCTTTGTGAAGGATTAATGCGAGTGCGCCAAGGAAAAGGTTTATTTCCGTGCCAGGCGCCGACGAGTAATCCTCTTACCAGCAGCATCGAAACCTCTGCGATTCAGTTGCGTCTTCTCCTCTGGAAGCAGGTGTGGAGATCTTCGTCTTCGCTAACTACTGGGAAGAAGTTTTTCTGGGCAAGGAGTTGAGAAAAGTATTTTATTGGTAGAATGAAAAATGGGAGGGTGATTTGCCCCTTTTTTCTACCTACAAGTTTGTGCTTTTGTTTTGTTGTTAATCTTCTTGTTTTGTTTTTGTACTCAAGTAATGGATAAATTCTAGATTCAGTTACATTCTTTGTCTTTCTATACAAAGAATGTATTTTATGTATTATGTATTAATGTATTTCATGTATTGTATTTCATGACATCCAGGAAATTCATTTCATGTGTTTCGTGCATTAATGTATGTACAAAGAATGTATTTTCTATTCAAAGAAACAGAAATTAGTTTTTATGAATAACAATTTTTATAACCGATTTTTTTGTTGTCTTTTCTTTAGCGTCATATAACGTGTAAATTTGCTTATATCTTTTGTTAAAAAAGATATTGATACAATTTACTCAGATTTTCATCGGCTAGTGTTTCCGTTTGAAGAAAATTGCATATTTTTTTTTTCAAAAGAATCAAAATTCAACAGTGTGAAAATTATTTTAAATGAAAACAGTTTCAAAAATTTCGATGCTAATGAAAAACAGAAACTAAAATGATAAGATAGGAATAGATTTTTAGCAATAAACACTGCAATACATTTTTTTTTTTAGTCAGATTATGAGGCACGCGCATACGTATCAGATTACCTGCCTCACGTTGTGCTTAGTTTGAATTATTGTTTGATATTTTATATAATGCAAAGTACAGAGTTCTTTTAGGTGATTATTTTCCATTGAAAACTGAAAAAAGTATTTCATAAGGCACATAAATGATATCAAAACTTAAATGTAATGAAAACACAGTTCGATAGTGTTAAATTATTATCATTCCCTTCAATAATATTATAAAATACACGTGAGAGATCTAAAAAATTTTTTGTTGATCATGGATAAATAATTATAAAATAGCATTTTTTCAAGGCACCCACAAGTTGTAATTAATGATTGTCATTGCAGTTATAAATTTATTATTTATATAATCAGTGTCATGAAAAAGAGCACTGAAAAGGAAAAAAAGAAAAAGATTGAAAATTTATAAGTATTTGTGGCATTGATCTTAATAAGTGATTATAAAGGAAAGCAAAACATCATTAATTCCAATAAAATTCTCCCAGGAATACAAGATCTAGTACCTCTTCCGTCACCTTAAGCTTAAATTCATGATGCAATACGGCTAGACATTGAAGCATAAATGTTTTTTATGGTATCTTGAGACATCTAATTCCATGATTTCTGTAGCTTGCGTCTAGTTTAGTAAAATTCCTAGGCTCTTGAACTTTTGATCCAGGTTATCTCACTGCTTATAAGTGATCTTAATCAATGACAAATCTTGAAATCGGGTAGTCTAAGGAAATGCATGAATATTAATGAGGCATGTGAAAATCTTTTTGTGGAAATTGCATTTATAAAAATGTGATATTTAAGCACATTTAATTTTTGTATTCATATTTTGAAAAATTTTAGAAGATACTTTGTTCAAAGATTTCTTTTGAAAAAAATAATTTTATTTATGTTTTAGTAAATACTTTAAGAAATCACAATTTAAGCTCTGTGATATAGATTTAATTCTTTTTATTATTGAACAGTAAAAATTTTTTCTCATTTTTATTAAATAACTATTATGGTATAAATGCTATGTTTCGCCGTATAATAAATTTATACAATGATACAATATTACAACTGACAAGTTGTATGCAGTTCTTAAAATACTTTTTAACTACTACTGTTTTTACAGATGAATCACTATATTACACTTTTTTTCATTTGTTTTAAACTTTACGAAATTATTTGATTCCCTGCTGAACTGCGATAAATGTGAAATTGAAGGTGTGTTCATCACTTCTTTCCCGAGTATTGACAGCCACATAGAAAAAAAGGGACAAAATCTCTCTGCTGCACATTTCTAGAGTGGTTATTGGGGGGCGTCACGTGATGTAAGTGGCCACGTGTCAACATCCATTAGCTCCACAATAGTTCCCACGAGGTGGGAGAACAGGGCAGGAGGGAAAAGGTGGGCCCCCGGTGAACAGAGATAGTTGTGCACCACCAACTGTTGACTGATGCACCCCGGAGAGCAAGGGGCAGGAATTAAATCTGTTGGGCGGGGGGCGAAGGGACAGAGGTGTTTGTCCGAATAACAAAAGTCACCATTATGAGTGGCTGGTGGAACAGTTCGCGGCCCTGGGAAAAAAATCTATATTTTTGTGTGTATGATTGCCGTTGACAGTCCGAAATAGACTGTGAATGAATGTTGCTTTATGAGGGTTGCGTGCTGTGAGGATGGTAATATGGTGTTAAGGTTGTTTGTGTGGTAGGAGTTGTGGATGATATAAATATTTATGAGGGATTCAGAAGTGATTTTGGGAGTGATGACCATTGGACATTTATTACATTGGACATTTTTTATTTCATGCGAAGATTGATTATATATATATCGTTAAATATCTGAAATGGACAGTAAATTAATGTTACTATGAAAAAATTTTGTATGAAGGTTGCATGCTGAGAGGGTGATAAAGTGATGTTAACATTGGTTATGCGGTGTGAGAATTGGTACGTTCATTGCAATTGCCTTATCTTGGCAGTGATGATCATTGGACAAATAAATGTTTCATGTGAAATGCAATTTAAAAATTATAAACTTGTCTGTAGCTGTAAAAAACAGACTGTGAATGAATGTTGCGTTATGAGGGTTGCGTGCAGTGAGGATGATAATATGACGTTAAGGTTGTTTGTGTGGCAGGAGTTGTGAATGCTGTAAATATTTATCATGATTCATTCAGAAGAGATTTTGTGAGTGAGGAATATGTCACCAAATGACCATGACCCTGATCATTTAAATAATAAATGTGAAGATTGATTTAAAAAAATATATATTGTTAAATATCTGAAATGAACTGTAAATGAATGTTACTATGAATAAATGTTCTATGAAGATTGCATGCTGAGAGAGTCGTAATTAAAATTGGTTATGTGGTTTGAGAAATGATACGTCCATTCCATTGACATATCTTGATAGTGATTATCATTGGACACTTAAATGTTTCATGTGAAGTGCGATTTTAAAATTATAAACTTGTCAGTAACTATCAGATATAGACTGCTGAATGATATGATTGTCGTTAACAGTCCGAAATAGACTGTGAATGAATGTTGCTTTGTGAGGTTGCTTTGTGAAGGTTGCGTGCTGTGGTGGTGTGATGGTAATATGATGTTAAGGTTGTTTGTGTGGTAGGAATTATTGATGATATAAATATTTATCAGGATTCATTCAGTAGTGATTTTGGGAATGAGGAATATGTTCACCATATGACCATGACCATTTAAATACTTCATGTGAAGATTGATTTTAAAAAAAAATATACATCGTTAAATATCTAAAATGGACTGTAAATGAAAGTCAAGAGCAAATAAATGTTCTATGAAAGTTGTGTGCTGAGAGGGGAAAATTAAAATTGATTATGTTGTATGAGAAAGAGCCATTGCCATATCTTGGTAGTGATGCGATCTTTTTACACATAAATGTATCATGTGAAATGGGACTTAAAATAATAAACTTGTCGATAATTATCAGAAATAGACTGCTGGAGAATGTTGGTTTATGAATGTTGATTGCTGTAAGAATTGTAAAGTGGTGTTAAGATTATTTGTGTATAATGAGTTTGTAGACATAGTAAATATTTATTGCGATTAATAAAAAGTGATTTTGAGAATGATGACCATTGAACATCCAAATATTTCATATGAAGTTTAAATTAAAAAATAAAATTCATCATTAAATATGTACAATTTATTGTGAATAAATATTAGTTCTAAATAATTGATTTATAAAGGTAGAGGATAATTTGATGGAGGATAATTTGATGGGTGGATGATAATGTAATGTTAATTTTGTTTGTTAAGTAGGAATTGAGAGTGTAATAAATAAATATTGGTGTTAATTCAGAAGAGATTTTGGAGTAATGGCCATTGTGCTTCATGGGAACTTGGATTTAAAAAATAAAAGCTGTTTTAACAAACTGAAATAGACTGTTGATGAATGTTGCTTTATGAAAGTTGCATGCTGTGAGTATTGTAAAGTGGTGTTAAGGTTTCCTTATGTGCTATGAGCTTGTAGTGGTAAATACGATTTATTCGAAAGAGATTTTAGAAAACAGCAATTGAATATCTAAATGATTCATGTGAAGGATGATTTAAATAATAAAGTTGTCATCAATGACTATAATTTATTATAATTTTTGGAATAATATGTTATTTTCATTGATTAAAATTTACAGTTTCGAAATTGTTGAAAATCTGTCATTTCTTAAATAATGAATCATTGGCAGTCTAAAATAGACCACGAATAATAGTTGTTTTATAAAGATTGTGCGCAGTGCTAATATTAATATGTCGTTATACTTTTTATAATATATGATATAATGTTAATGTGTTGTTAAATAATGTTAAATGTTATTGTTATAATTGTTTATAATGTATGATAAGGAATGTTAATATGGTGTTATACCTCTTTATAATGAACGATAAAGAAAGTTAAGGTGATGTTATACTTGTTTATAATGTATGCCAAAGTATAAAAAATATTTGCAGTAGTTTATTAAAACATATACGAGAAAAAAATGAACTATTATCTAAATGATTCAGATGACTATTTACTTATAATTCTCTTTCGAGAATTATGTTCACTGGTAGGTTGTTAATGAAAAAAAAAAAACAATCCCGTTTCATATCATCCTGTGTTTTTAAATCTTACTTTATATATTTTTACATACTTATTAACTGAATTTTCTTACCATAATAAGAATTATTCGGTTGAATTCAATTTAAACTTTTGACTAAATTTATTCCAGTACTTCAACACATACAGAGATTAACAAAATTCATAGCCAGGCTATATCGCTAAAGTATCCACTGCTCTTTGACTTGGATCTTACTAAATTTTCCATGAATAGCAATCCGCAGCATATATACGAGTGACTCCGTAACCCCAGTTCCAAAAGCAATTTTAAAATCGGCTGTTTAAAATAGAAAAGAGGATTTTAAGCAATTCTTTAGGATTTGTAGGAATCACCATAGGAAACCAATAACATAGCTCTGAAAAAGAGAGAGAGGGGTTGCAGTTTATCACTGAGGAAGAACTGTTTCCTAAATCCACACATTTTATAGCCCCTATGAATGAGAAATATTACGCATGCGCATGAAGGCCTGTAGATATGGAATAAGACTGGGATTTGTCATTCTTTTCTTTCTATTTCTTTGGGATAAAAGAGTACGTTTCGGTCGAAAGTGGTATGGTGTGTTTAAAATAATTTTGCTGTATTTTATGTGATTTTGTTAAAGTAGAAAAATATTTAAAATTCATTTTTAATATACTACTCAAAGGATCTATATAACATTTTTAGGACTCGATTGGGGATCTATTTATCTAAATATAGCTAATTTTATACTAAGTTAATAAGTCTTATTTTTAAATTTATAATCAAAAAAATATTAATGAATATTTAATTTAAAAACAATTTTATATTGTTTATAAGTTATTTATCCCATCTGTTAACAATATATGATGTTATATGATTTTAAGGAAAATCGAAAAACAAAAGCTTATCTCTTTAACGATAATCCAATACAACAATGTATAATGCAAGTTTCCCATGATATCTCTTCTCACTTTCAAACATTTATTACATCAGCGAAATAAATGATAGATAAGAAATAGTTATAAAATGAGGCGTATTTATTTAATGATTTTTTGTCTCATTTAGTTTAAGTTTAATTTATTTGATATATCTCTACGTGTAGACCATTAGCACATCAAGATGGCTTTCGGCTTCTTTCCATGCTCGCTGTTGTCGGTCCTCAATAAACCCGTTAGCTGGAAGGCTCTTCAGTTGAAGTTAGGGGGAAAAGTAGACAGGGAAAACCTTCCAAAGGAACCCTTGATGTTACAGTGTAGCAGACTTCACGGGGTTGCAACCAGATTTAAAACGAATCTTTGCCCTTCAAGTAACGAACGATTATGGTCAAAATCTAAAAGTATCAAGTCATAGCCAAATAAAAATTATGGTCGATGATTAATATCAAAGTATCAAAACTTGGCAATCGAAAATTTGGCATTTTTTTTTTTAGTTGAACATCAATGGCTTCGTGTTCCACTAATGTATGTTACAAACAGTTAACATATGAGCTTTACGGGAAGGACATTGCCTTCCAGGAGAACCTTCATGAATAACCCCGCACTTGCGTATCATAACGCTGAAAAACCAGAAAACTTTCAGTTGCATGTTGATACAAGTCACCATCTATCCTTCGAGCTTTTAAAAGCAGTGCTTACAACAGACACCCTAAAGAATTCGAATCTCACCCTTTTGCATGTTGTGCATGTTACGAATGAATCATGAATCGGTTGGAAAAAAAATTCTATCAATTCATTTTATAACATTTTTTTACACAATTCAATTATTTAGTCATATCAATATATTCCCATATGATAAAAATTAATTGAAGACTTTTACGTATATATTTTTCCCGTCATGACGTTGGTTTGACGTCGGAGGCTGTGCTGGTAGATCACCAAGTAATATATGCATTCTGTTACGGATCATTCTTCCTTAAGACACCATTTTCAACCGAGGAAAACGGTTCTCCCCAAACACATCTCGGTAAGGGAGATAGATCTCCCCCTTCTTCTTCCAAAAGCAAAGTCCGCAGCTGTTGAATAAACTGAAGTGAAGAGAGCCGGGGACTTGATGGCGTAGAGCACATCGAACTGTTGATACCAATATCGACTTTCTTCCCATTCTTCGCCTCTTTTCTCCTCGCGTTTGTGCTTCTTCTTCATCGATATCAGACTCCAATATCTTGCAGAGGGAGAGAGAGAGAAAAAGAAGAATTTTCTTCTCTCTTCAAGTCCCACGGAGACACCTGAAGGGAGCGGGACCACTTCATTTTCTGGCTTACTTAGGGATGAGTTTGATTTCTTTGGGAAAGTTTTCTTCGCACCTTTTCTTTCGGTTGCTCTTCTTCATCTTCTTCTTCTTCTTTTTCTACCACCGCTCTCTTTCTGTCTGCCTTTGTTCATGGCTTGTATGAAGAGTGGTTGATTCAAGAGATGGTAGTCTTGGAAGGACTGAGCAACTGGTGGGAAGATTGATTTGAATAAACAGATGCGCATTGTTTATGTTATCTGCGTAAGAAGTGTATGGCGTCAGAATATTTGAGTAAAATACTTATAAAAATCTCAAACTGATTTTTTTGTTTCAATTTTAAATGTATACAAACAATATATGAATACCATTTGAGTATTTTTTAAGATATTAATCATGTCAATTTTAATGCAGTTTAAGTTCGTCACAAAACATAAATCTTTAAATGTCAATTTTTTGTGTTAATCGTTTTATCTGCACTGTCAATTTTAAGCGCTTAATTAATAAATGTCAATTTTTAGTATAGTTTACTTGCTTTTTGTGGTCCAGAGTGGTCACTGGAGACCGATTAAGACAATTATTTTTGAGTGAGTGCCCTCGAAAGCCTATCGAAACTTTTTATGAGCATCACAATTGCGGTATGGCTTTAATTTGTAGTGAGAAAATGAGATTGTATTATATAGTGAGATTGGAAATCAATTGAAGTAATGAAAAATGGTTAAATAAATCATCATGATAATCACTAACACAACAGCCCCATGGAAATGTTTTTCTTTTACAGGGTAGGGTTGTCAGCCCTACGCCCAACAGTCATATTAGACCAAGTCCTACAGCTTAAAGTGGATTCCAAATCACTAAAAACACCCGTGGTACTGGCGGTACTCGAACCTGAAGCCTGTGGCACCTCAGGCCATCAGGATCCTGGTTAAATAAATAATAACATAAAATATCTCCAATACATCAATGTAATGTGATTTGTGTAAAAGGAATTTTATTTATCTATGAAAGCTTACTTAAAATATTTCAAAGAATTATTTCAAAAATCCAATTTTAACGTCAGGTTAAAATGCACTACAAGTAACTGCACTGCGCTTCAAGTGAGCACACCGAAAACCTCTCATTATGCTGCACAGAAATTCTTTTTCCTTGCCTGCGTTCCCTCTCGACGGCGGCCAACAAGCCAGCTAAGGATCACTCGTTAGCCTTGCACAGTGCGCTCAAGCAGATTTCCCCAGAATTTATCGGGCCCAGGCCCTCCACCGATTATGAACCGGCCCTGTTCTCGTTTGGGCTGGAAATTCCTGAATAGCGCATGGAGCGAGGTGTAACTAAAGGCTGGAGCTCCATTGTCGGAAATTGAAACGGGCCTCCCCTTCAAATAAAGGCACGCGGGGAATTAGACATCCTTTTAACAAGATCGGCAATTTATTCGAATAAAGGAACAGAATTTAAGACCATTACCTAAATGGCCCGCCTTTCATTCTTCTCATTTCCTGCTCCAGTCGTCTACTGAACACCCCCCACCCCCACACACTTTTCCTTCCCCCCGATACAAACAGTGGCTCGCCTTCAGTGATTAGTTTTAAATGTTTTAAAGTCACCTTTTGTTTCCACGATCGCTGCGAGGAAAGGAGGTGTGCTCAGTTTTGGCGGGGCATCTCCTTCCAGAAATGCCAAGTTTAGAGCCAAAAAGAAGACGATTAAGGCTGAATAAGCATAATTATTGCCTTTTTCAATTTTTATATTAATGTAAATTCCAGACATTGAGCATTTAAAAACAAAATAAGAAGGATTCGACAGTTCATCAAGGAATTAGAATGGGCCAATACACAGGACAAAGATTACAAAACTGAATAACAATAAAACTTCTATTTATCTACACGATTCTCATTTTAAATAAATATAATTGTAATATGCATGTTAGGATAAGTGAACCCAACTTGAAACGGAGTATTGCTGCATTCTACATTCTACATTTATCTTTTATCAAAAATTCAAGAAATGTCTTCTTAAATTTTTTTGTTTGTTTAAGTCTTTGTTTTCATTGTACTTTCCTTATACATTTAGAATAACTTACCATTGGAATACGCAGAAAGCATAGTATTGCAGTAAATATGGGGAGAACTTCTAATAAGTGATCCAACAAGATAAACAAAATTAATTTATGTTACTCGGAAGTCAATATCATTTTTTAAAAAAATGAAAATTTTAAATGTAAGAAAGCTCCATTTTTATGTACAGTGTAATATTTTATTGCTTCCTTTTTGAAAGCTTGTTGTTAGATAGCAAAAAAAAAAAAATAAGCGGTAAATTGAAATTACCCGTGTGTTTTTGTCACCATAATAAGTAGATACAATAAATAGTTAATATAAGGGTTAATTGGTGGAGCATCTCTTTCCAGAAATGCCAAGTTTAGAGCCAAAAGAAGACGATTAAGGCTGAATAAGCATACCCATTTCCTTTTTAAAGTTATATTATTTCCCTAAACATGAGTAATATAATGTAATTTGAGTAAATTCCAGACATTGGGCATTAATTTAAAAACAAAATGAGAAGGATTCGACAGTTGATCAAGAAATTAGAATTGGCCAATACACAGGACCAGCAAAAACTATTCTAAATATTGCAGGACTGAACTGCAACAAAATTCTTATTTATCCGCATGGTTTTAATTTTAAATAAATATTCTTTTAATATGCATATTAGAATAATTGAACCCATTATGAAAAGGGGTATTGATACATTCTACATGTATTATCTTTTATAAAAAATTCAAGAAAATTCTTCCGTTTTTATTTTGAGAGTCCCCTAATAGAAACTTTTAATGGAATTTAGAACTTTTAATTGTTTTTTTTTTTTAAATCTTTTTTTTTTTTTTTTTTTTTTTGTACTTTTCCACATAGATTTAGAATAACTTATCATTAGAACTCACAGAAAGCCAAGGATTACAGTAAATATGGAGATTTGATTCGTCGCACTACTGTCATTTTTTGCACACATTGGGCTAATTATATCTTGAACCTACAGTTTAATATTTCGAACCAATAACAAACATTCATGCTACCACCAGGATTCGAATCTGATACCTATAGTACCAAAGACCAGAGCGCTAACCAGTTGGCGTAAATATGGGGTGAACTTTTAATGAATACTCCAAGAAGTGAAATAAAATTAATTTATATTATTCGGAAATTAGTATTATTTTTAAAAAAATGAACGAATGAAAATTGTTTCTACTGTAAGAAAGTTCAATTTTTATGTACAACGTAATATTTTCTTGCTTCCTTTCTGCAAACTTGTTGTTTGGTCTAAAAAAATAAAATAAGCTGTGAATTGAAATCACCTGTGGGCTTTCGTTGCCATAATGAATGATGAGATACAATAAATAGTTAATATAATAAATGGTAATCAATCAGAAAAATCTGATCTTCAGACAAATCTACCCACCATCTAATAATCAGTATAGTAAATTTTTTTTAGTCTAGTTTAATTCATCAAAGTCAACTAAATCAGTCTAAACTATCAATGTAGTAATTTTTTTAAATCATTTTTAATTCATCACAGTCTAATAAATCATTAAGTGAATCATTTTATAAATTTAGTTCAATTTATCACAGTTTAATAAATCAATCTATTATTAAATCAAGTAACTAAGCTTTTAGTTTATTAAATTCTTGTAATAATCATTCTAGTAAGTCAAATCATTAATTAGACTAAAATCTGTTTTTTAACATTTTTATATTTCTTTAAGCACGCGCAATATAAAATATATTGAGAAGGGAATTTCAGACTGAATTAATTTCTGAATACATAAAATAAGTGATATTATAAAAAGGTAACGCTAATTTAATAAATTAGGGTATACTACAGATAGATGTAAACCTCCAATGATATAGGATCCAACGAAGACCTCTTGTATTGTAACATCACATTGATAGTTCAATATCCCACTAATGTACTAAATATAATATCATTTATAATATACAATTTTATGGGATCATTTTAGATTTTTGGAGTGCTTTTCATTAAAAAAAATTCATCTTTTTTAATAAAATAATAACATTCCAGATTACAAACATAATGCTTTATTCTATTAAAACATCTAGCCTACTATTATTCTCAAATACAACATGCAATATTAAGTTTTCAATTTATCTCTTTAAGTACGGAATTTAGAATAATATAAGAATTATTGACAAACAACAGTAACAAAGTGAATATAAAAATTAAACGAAATTTAAACTATCCATTGGAGGAAATTTTATTTCCATAAAATTTATGAGTAACACCCAATTTTTTTTTAAATTTTTGAATCCTTTTATTATGGAATTATGGAATGAATACAACTAACTATATTACAAAAGATAAAAATTATGAGTTTGAAATTATCATAGATAAAAATGATGAAAAATTATAAGTTAGACGTAATATTAAAACTTTATATAAAAATATATAAACATTTTACAAATACCTACTTATTGAAATTTTTTCATAATTATCCATTGACTACTCAATTTAAGAGAACAGAATCTAACTTTAATAATAATATTTTAAGTCCATGGACACGATAACAACAACAGAGAACAGAATCGGCAGAACACTGACCACTTTAAAAAAAAGCAATCCTTTCGCTGGATATTTTAAATTAGCGTTTCATCTGAACAGTTGAGATTTAATTATAGATGTTATGTTCTGTACGACAAACAATTTCAAGTTACTTGTTCTTGGAAATTCTTTTGAAAATCCTTAATTTCTCTTACGAACATTACAAATCAAATGGTATCAACAATCTTAATGATCCCAATTGTAGCAATTTTTTTACCATTGCTTCCTTGTAATATATATATATATATATATATATATATGTATATACATACATTATATATTTAACTTTATCATGTGCAAAGCCATTTTATTATTTATTTCTTCTAAGGAACTTGAAAGCATAATGCTAAGTGAAGATTAAAAGGACTTTTATAAAAATAACTGATCCTTAGATATTATTTTGAGAAAACTGAAATACATACCTTCTGAAATCCAGACCATTTTAAATGAAATATAAAGCACGTGACTTGATATAGGAAAATCGTTAACATTACATATTTGATATAAATTTTAAAACGCACATAAATATAATCAAGTAACAAATGGTTGTTTATGTTTTTATCCTGAGAGTAAATAAAGTTCGTAGCAACCATAGGGTCTAAAACTCGTGTCTTTAAAGACTGTGAAATATGACAGGGAATTGTACGTGATGAGTTGTTTAAGAAGATCTGAATAGGTTAAGAGTAACAGGTCCACTTCCATTTACAAAATATAATCGCTATAAATCAAAAGGTAAATATCAAAAAAGCAAATGAAGAAATGAAAAAAGTTTAAAATAATAAAATAAAAATGTAGATTTAATGAGAAAAGACAAAATAAAACGACACAAAAACATAAATGAAAAACGAAAAACGAAGGTGGGGGAGTAGTAGCTGCAATGAAACAATGATAATATTTAAAATATTAATAACGATTTATTACATTAGAAAATGATTTAACGATTAGAAAATGAAACAAAATAATTAAGAAGAGATATTTAAAGCATCTTGAGAGTGAACACAACAACACATCCATAAGTGGGAAGTTTTGAATTTCGAAATTTGAAATATTGGGAAGACTATTATATAAATTGATCAACGTATTAAGAATGAACATATTGATACTGGAGAGGTAAAGAGAGTTATAGATATCATCATGTCTGAGGACCCATTATATGTTAATGATCATGAGTAAAATTTTGCTTTCTAAAACTTGAATACTATTGATTCTAGTCTTTGAAACAAAACCCCAAACCTGGCAGGCATATGAAATAATGGAAATGTGAGACTGTAGTATATTAGCATGTATGTATGTATATTAGTAGTTTATTTTCAACAAAGAAGGAAAAATCACTTTTAATGAGAGAGTAACAGACGCAAATGAAAGAGTCAATTTTTTTTTCTTTATATAATTAACATGGAAACATAAAGTTAATCTTTTATCAAGAATTATACCCAGGGTTATTTAATCTCGTTGGGCCAAGTGATCAAGTGATCGCAAATAGTGATGCGCTGAAGAAGAATAGTTTTTCTGATAAATAGAACTTCGAATTTATCAGCATTGAGAGGTATTTCTCACCTGACAAACCAAGTTTAAAGGTTAGTAACGTAACTTTAAAGAGATTTAGTAAGGAGATGAATATCAATAAACTGGACAGCTTTAGTTATCTTCTCAGTGACAAAGGTGTATCTTATTAACCCGGTGGATGTCGTAAATGAAAATATTGAAGAGAATCCTAGTAGGTCCGATAAATGAGCCTTGATGGTCGCAGGCTCTATTATCAGACCTATCGGGATATAGAGGAATAGAAACAGTTACGAATTTCAGCAATGAAATTTGTTTTAGAAATACAGGAAAAACTAGCCTAGCAAGAGAGATGGAAATGCATAGAAGATTAATTTATAGATGATTCCTTCGATTCTGGCTCGTTTATATCTTTCGTCCTCTATCGATTATTGCTTATTTTATATAAACGTTTTTGAAATGAAAATTTATTGTGGTGAGTGTTATTTAATTTAAACAATAACTTTTAATTATCGTCTTTCCATGCAATTTTGTGGTCTGATGGCCAATTGGCTAACGCTCTTTGGCACCACAGGCTGGCTTCAGATTGAAATCGAGGGAGTGGCATGGACTTTTCTGTATGATTCGGAATCCACGTTAAACTGTATGTCTCTAATTAGCTTAAAGTGTGCAAAAAATGACAGTAGAGCGGCAAACATTGCAATTTTTTTGGACACTGCAACTCAGACCAGAACAACATGTTTTCACATAATAATTAATTTTCTCACATACATAATTTTATTACAATATATGATACAATTTAAATTTTAATCCTAAATGACAAAATTTCTAACTGGCAACTTTTTTAAGCATAAAAATATTTGTAATTAATTTTTCCTACTTTTGATGCTAACAACCACGTGATATAAGCTACCGCATATTAATCTTTGAGATATCAAGTTTATAATGGCGATGATACTAATCAGATATTATCGGTAAAACATTTTTTCGCTACCCTTCAGCATAATCAATAATTATGCTAAACAGATGAGTTCCTAAACCTATCATCGTCATTAACTACCACTAATAATAACCAGTTGCTGGTTCTTGTTGTTTTTGGCGATGTGCTTATCGTCGCCAGATAAATAAATAGATGCGCTGGATTACGGCAGCCCTGTTGCAACACTGATGGTGTATTGTGAGCTCGCTATCCGGCCAATTCATGCATAGTAATTAAATAGGAGACTGTTTTTGGCTTCTCGGCTTCGCTTCATTAACGCTAATTGTATTCATTACCAGATCCCTAATCACTAGCCCAAATCACCCCCCATCCCTTTCCTTTCCGAGTTCGCGCCAAAAGAGTTAAATAGTCATCACCATCTTAGGGTTGCCGAGTTGGAACGACGTGCCTCGAATGAAGTTCTGGGCTTCGAATTGTGTGGAATGGAACAAAAAAAAATATATACGGCTTGAGAAAGGTTCATTTAAATGGCTGTTGGATAAAGCTTCATGGACCGACTTAAGATACCGGCACTTAAATTTAAATATCCAATCCTTGTTCTTTAAAGATTGGGCAATTTAGATGTATGAGAATTAGGTAAAAGTATTGGTTAAAGGTTTTGCAGTTTTCTTCTAAGAGTATTGGAAAATTGTCGTCAAATAATACTCAGTTTCCAGTTGTCCAGTTTGTGTAGTAATTGCATTTGAAACTGCAATGGTTATCAATTATTTACTGTAATATTTATTAGAAAATTAATGAAATTATTGGGCAATGTTTAAAATTAAAAAAAAAATTAATTAAGAGGAAGTTAAAGAAGATTCATTTATTAGAAAGTATATTGCTTTCAGCATGTATTCTAATTCTGAAATTTTTATTTTTATGCATTAAATTAAAATATTTGCAAATCCCTAATATCAAATCCCTAAATTCCCTAATATTTCATTTATTTTCGATGAAACAGAAAGCTAATTTTATCTAATTAACTTTCCATTAACGTTGATAATGCATTTAAAACGGCAATGAAAGTTTTTCCTATTTTGAATTCCGAATTCTAAATGAACTTTTTGTTGTGTTTCTATCACATGTAACAGCATAGTTTGATTTGAAGATTTGATTGTTTAGAAGAAAAGCTACTTTTCTTAATAGATAAAATCTCTTCAGGCTTTTAAATGTGATATCTCTTGTGGCTTTAAAATGTTTAACAAAAGAAAATCCAAAATGATCGTTTTCACTACTGTTATGATCACTAAATTTTAGTTTATTAAAAATCCTTCCTTGTCTTATTACTTGATTTGCGGTCCCATTTTGCACACTTCAGGTTAATTATACCAGGTTCTATGGTTTAGCGTGGATTCGGAACCACTAGCAAACATTCATTCCAACGGTAAGATTCGAACTGAAAGTACGTGACACCAACATGCGGAGAGCTAACAAATTGGTCATCAGGCCGCTTGTCCTATTAAGCATAAGAAATTACTTACTTATATAAAATATTTGAATTGGTTTTGTTTTAAACTCCAAAAAATTTTATTATTTGAGATTTCTAATAAACATTCCGATTTAAAATATAAAGTTAATTATTTTATGTATTTATTTAAATTATTAATAAATTTGAATCAGTGGTTATCCTTAATAACTTATATATATATATATATATGAGGAAACTTATAAGAGTACACAGGTTTTAAATTTTGCAAAATTCGCGAAATCAGCTGTTATAAGATAAATGTGAATTAAATTATTTTCGAAGCATCAACTTTTTATGTCTGTTTATGTAATAATAACTTTGTTGATATAATGATTTTACATAAAATAGAAAAATCTAAGCCTAATATTTTAACCTAATATATTTTTTATCCAGCGAATATAAGTTCTTATTTATTATAATTATTCTTTGCTATCATATTTATAACAAAATTTCGCCAAACATTTGATATTATTAATAGATCTGCATAACAAGTACAATATGTATCTGTAGAGGTTTGTAGATTTATCAGTCATATCGCAAAATTAGGGCCGTTGAGATTTGGCGACACCAACTGAGCGATAAGTCGTCAACGGTGGTAACCCGGATTTCAGGTACTGTTATTTACCATGGCAATCCTTTTCTTAGAACATTTTAGCGAAAAAAATGTTGGACGTCAAATCTCAATGGTCCCTATTCTGCAATTTTGTTGATTTATAATTGCTGATTAATTTATATAATACTTATTTGCTATGTATTTTGAATTTAAATGCTTCAAAATAATATTTTGCATTCTGATTGAGCTCATTTACAATTACATATTTCGATATGTTCTCTTCATAGCAGGTTTTGAGAAACTTTTTAGGCAAATAATTAATGAATTATGTATCATAAATAATATTATAACAGAGCTATTTTATGAAGGTCACTGCAATAAGAAATTATTACCATTCATATATCAAGTACTTTGTGTTTTCTTACCGGTTGCTATCCAAATCGGTCAGCTAAATCCATAACTTTAATATTATAAGATGTACAGATTTTCAGTGTGTAAAAATTCTTTAAAAAAAAAAGCCAAACGTTGCCAATGGTTATGTAGTTCAAACACAGAGAAAACTGTTGCCAATATCAAAAACTTAATTTCATTCCAATCATAAAAGTGAATGGATTCAATCTTTTGTCTCCACAAAAGAAAATGCAATGGAAATCTGAGTGGTGGCATGTTCCGAGACAGTTGAAGAAGAAGATTTGCGTGCAGATAATCATTGCCAAGTAGATTTCCGATATTTCCTTTGTCACGAAAACTTCTGCTTCTCACTAATCTTACAACATCTCTTGAAGCAAAACTAGCTCTCATCAGAGAAACGTGAGTTAAGAAATTTTTTTGGCACCGGATTCAGGATTTTTGGACACGTGTTTCTGTATTTGAATTAACTTTTTGGATTTAAAAATTAGTTACATATTAAAGTACAGACCAAATTATTTGATATTAGTATTCTTGGTGCAATGGAAGATTTGTTTGATCCCAACGTTTACAAGGCGTGGAACGAAGCTCTTATTAAAGAAAAGAAAGTAAATCATTTTTGTTATTTTGTTTTAGAGTTATTATTGTCGATACTGTAATATTTATATATTGATGTATTCTTTCTGTTATGTGGTTATAATTTTGCAGATAATTTTTTATATCTCTGTAATGAGAACCAATTTTAAATAATAAATTTATATAAGACAAAACAGCAATAAAGTTGTATTGTAACAAGTATTTAAAAACTATTTTCTTTCAAATAAGTTAATTAAATTTTGTATTCCACATTACATTAAATATAGAAAATTAAAATAGATATTAAACTTCAATGGCAAAGGTTTTATAAAAAAATATGTAAAAAACATAATTTCTTATTTAATATCGTATCGAGATATTTTTTTCAATTTAACTAATACTAAGTATTTGAGAAATATTATTAGATGGTTTCTATTATTGATAATAAAAATAGCAAATATTTCTTTTTAAGTTGTCTGTGTTTGTAAACTAACATCAAATGTTTTAATCGTAAAATGAAAGTGCTGCTTTATTAAAAGTTTAGTACCTCTTTTGCAAATATGTCTATAAGATATAGAGATTTTCAAAATTATCTAACATTATATTATATAGAAGCATTATTTTTTTAATTATTGATTCTACAAATATTTTATTAGAATATTTTATAAATATACTGTTCTTTTTCCGATAACAATATACTTATCTTTTTTTTTATTTATTTTAAATATCCTTACTAGCGTTCATAATTTGTTTTTATGAATAACAAGCGAACTTATGAAAATATTCCTTTACATACATTTGTTTATTTATTACTATCTATTTATATTTTTTATACGTTTTAGTTTCAACCTACGCAATTATTTATTAAATGTTTAATAAATATTCGCAACATATGGTCTTTATCGATAAATATATCTATATGTATATTGGATTTTGTTATTCGATAAACAAATGAGTATCAGTTTCCTCTAATAGTTTTTCCGGAAACAATGTCCTCTGATTATTACCTGTGAATGATCTGTTCTTATATGTGTACGTAAGATAAAACTGCCGTTGATATGCTTTTTAGATGGCAGCGTGCCAAAATTATATTTCAACTTTTTTTAAAAACTTTTTCGGATTTATAGTTTGAAATAATCCGTTGTTTTTTTTTTTCACACGACCTAACAAATAAACAGTTTTATGATATTTATTGTAAAAAATCAATTAATTTTATTTTATTATTCCACATCAATTTATATTATAATAAATCAAAAACCAACACAGATCTAATTTAAACAAAAATGTTATTCTAATAGCTTTAGTAAAGAAAATAAATATTATTTTTTTATTTAAAATTTATTTAAAGCATGAAATACGCACATTAAGAACATGCTATTTTTAGTTTTAATTATTACAAATTTATAAAGTTAAATTATGATAATTTTTTATTTCAGTAAAATATAGAAATTATTTTTCAAAAGCATAATATTTTTTTAAAATTGGAAAATCTAATTAAATGCATAAAACATTTAATTAAAAAATAAAAAATTAATGCAAACAAATTAAATTATTTTCATGCTAATTTTCAGCGTTGTTATCAGCGTTGTTTCGTTCATGCAAAAACAGATCTATAATAATTATTTTTTTAATTAGGAAACGGATCTTTAATTGAAATTTTCTTGAATATCCCGTAAATCTTTTCATAATAATTTTAAAAATAATTTATGTCTTAATGGTTGATGCACTAGAAAACCAACGACATAAAAATTTTAGTATGGAATAATAATTGTTTTTTCCTAAATGTACTTAATATTTAACGTTTTTAAAAATTGTTCAAAAAATGTAACTAAAATTATGCTTTTAATTTTGGACGCAAATTTCATTTCAACAGGTAAAAAAATTTTAAAAATATACATTAATCAGAATGTGAGATATCTTTCATTAACAGAAAGTTTAATTTAACATTGGGAAATTTTACTTTTTAAACCTCTATAGCGCCAAAACTTCTAAAAAGATCTCTAAAAAAATTGTTATATTATAATTTCCTCATATTGAATAGATTGCATTAAATATTTTGGAATTTGGAATATTTCAAGTTAATATAAGTTATGCGAGTTAAATGATCATGTTAATAATTTTGTCAAACAACTGCATTATATCATAAATTACTTCCCTTTGAATCACTTCTTATGATGACACCACTTGTGTTAAGATCTGATGATAATTACAAAAGTTATGAAAGTGTCCTCTTTTTTTCCGACAATATCTAATCAATTTTGTTTAACCAGGTTTTGTTAAATTCACCTCCTCAAAACTCATTGAAACTATACGATGAACAATCATCAAATTAAAACGATACAAACTACAGAAACCTACAATTCCTTGCAATGCATGAACAAACACGGAGATCTGATTTTAAAGCAACTGATGGATTTTACTAAATTTAGAGAAGAAAATCATACATTTCCTTACAAGTTTTAAATTCTGGAGATCTTTTGGAAATACGAACTGAAACTTAATCAGTTATAGAAAAGGAAATGCCATGTCTCAAGCCCATAAAGGATAAACGATCTTCACACTGTGTACAAATGCGAGTGGCAACTGTAAAAACCAAGCCACTTTTCTTATACCACTCGAAAAATCCCACAACTTTCAATTCTAATTAGGTTTTAAAAGAAATATTGTAGTCTAAGTGGAGGGCAAACACTAAAGCGTGGGTCATTAGGCAGTTTTCCGTACAATGCGAAAACTTATTCTTTGGTTCCACCAATAAGAGTTATTCGAAGACCATGTCTTACATCTTCAAACTCTTACCATCATTTACAAGGCATTTGGCTATCAATTGAACACTTAAAATCATATACACAAGAAGTTCAACTTCATAAAATTTCTCTATTTTCGAACATTCTCTATCCCCCTACAGACTAAAAATTAAAAATTCCATGGACATTTTGCCAAATATATGCTATTCCATGGAAGATTCAAACCTAATTCTTCGATAATTCTTGAAGGACCACGAAAATATTACAATACATCAAAATGTTTATTTTGGCCTGACAAGGTGTTGCATGCATTGAAAAATCTTTAAACTGAGCCAGCGACTGATAAAGGCTTTGAAAGTTTTAAACCGAGACAGAAAATGTTGAAAGACATTGTGTCTCTTGGAAAGTCCATGGACTTGAGTGTGATAAGGGATGTATTAAAGATCTTATTAGTGCCCATTTTGAAGAATTAAACAAGCAACATACTGTAGAAATTTCTACAATTATACATAAGGAAGAAATTATTTCTTCTTCAAGTGGGATTAAGAGATGAATAACAATGTGTGAAAAGTTTCGAACTTTATTGGGAATAAAAACATCCTGAAATTACTGCAATTGTTATTGGAGCGATGTTATATAACGATATTTTCCTAATTCATTTCAAAAATATTCTAAAAGAGAGAAATAAACATAGCTCTTATGCCATGAAAATCCCTAAGGGTGAAAGTAATGAAAATGTAACAAAAAGAGATAAAGACAATTAAGAGAAAATTAGGTTTAGCAAAAGTGAAACGAAAGAAAAAATATAATCCAAAAATTAATTGATTCCGCCAACATTTGTATTTCTTCAGATTCTTTTTTTACATGTTGGTATATATTTCATTTTATTATTTTTTGTAAGCAATATTTGCTCATTACAAATACATTATTATAAGTAAATGAATGGCTTTCGGATCACTAGAATGTATTACGTTCATTTCAATTAAATTCAATAGGAAAAATTTGTCTGAGACACGAACATACTGATTTGTGAGTATAGTTCTGGAATATTTCAAAGTACCACTGTAATTTGAGAAATAAAAAAGCCAGACAAGTGAAAAATATTCTGCATTTGTCTTCTTACTTTTCGTAAGATTTCAATAAACAATGAAATGTGTTCTTAATTAAATAACCATATGAAACTTTTCGTGGTACTTTTTCATCAGAGAATACCAATCAAATATTACGTCAATCACGTGAAGGTTTTTAAAGTTTTTTAAGCGAATTGCCTAAAACATTGTTGTGATTGGTCGATAATTTGGTGAGTACAATTGGCGTAAAATATCCTTCGCTGACAAAACATTTTTTTTAATGGTATATATATATATATCAGAAAAGGCAGGTGGCAGCACATTTCAGTGGAGTGTATATAAAGAATTCCACTTAATACCACATTACACACTCCACTTAAAGTCAGAATATACAAGAGTGTATATTCTAGCTTTTGACAGGTGGTCACATTAAAGTGACTGGACTGTCTATGTATATATATATATATATATATTAAGGTTGGTATAACGTTGATATATTATAGTAGAATTTAAAACAATATTATGTGTAAAGATTCTATATTAACCATAAAATAAGTCTTTAAACTAGGTAATAAATACAAAAGCCTCCTTTTTTTCTTAGTATCATCTTTCGTGATTTGTTACTTTAGCGTTTGAAATGATGATTCGTGGTGCATGATTCGTGGAAAATTGATAACATTTAAGCAAATTTTACCCTTCATCTTGCTTAAGAAGTTACAGTAAATTCAATCTAATTATCAATAAATCTTACGTTGAACTAAATATAATATAAACATAATATTTTACATTAAAAAAAATCTTGAAGCAATATATTGTAGAATGTGGAACAGTAGCCACTAACATAATAAAGAGCTTGGCTTTGGCTGGTCAAATTTGTTTTGCGATACATTGTTTATTATTGTAAACCCCAAATATTGTTTTACAGATTAAAGTAAAATGGAATCAAGAGTATGGCTCAAAACTTGATGACGAAAGTGGGGCATCAGAAGTTGATGAGGAAGAAGAACCACCATGCACCTGCAAAGATAAAGAAAAATGGCTAAAATTATCTGAAAAGAAGTTCGACTGGCCACAAACTGGTGCAACTGGTACAAACACAATAATCAGAATTGCTGACACGCCAACATGTATGATTGGGTCATCTCCTATAGTGAAGAATAAATTGTACAATGGTAATTCAGCTGCCTTCAATATAATATTTTATTTTTTTCCCTTAATGAGTTTGGAATGATGTATTGAATTTGAATCTTATGATTGAAATTGTCAAATCAAAATTTTGATAAGCTTAAAACAATCTTTATTTTAAAAAAATTACTTTTTTTTTATCTAGACGTCTTAGTTTTTTTGCAAAATAACAAATATTTACTCATTATTATTAAGAATTTCTTTAAATTAGAAAATTATTATTTAAAATTTATTGACATTTTAATTGAACCTCGGAATATAAAAATTCATCAAAAATTATATGAATTATTCATAAATATTTTTAAAGTTTTGATGTTTCATAAAAAAGAATAATCTACATTATTATTAAATGGAAAATAGTTAAGTGAAATAATAATATACGTAAACTTTACTATATAATTAATATTAAAAAAATATTTTTATGATTCCAAGTTGTTGTTTTTTATTAATAAATGTAAATGAAACTAAAAGAAATAAATAAATATATGTAATTGCTTATATTTTTCCGAATTGTTGTAGCGTTTAGCTTAAATTGAGAGAACTTAGATCAAAGCCCAATCAAGAAATACAATCTTGTCTACGTTTGAGATGAACTCGGTATATCTCAAGCTATAAAAACTGTATATTTTTTCTTTACTTGACAGGAAAATACACTTTAGGTATCACAATACACAATACTAGGCTCACGATTGTAAGATACAATTAAAAACCAAAATTACTCTTCAAATTAAAATGAAAATAACATTATTGTTAAATTAAAATTAATAAATTGTGATAATAAAATAATATCAGAAATATTAAACATGAGAATTATTACAAAACAGACGATAACATGTAATGAAATTGGTTAAAAAATGTGAAAATATGTTTACTTTTTTTGGAACTAGAAAAAAGAGTGAGGAAATTATACATTTCAGTTTTTTAATCGAGTAAATTTTTCTCTATCTTTTGCTAACTTGGAGGTGAGTGAAAGTATAGGATTCACATTTTCTACTCTTTCAATGCTACACCAATGTAGATCACTAGTGGAGAACTCAAATTCTTACAGGAAAAATCTGAAGTTAGCATGACCAATTACATATTTTGTAATTTCAAAAATATAGGATTATATTGTATATAGGTTATCTTGTGTCTTGTACTATATTGTTTATGCTATACATAACAGGCTGAAAATAATAATTTAATTTTGAAATCAGTAACAGTTTGTTTTACAGTGTTAATCCATTCTATTTTCAAGTACTGTGTACAATTTTTGTGGATCTCTTTTTTTTCAATTCCTTCTATTAGCTCAAACTCTCCCTATATATATCTTGTTCAAATTTCCAATAGTTAATAAAATACTTTTTATTCATTCACTCCAGTTCAAACACATTTTTTTTAACTTGTAATGGATGACACTTGATGTTAATACAGGTTTTTCAAATATTAATTCAGTAATTAAATTTAATTAATTAATTTTAGTTTTTTTTTTTTTTTTTTTTTTTTAGATTTAAGGTGCATATATCTACCAATACATGACGCCAGATAAACTTTAAAAAAAATGAATAAAATTATTTATAAAGGATTTTCTGCGATATAGTGGGAAAAAAGTAGGAATTGACTTCAATTTTTTTTTTTTTTATATTACTTGTTTTTATCTTTAGCTTAGAAATGTATTCATTAATATTTAAGACCTTGGTGTGAGTACCTTATCTGGATTACTTTGCAAACTAAGCTTGTTATTAGTTAGTTACACTACTACTAATACAACTAATACAACACTACACCACATCACTGTGACTAGAGTTGAGATGCCCCTATACAGTTTAGGAATGATGTGGGCGAAATTGATTGGGTCCACGATGGAGGAGATAGGTTTTTTTTCATTCAATTCATTTTATTAGTTTATACTCTCCCTATATATATCTTGTTCAAATTTTTAATCGTTAATAAAATACTTTTTATTCATCTACTCAAGTTCAAACACATTTTTTTTATCTTGTAGTAGATGACACTTGATGTTAATGCAGTTTTTTCAAATATTAATTCATTAATTAAATTTAATTAATTAGACTTAAGTTGCATATATCTACCAATACATGGCGCCAGATAAACTTAAAAAAAATGAATAAAAATTATTTATAAAGGACTTTCTGAAATATAGTGAAAAAAAAGTAGGAATTGACTTAAATTTTTTTTATTTTTATATTACTTGTTTATATTGTATTAAATCTGACCCTTTGATGAGCATATTTAATTTTAAGAACAGATTAAAATTCTTCTTTTCTTGCAAACAACTATTCGCATTTTCTTTTTCAGGAATAAGTCACGACGGCAGGGGACGGGCAGAATATTTGAAAAACCGATACCAACAAGATCCAGAAGAGAAATTCCACAAGAAAGTATGCAGCAACTGGGAATACGGTTGGAATATCGGAAAACCCAACAAATTAATTTGCAAACATCCTGACGATTGTAAAATTAGAGATAGAGTCTTTTATAAGTCCGAGTAATATCGATCAGTTAACCAAAATTTTATCAAATTATGTAGATTTCTTGATAACTATTAAATTATCTTTGCTTATGTGATTTACTTTGTTCAAAAAGATTTTTTGTTATACATATCTCACCTAATTGGCATGCACAAGAATAGTTGTTATAATTTGTTAATTTCTTAAATATTGTTTGAATTCCCTTCAATATCATGATTAAAATTCAATACAGACTGCAATATAATGCGATTAACATGTTACATAAAAATGGTACAATACCAGGTTTTTTTCTCTTGGTAGCATACAGCTAATAAACTAAAACAATGTTATTGAATAGCTAGAGACTTCCTTGTTATTAAATAGTTGTTATTATACTTGATAGTTATTAAAGTAGCAGTGTTTATGTGATTTTTTTATACACTTTTCACTTAATTTTATTAGGCGTTGTGTGTTGGTTGAATTCCAATTAACATAACAGTTATAATCCAATTCGGACTACCACATAATGCTGTTATTAAGTTAAATGTTAATTCTCTATATATGAAAACGTACAGTAACAAAATTTTCCTTCTTCTATGATGCTTATAACTACTAACTATGATTCTAATAACGGCTATTAAGACAACTAGCCGATTACTTGCATTAAATTCTTGTTAATATTGCTAGTTGTTAAGTACCAATAATTATGTCATTAGCACTGTTCAAAACGAATTTTTTAATGCGCTTTTCACCTAATTGGCATTCTCAAAAATAGTTATTAGCCGTTAATTGTTATGCTAATTCCCTCTGGTTTATTAGTTATAAGACAATACATATAACGTTACAATACGGTTAACTTGTAGCCGTGTTGTATTATTGTACTTTGAAGTTAATCACTTAACTCCAGAAACTTTCTTCTTGTATAACTATAATAAACTAAAGTATTGCTATTCAAAGATATAGATGCTTGCTTGTTAATAATTTCATGTTATTATTCATGCAAATTATTAAAATATTTACTTTTCTTAATAGCTTTGCTCAAAATGAATCATTGTTGTACACTTTTCACCTAATTTGAATGTATGGAAATAGTCATACGTCGTTAGATACTTTATGAATTCCCTTTAATATAATAGTTACAAGCAAAGAAACACAATATGATATGTGCTGTATTAATTCGCTTTATAGAAAGACACATCTTGTTTCACTTTTTCTTCCTTTTCACTCCTTGTATAACTTTTTCTTCTTGTATGTAGTAACTGCATTCAGGGTTATAAATTCGGATCAATGGGAAACTGAAAATTTCTTTATTACATTATTACATTGATACCATATTTATTTTTTTGTTGTGTAATTATATATATACACAGTCCATTAATGTGACAATCTGTCAAAAGCCAGAATATACAAGTGTACATTCTGGCTTTAAGTGGAGTGTGGAAGGTGGTATTAAGTGGTATTTAAGTGGTATTAAGTGGAATTCTTTATATACACTTCACTACAATGTGCTGCCACCTGCCTTTTGTGATTGGTTATTTCACGTTGACGTCGAAAGTAGGTGGTGGTCACCTTAATGTGACTGGACTGTTTATATATATTTGTTTATATATTTATTTATATCTATTTTGTATTCCTTTTCATTTTAATTATGCGTTTTGTGTGCTAAAAATATATAACCCAAGTGCTATCATGCCAAATGAGCTTTCATACCAAAAACACATGGGTTTATTTTTATTTTGAAAAGCTTAGATGAGTCTTAGTCTGGAGCTTAGATGAGTAAAATTTATATATTTTTTTTACTTCTAATGATATCTAAGATTAATTCAATGTCAGGGAAATTTTAAAAAAATAATGAAATCAGCAGCCATGTGGTCATTTAATATTTGTAGGCAATAACTGTGAATTGCAGCACAACAATAGAAATAACAAATATCTGCATATTACATCGTTTTTTCATACCTAGAAAAATTATTTATCATTATCAGTTCTTCAATATTATAATAGTTATTAAAAGCTAGTAGGATGTCACTAGATTGACGTCCGACTGTAAACAGACTATTGTGAGTAGCAATTAGCAAGCTATTCAGTATCATATCTATTAACATATTTTATTTAATAAACTATTCATTAACATAAAAATTTCAGTCAATAAATAGGAAATCATACCTTTTACATTTAAGTGAGAATAACTGCATTATTTATAGGTGTCACAAGATCAGAACTTCGATATTATAACAATTATTAACAGAAGTAGGAAGTCACTAAATTGTAATCATGTACAGGTTATCATGCATAAAAATCAGTAAGCTATTTAGAAACAAGTAAATAGCAGTTATTCAGTCAATCAAAGGTGGAGTTGCGTCTGAATGCATAGTGATTAAATTTCTTATAAATGTTCCCCGTGGTGTATTTCTTACAAGGACCATTGTAATTTACAAATAGATATGTTATTACTGATAGTTATTATATCGCATATATTACTATATAATGATTTTTAATTATATTAATATAATAGTACTTATCATTTTCTTAAATTTTATTTTTGGCGTTAGTAAATAATATTCTGAGGTGGCATCCGTGGGCAAAAAGGTCCATGACAGAGGTATCATACTGGCAAAGAGGTCCATGACTCTTATTTTACCAACTAAAATCCTAAAAATGTCCGCCTTGGTGTATTTCTTATAGAGTTTCATTGTAATTCACAAGTAGATGTGTTATTACTGATAAGTATTATATAACATATGTTGCTATATAATGCTTTTTATTTATTTTAATATAATAGTACTGATTAGTTTAATTTTAATTTTATTTTACACGTTAGTAAATAATATTCTGAGGTGTCCATGGTCTATATCTTACTGGCAAGTCCTAAAAAATGTCCTATAAATATTCCCCCCTTGGTGCATTTCTTATAAGGATTCATTATAATTTACAAGTAGATATGTCATTACTGATAAGTATGCATTACTATGTAATGCATTTTAATTATTTTAATATTGTAGTACTTATTAATTCTCTTTTAATTTTATTTTACATGTTACTAAATAATATTCTGAGAATTCGCCCATGGTCTATGCCATGGTACTGGCAAAGCGGACCATGACTCTCAATTCACCAACAAAAAGATCCATGGATCAAAAAGAGTTAAGAATCCCTGATATAAATTCAAGGATACAAACCTGTCGTATCAGCTATGTAAAGGAGAAAAAAAAATATCTTAAAAAAATGCTGAATAGGCTATCAAACTCCAACCAGAACTCGAAATCTGATATCGACGGTCTCGGTATTAACGAGAATCCCTTCATAAAATTCGGGAAAAGAAAGAAGAGAACAGGAGGAAAAAGAAAAAAAAAGGAAAACCCTGCAAAAACCGGGGCCAGCATCCCACAAAGTGGTCTTAACCGTGGCGCGTGCGAACGATTTCCATGCACTGGGTGCACCCACAAATCCATCTCCCCTTCCCCTCTTAAGACCAAGGGTAGGGGATCCAACAAGGGGGGGATGACGCACGAGAGAGAGAGGGGTGGTCCAAGGTGTCTGAGTCACTCCGAAATGTTCGTATCAGCAGTGGAGCACGTGTTGCGAAATCAACACGCATGCAACAGCTGGTTGGGAATACGACGGAAGGGGGAATCTGCGTTTCCAATTTCATATTCGGATTTAATTTTTTTTTTTGGCCACCCCCCTCCCCGTTTGATGTTGCGTGACGGCATATCAAACGTCGGCTGTGATTTTGCTTTGAGAAACAATGGAAATATGTGCTGGGTTTTTTTTCATTGTTTCTTGGTGAAGGATGGATGATGTTGTTGCTTTCGTCGGTGGTTAGGAAATATTGAAATTGTCTGATGTAAAAGAAAATCATTTATTTGCCTTTTGATTTATGTTTATTAACATATTTTTCTATTCAAACGATGAAGGACGTTTGAGCAACATGAATTATTTTTCTTAGTTTTATTTTATACTAAAAATTGGTAAAATGTTCTTTCAATTGGTGAAGTGTTTCGACATTAATTCAGTTTTTGATGGTTTAGGGTCTTTATTTAGCTTTTAAATTTTAAAACATTAAAAAAATATAAATAAATAATATTGAAAAAAATTATTAATATTAAAATTAAATTGCATTAAAGATCGAAATTAAATTAATTATGCATGAAAAATTAACGTATTATTTTAAAAATAAATTCCTGTTCTTTCTGAATCTGTATATCTGTGAATCTGGAATTTTTTTAGATAAAATTAAGATGGTTAGTTTGAATATTTAATGTTTTTTTTTATTTTTTATTTTTTTTTATTTATTTTTTTTTTTAATTTTTTTTTTTATCTATATATATTATCATAAAAAAAAAATGTGCTTATTTTTTCTAATTTTCTTGTAAGTTGCAACCCAAGGTGATATGAAGTAATTTTGGATAAGCTACTGTAACATATTTTCATCTAAATAACAGTTAGTGCATCTAATAATTTGATTATCCAATACAGTTTTTTGTTAACGTTATAAGGCTTAAAAAATTGCAATTTTTTGCTATTAATAAAGTGGTATATCATGAATATACATTTCAATGTAGGCATCATTAATTGCTCGAGTCACAGCAAGATGGTTCTTGAATTCGTGACATCTTTGCTGTAGCATGTTATTATCAATGATAGCAGTGTCATATTTGATGAGAGTATATATATTATATTAGTGTTGTCCTGTGCGATGCATGATATCTTGAACATAACTCTGCATATGTCATGCACTAGATATCATTGTCCTTGACTTCTTCCTATGGGATTGTGTTTAAAACATCGTGTGCAGAATAAAACTACTGAATGAGACTAATCTAAACCAGAGGATCACTAATAGCATTGCCACCATTAATGATTAATATGCTGCAGTGAGCATGGAAAGAAATGGGGTGCTATCTTGATATGCTATTCATGATGTCCACATTGATATGTATTAAATTAAATTACAATTGCAATTAAACGGAACAAAAACTACTTTATATGCAACTATTTTTGTAACAATTTTGACTTAACTGTTTTTTTTTGTTTTTTTTTTCTCATTTACCTCTGTAATACATTTTTAAAATTGTTAAGAGACTTTGTGGACGCCATAGGTTCTGAAGAATGCCTTGAAAGATTTATTCAATGCAAATCTTATTTCTTAGGTATCAACCTACTATTATTAGGTACTACCAACTATTAACCTACTATAGTTTTTAGATGTAATCTTTACAGAATTTGTTCCAAGTTCAGTTACTTTGACCTCAGTTAAAGATTATTACACAACGAATCACACGAACATGTTTTATAGACAGCCCATCTATATAACAAATCACTTGCTGAACAACACCTTATACTTACCCCTTCTATAGGCCAACGCTAACTAGAGCGCATGGACTCCCAACACGTGTTTTCAACAAGTTCATATGACAGGAACCGTGTGCACTGGATACGCACACGCAATCTGTCCACGACACGCATAATGGGCAACGGCTGCACAGAAAAGGGAAGGGGGAGTGGAGTATGCACAAAGTCTATCTCTATCGGGTATAGAGGAAAATTTACTGGGGGGTGAATCCCGTTTGAGAAGAGGGGGATTTTTCTAGATTTCTGCGAAACTGCGATTGAAGGATTAAAGCTGACAGTCATGGGATCTGTTGATGAATGGATCCCCAAAGCTGAGGACGACAACTGATAATTATCTAATAGTGGAAGGGGGGAGGGGGGATTCTGGGTTTGGGGATAATGGCAATTGGTTACGATTACAGAACCTCTTTTCTAAATAAGGGATTTAAAATCTGAAACTTTTTTTTTATTTTATTTTTTAGAGGCTTTGTGTGTGTGTTGGAAATAGATCCTTCTTGACAGCAGAATTGTATGGTTTTAGTGCAACGGTTGTAGCTGGAGCCAATTTGTTATGATTAATGTATCTTTTTTTTGTATATATATTTTTTTTTCTGTACAGTAAACGCAACAGCTACAATGCCTCATTTAGATAGATTTGATCCTTCATGTGATTAAAGCAGCAGAATCGTGAGTAGGTGAGTCAAAATAAAATGCAACATATTTTTTTTTTTTTAATTCTGAAATGTTGAGATCATTTATCTTTTCAAAATATTTTGTGTAGATTTGCTGTAAACAGTGATATTACTCAAAAGGGAAGCTAAATTTTCATTAACAAAAAATAATACATTAAATTATAATAAAAAATATTGTATAATTTAAAATCAATAGTATTAATATACTTATGAAAGATGCTAATATTTTATCAATATTGTACCCCTAACAATAAAATTAAAAATACAAAAATTTTTATTAATGTCATAATTTTTGCTCAAATTTAACTTTACCCTTTTATTAGTAATTTTTAGTTTTAACTATAATTTGTAAAATTTCTTGCGACCTATTTAAATGTTTTATATTGGTGAATTAAAAGAATAGATTTGCCTTTAATATATAGTAACTCAACATTCAAAACCTTCATTGCGAAATAATTATGAATTCAACAAATTTGAAATTTATTAAATAACGATAAATGCCCACGATTTATAAAATTTTAGTCATTCACATGATAACATGAAATATTCATTCCATATCATAATATTTTCATATGCACTCTCTTTTTTCAAATAATAAAATTTTTAGGAATTTAAATATACAAATCGATTGACATTTATATTTTGAATTAATATT
Source organism: Caerostris darwini (assembly GCA_021605075.1). Lineage (NCBI taxonomy): Eukaryota > Metazoa > Arthropoda > Arachnida > Araneae > Araneidae > Caerostris > Caerostris darwini. The sequence goes on along the minus strand of BPLQ01001073.1, from coordinate 27,939 downwards.
TCCATTGATCAAACTTATATACTGAATTATAAAATGTGAAAATATAGCAGGATCATTATGTCTCTTGAATGTTGAGGATTTTAAATCAAAAAATTTGTTTAATCTAGAAAATGTATAATATAATATCGTGTATTCGATTTAGATTTTGTAATTATATGTTAATAATAAATGAAGAATAGGATAACACAATAATATTACGTACACATAATGTGTAGAGACAACACACTATTCGAAATAAGATTTTAAAATAATAAAAAATTAAATAATTAAATTGTAAAATTAATTATATTTAGAAAAAAAGCATGTTTTTCAAAATTGTGATTAGAATGAAATGATATGAACCTGATCAAATTATTTTTTTTTTAATTTGGTATTTCATGTTTGAATGTATTTAACTCTAATAATATTGAAATATAATTTAATTTATTCATTTTTTATCTTTGGAATGATGCGAAATTTGGAATAAATATTAAAATAAGTGCAACAAATATTAAAAAATAATTTGGAAAATAGGCATTATATGAACAAAAACAAAGAATATATACAGAAAATTTGTGCTGTTGCTTAAATGTTATTGTGTGTACAGTTATGCTTAGAACTTTAAAATAATTATTTATTAACTTCCGACTAATATATCTACAACTTGATCATGAAACAACTTATTACTACTTTTTATTTTATTCAAGGAAAGATTGCATTTCCTATACCTTTATCAAATGTAATTTAATAGAATTATCATTATTCAGCATTGAATGATATTAAAAACTTTATTCGTATAAATAAAATTAGTATAACAAAAAATAGTTACGAATATTTTGTTTATCTTTATATTTTCCTTAAAATTATGATTTTGTTATTTAATGATGAATTATAATATTAAATAATCGTCTAAAATTTAGTTTGAAAAGTTGCAATGGATACTATTCAAAAATACTTCATATAAAATACGAAATAATAGTAAACTTAATGTTATTCAATATGTCTTAGAAAACCTGAATGAGCTAAACAATGTGCCAACATTTCGTTCCTGGTAGATTATATATATATGTATATATTTTTTTTTCGTATGTAAATAAATTGGCAAGTTTCTCAAGTCTTTTTTTCCCTCTTAATTCTCACTTTGTATTTATTGTAGCCCATAGTGTATATACTCATGAATTTTTGAATAACATTTTAACAAATAAAAAATATAAACCTGTATTACATTTAATATTGCAGATCAAATCAAGCTTTACAAATTATGACTGCAGCATTAATTTGAGTCCACTGATGTGCTTATTAAAAAAAATTTCCTTTTTTTTTTCCGTCCTGCCGGAAATATCTACCGTTAGAAGAAACAAGTTTATCGTTGAACAAAGCTTCAAACTCTGCTATTCTTATTGAGTTTCGAAAGAAATTCACAACGGAAAATAAACCCACGAAGGTGAAGATTCGAAAATTAAGTGAATAAATTTAGTGAAAAATTTACAGTAACTGACAGATGTTGAAATAATAGGCTTAAAGTAAAAGAGGGACTCTAGAAGGAGGATCTATTTTTTCAATTTCAGCAAATGGGTTCATGAACATTGATAGTTAGTCTACATCTTGGGCGTACCATCCCACCTCTCCAATTATCGTTTTTGCGTAACCCTTTATTATACGTGCACCATACTTTGAAGGCTACTGTCCTAGTAACTCGTGATTAAAAATCTGCATTGTGACATCTAATTCTAGAAGCAAACTCAAAACTGTTTTTAAGTTAAAAATCTTATCTTAAAATAAAACAATAAAAAATATCGATTTTTTTCCTAAAAATCGAGATTTGAAAGTGGTAAGTTACCTTTAAATTGTTATTAATAAATTTTTGGTAATATCAATGTTTGGATAATATTGTGTATGTAAACGAAATATGTTACTTTATCAAAGAAATAAGGCATTTAAAATGCGTTGAAAATCGAACAAAACGAATACTACTGAATACTTTTCATAAATTTCTACTTTTAGTAACGCTTACAGGCAGACACGTTACAAAATCGATATTCGTCTCGTTCCTCCATGGGTTCGAAACACCCCGACAAAATATTCCATTAAAACCATCCCTAGGCACCGAGCTGCATGGTGACAGCAGCCACCCATACTTTCAGAAAGGAGAAGAACTTGTCGATTCGGAAAAACTCCAAAAGTACATTTCGTCTGGCGTCCTGAGGGAAGGTATCAGTCAACCCCCCTGCAATCTGCACCACCCTCCATCAAACGAGAGAGGCATTTACTTCTAAATATCATCGGAAGGTGACTTTTGTCATGTTGTTCGGCAGAATCTCAACGGAGCCTGGCTGAAACAATGTTGTAGCAGGCGCAGAGGAGAAGAGAGAGGTGCTGGAATGAAGGGATAAAAGGCAGGAGTATAAAGCCCAGGGATCAACAGGCAATATCGCAATTTTTTTGGCCCTCTTTCCTCCTTGCCATGCTAGTGTCTTCTTCTTTTTTTGTTCAGCGGGGCCCTCCTTTTCTTGAGATTTTTTTTTTATCACGTGCTACTAGGAGATAATGGGAGACGGGGATTGCTACTAAGTGCGTTCTTGAGCACTTGAAGTTGTTTCTGAAGAGGGTTTGGAAGAAGAATTTGCATAGTGTTCTGCATAAGAATACATTTTAAGCTTATATTTTAAATCATTGATCACTTTTAGAAAAAGATATAGGGAAAAATTTATATATTTTTTTTATACTTTTAAAACTTTGTGAGTGTTTTTAAACTGCAAAAATTGAAAAATATATTCGTATACTTCATAATAATTATTATTTGTAATATAAAAATACACCTAATTTTAAAATTTCTAGTTATTTTTTGATTGCAGTAGTTGTTTTGGTACTTAGCTTTGCAGTGGATGTAGTTGTTGTTGCTTTGGTACTTGCCTTTAATAGTAGGTTTGTGAGCATTTCAAGTAGTTCTGGAAGGAACTTTCATGACAATCTCCTTAAGAATAATATTTTTAAGATAAAAATTTATGATTTTGATTAATTTCAAATATCATAAAACAAGAGATGCATTAAATTATTATAAATTTTCATTTCTTTTTGAAAGGCTACTGAAAAATGACATCCGATTACAATAATGATTGAAATTATTAAAATTATAAGATAATGTAGTGTGAAATTTTAAGTTTTAAACCATTTTATAATCCTGCTCCTCCTGTACTAAAATACAAAAGTTTATATAGAAGCTTCTACAAAATACTATGAAAAGTACTTTTTTTTTAATCTTTCACGTAAAGATTTATTGTTTGTAATTGTCTGAGAATCTACATAAAACTAATTTTTAAGAAATATATAATGGATTTGGGACATTGAATATATTGGATGCATTGGATTTTTTTTTTTTAATTTTTAATTCTAAATATTACATTATCGATAGAAACTACATACTATGAAATAAAATTATAATGCATTTAATGTAGTATTAAAAATATTATGAACAAAGTTCATGTCATCATGAAGTTTATTATTGAAAAAATTAATCTAGCATTTTTTTTTAAATCCTATAAATTTCTTTTAATATTATTATAATATTATTACAGAAAAAAGGACATTTAATAGCATAATTGCAAATACTATTTCAATTCTGTACCAAACTATTTCAATTTTCATAAATAAATTTAAATAAAAGGGGCATCGAACCCTGTACCTCAAATAAACACGTGTCAAGATATTGAAATTCATTTTTATTTATCATAGATGTTCAGTTCAATTCTTTATGAAACAGAGAATTTTAAATATAGAATATTTAAATCAAATAAAGAAAGCCAAGCGGGTACTAAGAAACATTGTAAATAATATATTCGACGTTTTATTCAACTAATATAAAGCGTTAAAAAGTATTTATTGCTGGATAAACAGATATTTAATAAGAAAATGTTTAGAAATAACTATTTTCTAAGAGTTTCTCGCAACAAGCTTGATTGACAGTTGTTCAGTTAGTACTAATCCCTTTTCCTGAAAATTTCAGACTTATATTGTCTCTTTGGATGTATGTTTCTTTCAATCATACAATACTGTTAAGAATGTTCTGATCTTCCGTTAATATTACATTTTAGAAAAGAATGGATGTTATTTTTAATATATAAAACATTTATTTGAGATTTCTGTTTTATCTTCAAATTATAAGTATTTTTTTTCTCATAGAGATATCTTTTAAGTTTAAGAGAATGCTATTGTATTTTATAAAATAATATCTTGTAATTAAAGAAATTTATATGAACCTTATTAATTTAAATGGCAATTTACATTAAATTAATGAAAATTATTTAAATAAATAGATGCTAAATTTGTTTATTTTTTTTCTATAGTAAAATATTCAAATACTATAGTAATATTTCTGCAATACATATAAGACCCATGTTTCTAGATTTAATTTCTTTTAACTTGTAATATATTATAATTTGCATATATATAATTTTTATAAATATACATAACAAATATATCACTAACGTTCATATATTCATGAATTTTAATACTACAATATTTATAATTTCTCAATTTTTTATATTGATTTTACTTTATATATATTTATTTAATGAATTATTAATACTAAATTTATATTTTATTTAATCTCGATTTTTTTTTAAATGTATTTTATTAATTTATGTAAACAATTGTTTGTAAGATTCTTTTCAATTTTGGTATAAAAAGCACATTATTCGGACACATCGTATTACAGTTTTATTTTTCTTAATTTTATTTTGGAAATTATTTTCAAATTATAAAAAAATTTTAAATTATATTTTTTTAACATAGCTACATTATGAATTTTTTATTTATATTTTTGAAAATTATTGAAATTATGTCCGGTTAGGAAGTTTCTTAAATTCTTATCACATTATATAGTTTTTAAAAATATAAATATATGTCTCGCAATATGAAGTTCTGAATTACATATTGTTACTAATTATGAAGTTTCTTAATTATATTTTTTAATTTAAAGAACATTACGAAATTTCGTAGCCGTATTTTGTTTGTTTATTTTCACATTATGAAGCTTTTCTACATTGCATTTTGTTATATTATGAAATTTTTATTTATTTTTTTGAAAATTATTGATATCACGTCCCATCATAGAGTTTTTTAAATTCATATCGCATTATAAAGCTTCTTTAAATTATAAATATTTTTAAATTGTTTCGCAATGGGAGGTTCTAAATTACATATTATCTCTCGATATGAAGTTTCTTAATTATATTTTTTTAATTTATTAACGACATTATGTGATTTCTTAATTATATTTTGTTAATTTATTTCACATTTTTGTAGTGTTATATTATGATGTTTCTTAATTACATTTTCTTCTATTCCCTATTATGAAATTTATAATTATTTTCCTAGGGATTTATATAAAATGTACACGAATAACACTTCTTCCCCTCCTCCTTCGAAACTTCATTGCTTTTCTGGCACAGTAAACAGACGATTCGGACATCACTTTAATTGACGTTATTGATCGCCCAAACAAGAGCCTGCAGATATCCTTCCTGCAATTCCGCCAATGTCCCCCTTATGCGGTCCACAACCCGACATAATGCGAGCAATATGATCCCCCCGTGCTTCAAGCACCCGAGAAGCGTAAGGAGATCAACTGGTGCGTCTCAATGGGTCCCAACAAATCAACAGCAATCCTCTTGTCCGGCCAAAAATAACGAACGCGGAAGAAAGCAAACAAAGAGCAGCGCCCGGAGATTACGAAGTGAAGGACATCCTTCCAAAATGTTGGATCCTTCTTGCTTTCCAGACATCCTCTGTTGGTAGTTAATCTGTACATCATACTCGGGCGAGATTCTTATGGATTAAATAAGATACTGCTATTATATGCTTACAATAAACATGGATAATTATTATAAACAATATTATTAGAATTATTAGAATATATATTTATACATTTATAAAAAGGTATTATAAGCATACATTTTATAAACACAAATATATTATCCACGAATAAACACGTGGATAATTATTACCCACGAATAAAAATGTGGATAATTATTGTCTATAAATAAAAACGTGGATAATAATAATTCACGAATAAAAACGGATCCCTTCTTGCTTTCGAGACATCCTCTGTTGGTAGTTAATCTGTACATCATACTCGGACGAGATTCTTCTGGATTAAATAAGAAACTGCTATCATATGCTTATAATAAACGTGGATAATTATTATAAACACGAATATATATCTATACATTTATATAAATGTATTATAAGTATACATTTTATAAGCACAAATATATTATCCACTGCAATCATTATCTACAAATATGAATAATTAATATTATTGTTTATATGCTTATATTAAACGTGGATAATTATTTTCCATGTTTAAAAATGGTAGATAATTATTATCCCCTTAAAAATAACGAACACGACGGCAAAAGAAGGCAAACAGAGAGCAGCGCCCAGGAGATTACGAAGTGAAGGATATTCTTTCAAAATGGAGATCCGATAGGCCCCTTCTTGCTTTCGAGACATCCTCTGTTGGTAGTTAATCTATACATCATACTAGGATAAGATTGTTCTGGATTAAATAAGAAACTGTCATTATATGCTTATAATAAACGTGGATAATTATTATAAAAACGAATATATATCTATACATTTTATAAACGCGAATATATTACAAACGATAATTATTATCCATGCTTACATGCTTATAATAAAAGTAGATAATTATTATCCATGAATAAAAATGTGGATAATTATTATGTATTTATAAATAACGAACACCACGGTAAAAGAAAGCAAGCAAAGAGCAGCGCCAGTAGATTATGAAGTGAAGGACATCCTTCCAAAATGGGGATTCCTTCTTGCTTTCGAGACATCCTCTGTTGGTAATTGATCTTTACATCATACGCGGACGAGATTCTTCTGGAATAAATAAGAAACTGCTATCATATGCTTATAATAAAAGTGGGTAATTATTATAAACATGGATAAACACGAATATACATCTATACATTTTATAAACACGAATATATATCTATACATTTTATAAATACGAATATATTATCCGCGATAATCATTATCCATGCTTATAGGTTTATAATAAACGTGAATAATTATTATCCATGCTTATATGCTTATAATGAAAGTGAATAATTATTAACCACAAATAAAAACGTGGATAATTATTAACCACAAATAAAAACGTGGATAATTATTATCCTCTTAAAAATAACAAACACGATGGCAAACAAAGAGCAGCGCCAGGACATTACGAAGTGAATGACATCCTTCCAGAATGGTTATCCGATAGGCCCCTTCTTGCTTTCGAGACATCCTCTGTTGGTAGTTAATCTGTACATCATACTCGGATGAGATTCTTCTGGATTAAATAAGGAACTGCTATTATATGCTTACAATAAACGTGGATAATTACAGTCAATAATTTTCGTAGTCAATTCATTTATATTTTATGTGATTTATTCAATGACTGATCTTTTAAATCTGCATTATTAAGATTAAGATTAAGATTTTATTTTCTTATTAAAAAGAAAATAATTTAATAAAATAAAACAATAACAGTCCATTTGTTCAAAAAAATTAAAGAACAAAACAGAGAAGGAAAGCGAGGAATGAGCAATGTCAGAAGATTTCAACATTCAATTGAAAATGAGGTAACCCTTATAACTCCTGTACTTCTAGAAGATTTCAAAATGAAGGACATTCATTGAAAATGAGGTAACCCTTATATCTCTTGTATTTCTGTATGTTTTCAAAATGAAGGACATCCATTGAAAATGAGGTAACCCTTATATCTCTTGTATTTCTAGAAGACTTCAAAATGAAGGACATCCATTGAAAATGAGATAACCCTTATATCTCTTGTATTTCAAGACATTCTTTGCTGTTCATAATCAGTACATCAGTAGTACAGTAATCTGTATAATATGATATATGAAATCATCAGTAATAAGTGAATAAAAATACTTAAAATTGCTAATTAAATATGAAGCTGTTATTATATGTTTAAAAAAATATGGAACATTTTATTTTTCTTGATGAATAAATACAGAATATTTAAAAATTTATATATATTTAGTTTTTCTAATTTTTATTGCTGGAGTTGTTATTATTATAACTTAGGAAATTCCATGAAGCAAATTATGATTTTTTTTTTATTTCAAAGAACGAACATGATGGTAAAATAAAGCAAACAAACAGCAACACCAGAAGATTAGAATGTGAAATGCATCCATCCAAAATGACGATTCAATGTGCCTTATTTTCTTCATATATTTGAGACATCTCTTTTGGTACCAAACCGGTAAATTTTACTCGGACGAAATAAAGGTTTTAAAATAAGTAAATTATTGGGTAAGTGATTTTTTAATTGGTAATTACTGAGATTGATTTATTCATTCGTTAAAAGAAAAAGAAACTAAATTAAACTGTTCACCATTAATCCATTTGTCTCGGTAAAAATAATCGATGCCAAAAGGAATCAAATAAAAAGGTAATAATGTCATAAGATTACAAATTGAAGGACATCCTTCCAAAAGGAGAATCTAATATCCCTTTTTCTTATTAAAGATACCCTTTGTTTATCATTAATCAGTACAACAGATGTAGATGATATTATTCTGTAACATTACACATGAACTTGTTATACATTTAGAAATATGGAAATTTTAATACCCATTGTAGATAGATAAATACTATGAAGCGAACAATAAAGAAACTATTATTACAACAAAAATAATGAACATGACATCAAAAGAAAGCAGAATAATATTACACTAGGAGGTGGTAAATTGAAGGATATTCTACCGAAATAAGGTCTATTTTTCTTATATGTCTTCTATCATAGTGTACTTATTTTCGTATCACTTTGTTGATAGTTAATCAGTACTTAATATGCAGATGGAGTTATACTGGATTAAGTAGGGACCTGCTTAAAAATATGGAAAATGTAGTTATTTTAATGTATAACTGAAGTAATATGTATATATGTACTTTATTTATTTAACAAAATAAGAAATTGCATTAAATAAATAATTGACAGGAAAATTATTATTGTTCTTGTAAAAGGTAAGTAACACGACTACAAAAAACAAACAAACAAAAAGCAATAACAGGAGAGAACGAAACAAAAGACATCATTTTAAGTAGCAAACTATTTATCTTTACTTCATATTTTCAAGACTACCTGTGTTGATGTGTCATATTAGGACGAAATTTTGCTGGATTAATTGTAGAACAGTTATATATACATAGTGCTATTACATAGAAACTATAGTACCAACGCCTACTTTAAATACTTTGGCCTACTCTGGCTTTCTTTTCCATTTTTGACTAAATATTTTAAGACATATTACATCTTATTCTTATGTCCTAGAGGGATTATGAACTAAAGAATTAAAGTACTTATATCATCTTAATCTTATCTTGGCCTAAATATTAAAACTGACTACACCGTATTTATATCCTAAGAGAGGAAGTTTTAATCTGAAAATTTAAAGTACCTACCTCTTTTTTAAAATTATTTGGCCTCCTCTGAATTCCTTTTCCACTTTTGACCTAAATATTTAATGTGTTTATATCCTACTTATATCATCAGACTTACTTATATCCTACTTATATCATAAAAAATCTAAATGCTTACTTTTTCTTTAAACGAGACTTTTGGACTAAGGATTTAACATTGAGGTCTATTTAGTGATTTATTAATTTAGTATTGATAAGACTTCATAATATTTGAAATGTCATCATAAATATATATGTGCGTAGAAATGTTTGGAAATGCAATATAAGTTTGTAATCAAATCAGAGATTAAATGTCTTTAAGATAGAATAAATCCTTTAAAATAATGAAAGTAATTACTGAATTGCAAGTTCTCTAATTTTTTTATTGAAATTTCATGTAAACTTAATTTTAAAGTTAATCTTTCAAGTAATAATTCCATATTTTATTTTAAAATTTGAAATTAACCTTCTTAAAGAGAATTCAAAATAGTATGTATAATCATTTTTAAAGTACAATCATGTTTTTATTACATTTTCATCAGATGAAATTAAGGCTTTATAAAGTAAAAAGTTTCATAAAAACAAATTACATAAAAATTTATGCCCTATTCTCTGAAAAATCAAATAAAAAAAAAAAAAACAAGTTGTCTACTTAAAAAATAAAAAAAATTAAAATTCTGCATCATAAAGGACGCTACTTTGAAAAGAATCATTAATAGAAAGGTTAAATATTTCATTAACAAAAAAATATTATCTTTCAATTTAATGAAATGGTGAACTGGTGAATACCATGTTAGATTTTTGAACTAAGAAACTCGACTAGCTGCAAGAATGGACTTATAATGAAATTGAATTTATGAATTGTGAGTTCATTGAAGTCGTTGGTGTGCGTTCAATATGATGGTAGAACAGTTAAGGTACAGTAAATAACTCGATTATAGAGTTCTTCCTAGATAAGGAAGAACTGGCAACAACAGATACAACAGAACCTGTAACAACTGATACAACAGAACCAGCAAATCCAGTGGCTGAAGAACACAAGCATCTACAGCATTTTGCTGTAGAATATATTTTAGGTTCCAACATGTTTCTTATGCACTTTATCATAAAGCTCCTATCAGAAATTCAGGAAAAAATAAGTAGATCTATTATGAATATTTTGGTTTAATTTTTAACTAAGCATTATTTGTAACTTACTCAACAACAACAAAAAACGGAATAATAAAGTGACAACCTAATATGTTACTAATTCCTTTAAGGTATTAGTTTCAACACTTTATCATAAATAAACATAAAATGTCAGCAAAATAGCTTTTCCTAGCATCACAAATTCTATTTGGGGCGGGAATGCTGTCATTGGCCTTATCTAAGTTACACGAAAGTGCCTTTTCTGCTTGCAAAAAAGGGGCATTGCCTGTTGATCTAAAGCTTATAATTAGTAATTAACGTCAAATAAAGTGAAATAGGAACAGCAACACCGTTGAAATTCGACACTTGTATTAACATGATAAAGGCTATTTGCACGCTGCTGATGTTGTAGAAAAAAGTTGGGCCCAGAGAACATTAAATTTCAGTTTTATCGCAAGCGCCGCTGTATTTCAGCCATACAAATTCGCATAAAAGCAGTTTGTGGGAGAATTTTTGTAATTTTAAAAACCTCTTTAAGTGTTTTAATTTTGCACCGGCAAGTCGAGAGCTCGCGTGCTTTCATTATCATTATCCCAGAAAGTGATAATGAAGCGGTCTCTTTCCGAAAGGAACGTTGTTGATTTTAATGGGGCCTTTATCGGCAATTTAAAACACAATAAATGTCAGCCCATGGGGGTGATAAGAATCAGAAAATTCTGAATGGAAGCCACGGTTTGGTTCAAACCCAGCAAGTTGGTTAAAACCCAGAGGGGTGGGTATGCGTAAGAGGTGGAAGGAGACATTTTAATTTGTTTTTAATCTTGTTTTTAAAGACTTTGTAATAGTTTCAGGATTTTGATTAAAAGTGATAGTATGTAATTAAAGTTTTAATCAATGCTTTCAATAAACCTCTGATATTTAGTGGCGCAATTACGGTACTTTATATTTATTTTTAATGCATGGATAGTTTTAATAATAATTAAATACTGTAGATGTTCATTATCAAGGGGTCTTTGGAAAAATTTAAAATGCATAGTGTCATGTTAAATATTATCTTCGGATTTTATAACATAAATATTATAATTGACTAATAAATGACATTATTACCTTTGTTATAAAAGAGCTTTTTGAAAATGTTATAAATTTCACAAATTTTTTATTTATATAGTTGGTCGTCTATAGTTCGCAATATAAGGTTCAATCATTAGAAAGAAATTACAAAATGTAATGTATGCTTCATTGAATCACTTTAGGCACTCATCTAATAAGTTTAGTAATTGTTCTAATTATGAAACTTTAGATAAAAGAAAATAAATAAAATTTAAATTATAATTATATTTTAAAGTATTACTCCCAAAAAACTGCAAATAGTTAATATAACCTATCTAGTTTGTAGTTTCTACTAGTTAATATGATAAAATGCTCTAGCTTTAACAATTAAACTGAGTATTCTAAAAATTGAATTACGATCTTTTCTCAGAGTGCTCCAATTTCCAATGGTGGCAGAAAATTCTATGGTGCTCTAATTTGCCCTGATGGTAGAAAATTTCATGGTGCTCCAATTTCCAACTGATGATAGAAAATTCTTTGGTGCTCCAATTTCCAATGATGATAGAAAATTCTTTGGTGCTCCAATTTCCAATGATGGTAGAAAATCCTATGATGCTACAATATTTTACAATAAATACAAGAAACAACAAAACCCATTTACAAAGTCAAATTAAAATTACAATTTAAAAAAACTATTAACAGAATTTATATTGTCTTTGCAATAAAGAAAACTATTAACAGAAAAGAATTAAGAATCAAGTAAAAAAAATTAAGTACAAACCTAAACAGTTATTAACTGAAATTAAATAGCCTTTACAATATAAATAATGAAGCATTTCTGGGATTGAAAACAACTAATATTAACAAAAAGGTTTGTACAATTTTTTCTAGAAGAAATGTTTTTTTACTGTTCATCGATGTGTCATAGAGGGCACTCACGTATACCACGAACATCAGGTATGTGAAGAAAGGATGATATGACCTTGAGAAGTGAGCTTAGGAATAACAAAAAGAGTGACTTTTTAAAAGAAGATTTGGCGTATTATGAACCAGCCTGTTAGAAATGCAACAAATGGCCATGGTCCAGCAGGCCAACTCAGGACAACAGCATGGCCATGAGCATTTCTTGTCTAGTAGCTTTAAACTATCAGAAAACTCTAATTATACCATCAGGTGATAAAATCATTTTTTAATAATTTTGCTGTGCTATGCAGAATGAATGAATCGTTAAACATTATGATTGCCATTAACGAAAGTATAACATATGTTAGAACAATCTATTATTGAATTAACATTTTTTAATAGAAGCTACAGGTCGGTACTTTGCGGCAAACTGTCTTCCACTTCTGAAAGAAAGGTCTAATATATTAATTAAATTAAAAACGCTTTCATAATTTTATTCTTGATAAATTAATTGGACTAATCGAGATTCCATGAACCATGAAGGGTGTGGCAAAGGATTTAACCACACCTATTCCCTCTTTACCAAGATTGGACAGCACTGCAGATTTAAGATATGGTTGAATGATTCGCAGGTAATGCCGATCAACTTGTATAAATACCATCTGCTGCTAAGTGGACAAAACAATACATTCAACAGATGAGTAGTAAGATTTCAATCATATAGAATAGGATTTTATTTAATGTCATGCACCCCTGACACGGCAGAAATTTTTTAGCATATTCAAAGTTACGTAAAATGAACTTTGTGAAGTCTGCTGCACTACACTCAATTTAATGAAATTATCAATTATCCTCAGGTTATAGAAAGAACATTTGTTGAAAACTCTGTTCTATTTTCAGTAGAACACTCCTAGAATATTATTATTTTAGAAGAACTAAGAAATTCTTATAAAGCTATTTAACGAAAATTAATTTATTAGCAATTTTTAAATGATGCAGCGCTGTTCAGGATATATAACTCGTCGTAAATCTCCCAAATAACATTTACAAAAGAAAAAAAAACAATTCCTTTCAGTCATATTGAAAACTCCAACAGCCGTCCTTTGTGATATTCACCTCTAAATCTACATGTTTTTCAAAACAATGAATCAACTTGAAGTCAGCAGAGAGAATTAAGTTTAATGAAGTTCAATTTTATTTTGCGTAAACTACACTAGGTTTATGACTGATGGGACTACACATTATTATATATATTTATATAATTATATATTTTAATTAAAGTTAAATTAATTAATTTTAATTAAATTAATATTAATTAATTAAATTTATATATTTATATATTTTAATTTAATCTGGACATGATTCTTGGTACTAGAAGCAGTTATATCAATGTGATCTATATGAAACTTCCCTATAAAAGAATGATATCAAATTTCAAGACACTTTCCAATGATGGAAGAAAATACTGTGGCGATCCAATTTTTTTAAAAGGGAAATTAAAATTAGAACTTAAAAAAAAACTATTAATTGAAATTATCAAGGAAATGTTTTTAATTTTAAGAAACTGTTCATAATTTCTGTCAAAAATTAGAAATAAAAAAAATACAATTTTGCTCTGAAATATTGGTAACTTAAAAATTCAATCAAAATTTTTACATGTGTTGCACTCATTTTCTTGTTTGTTATGCTTGAGATATATGTGCCACTTTTTAGACATTTATAACATAATTATATTATCAAATTTCATTTACTTATTTATAATATTAACAACAAATATTTTGAACATAAAGTAATATGTAATAATTTCTTAATGAAATAGGCTCCATTTTTTATAAGTATAGAAAAAAAAGGCGGTGGCATGCATGTTTTTATTTGAAAATATTACAAATTTATACTTTAATTTTTATACATAAAGTGATCACTAGTAATCCAGTAGCAGCATATATTAGTAAAAATCCTATCAACACTTAAACGCGAGAACCGCAAACGTCATGCATGAAAGCTCTCTAATCGATTTGTTTTAGTGTGATTGAAAAATGCAAAGTATGAGAGAATGTTTGTGAACTTTCGAGAAAAGAAAACTTTCGCTCCAGATAATGTCGGTTTGGTGTTACTCATTAAATGATTTTGGATCTTTCAATACAGGACAGAGATCGCTAGTAAGGGGATTTGCTTTTCGAGGTCATACTGAAATGTTTGAAAAGAGGGCTCACGAGTAGCACCGCTGCTCAAGCATTCAAATATGGAAGCGGTTGAACTTATTAGAGGACGTGAAGTCTTTTCTTCTGGTTACAGTCTGTGCATTGAAAAACCAGAATATTTGGTGATGGTTGTAACAGTGAGTTTCGCATGAACAGTCGAAATATTTTATCCGATTTGCTAGCTTTCTCTAAGACAAAATTCAAATCAGGACAAGTAATCTTTATAATTATTTAAAAAAACATTACTTGCCCACATGTCACTTATAGAAGACAACGTAAGTATACTGAAGTGGTATCAATGTTAACGAAACTTCAGAAACTTACCTGTGACCTGATACCTGATGGCCAATTGATTAGAGCTTTGGTCTTTGGTACCACAGGTTTGAATCCTTGCGGTGGCATGAATGTTTCTGAGTGGTTCGTAATCTACGCTAAACTGTAGGTCCTAGTCTAATTATCCCAAAGTGTGGCCGTAGGGCGGCAAACCAAACCAAATCAAAAACTTACTTTTTCATAAAACATGTTTTGATATTGAAAAACAAATTTCAAATATTTATCTGCAAAATAATTGTTACTTTAATTTACGCCAATTTACCCATCCTCATGAAAATAATTTCCTAGTAAAGCCATGTTAAAAGATGATTAAAACAAATTTACAAAAAACAATCTCTTTCAAGAAAGAACTTTTTTCTTGGTGCCATAAAAATATCGAACCTTAAGAAGGAAGCTTTATTTTTTTCAATAGGTATCCCTCGTGATTTATTGTTTTTCTTTTTATTTCGGACAAAATAAAAGTAGATTCTAACCTGCTTGACCATCGATTTTTGAAGATGCTTCTACAGGAAGCTAGAATAAAGAAAAAAAAAAAAAAAAAAAAAAAAAAAAGAAGAGAGAGAAAGAAAAAAAAAAGAAAAAAGCCAGCTAGCCCAAACTTAAAAGAGAAGCACCATCGGAAATGTTTGGTTGTAGATATCCCAGTGCAACAAGGGGATTATTCCACCAAATTAGTTGTCTTGAGGCTAGACGGACCCGATGGGTCCCGTGGGACAGTAGTTTCCTCTTTGAGATACTTGGCGAAAAAAAGGGTTGCCACACAGCCCACGTCAAGGTAAATTTATTTGGCCTTTTTTTTTTGTGTGTATGTAGCTTTATTTTTTGTCTTTGTCGATTTATTAGGGCTTCGTTAGCTTGTTGAATCACCGATATTGAACCCAAATCGAAATCTGTAGAGGGATGTTTTTGTTTTGATTCTGTATGAGTAGATAAATTTAAAGAGTTTGTTCTTTTTTTTTCTTCCTTCTAATATTGAATGGAGAATATTTTTTTTATTATTTGGTAACTTTGCTTTTTGTCTTTAAGACAAAAATGAAAGAAGTAGATTTTAATTATGGTATTGATAATCAAGATATTTATTTCAACAAGTAGCACTTGAAATATTTTGATGGATTAAAATAATTTTTTTTGAAAATAAATGAGAATGATTTTTTAATTATTTTTAATAAAATCTTCAGCTAAAAGGATTTTCATTCTTTCAACAAATCATATTATATAATTTATTTATAATTTATTACTTAGTTATTCAAAATGTTTCATTTCGGTTACAGAAAATTTTGGTTTATCCAATAAATTTTTAACCTAGTATTTGTCATAACAAAACAAACAATAATTAAATTTTTAATTTATTTTCTCGATTTAATTAACATAAAAATATCCTTGATGAAATTTTTAGTTTGATTATTAGCATCTTTTTTTTTTTCATCAATAATTAAAATAGTTCGTTTCTTTCAAAGGGTATATCATTCGATAAGTTTATAATAAATTCAATTAAATTAAAAAACACAATTTACAAAATTAATATCATTTTCTACCATAACTTAGTTTATTTTTTAAATTCTTCTATACCCTATGTATATTCATGATAACATATTTTTCGATTATTTTTTCTCATTTCTTATTATCCTAGATTATAGGTGATTTTGACTTGAGGCCATTCGCCATTAAATTTTCAGATACATAACAGTTTCAGAGTTACCCAGCTACTTCTTGAGATCTGACACAATATTTTGCCACCACATTTTGGAATAAACAATTCTAAAGGAAGTATCTGAGTACTTTATACCATCTTCCCCTCGTCTTTTAATCCAACGATAGAGTGCTGAGATTCAAGGTCTTATGGTTTTTCTAACTGATATGGACACATAAGCATTTAGTTAGACAATTTTTAATGTTTTTAGAAACTGAATTTTTGGTCACTTTTCCTGTCATTGTGTTTTATGTCAGTTTTTGTCGTGTTCTCAGCTTGAAAGCCTATCAAGCAATCCACCAGATCGCTTCAACTTATATCTGTTATTGTAAGGATATATATTTTTATTTCCATCAATGTATCAAAAATATATGTCAATATGTATATATTGATGAAATTCAAAATATATATCCCTTTAATAACAGATATACGTTGGAATGGTCTGGTTGATCTCATGTTGGATTTCAAAATTCAGAATAAGACACTCAGACTCTAAAACTCAAAAATAAGACAGAAAACATGACAGAAAGCATCGGTTCAGAAATGTTTATGTTATGATGTTAATGCGTTATATTTATAAATTTCCATTGATATCATATTTGTGTTAATTTTAATTTTGTTTAAATATCCTCAAACGATAGGATACAACGTTAAAAGATGCGTTAATGGTTTCACAGTTATTTCAATATAAATTCCACAAAATGTTAGTTGGAGACTATTTAATGATTTTCAGCCTCCTACAAAATAACGATCATGTACTAAACATTTAAAATAAAAATTTCAATTTCCTTCTGGTAAAAAATAAATATTAGAAAGAAGCATTAGAACATTACTGAATTTCGAGATGTTTATTAATTAATTAATAATCTTTCTTATTAATTAGATTTTTCTTACAAATTGCGTACCTCTTTAATGTTAAGCATGCTTAAATTTTTTGAGAAAAAGAGTTTTTTTTTAGAAATGAATTTTTTTTAGAATTTTTTTTGTGAATTTTTTTTAGAATTTTTTTTAGAATGTGTTTTTTTAGAATGAATATCAATAAATAAATGTTAAATAATGCTATTTAATAGTTCAGCATCCACTTTTGAGTAATTTTCCTACACAAAATCATCCATAAAATGAAATTTAAATTCGAGATTTTTGAATTATGCCAATTTTTATGTAAGTGAACATTTTATATTTTAAAAAATGTGTTCAGTATTTAAAATGTTTTCAGTATCAGTGTAAATATAGCTTAATAAATACATCTTTTATAGCATTATTCTTGCTTTTAATTTAGTTTGATACAAAAATATCAGATTAAATTATGCGTGTTTAACATTTTTATTTGCTTTTTTTTTTTTACATTTTTATTTGTTTTTTTATTTGATAAAATCTGTGTATTTTTCCTATGCATATTTTTTCTGACAACACTATGCTCTACTTGGAAAAAAGGAAAAAATATTTTTTTTTGTAGTTGTTAAAATATTACATTTTGTGACTTTTTTTTTCAATTTTATAGAATAAAACGGATAAAATTTTAAAGAGAACACATCATTCCTATATCATTTTAAATTAATTAATACAATAATCGTAATACTGTCAACAGATGGGCTTAGATGTTTATAAAAAAAGGAAAGGAAAAAATTGATAATTTTAAACCCCCATTTTATCTCGCCAAACGAGAGATAGGACGCCAAATGTTACCAACCACCTGCCGAAGAGCAGACCGATTCTGTATAAAGAAGCAAAACAAGGCTGAAGAGGTGGTCTAGCATAAATAGGAGGTCTATAGGACTGAGGATGCGACAGGTGTTTATAAAAATCTCCTGGGATCTCAAAAGAGGACCTGTTTTTGCACTCTCTCCGGGGAAATTGCGATTGCTTCTTTCTGTCCAGGCCTCCGCACAAAAAGACTCGTATAAAATAGAGATAAAATTCTTCTGAGGGCCTCCTTTTATCTCCGCCCGCCGTGGCTATGGATTGGTTTAGACTTTTATGTCTTACTTCGGAGATTTAATTTTTACCTTGAAAAATACCCCAGAAAAATCTGAGTATTAATGTATTTTTAATATTAAGTAGATATAGCAATTTAATTAATAATTATGAAAATAAAAATAATATTAAAAATAAGTTTGTTTTTTTATAAAAAATGATAAAATAGTTGTTTTCGTTGCTTTCACTTCGACTTATGTCACTCGCCAAAGTAATGCCAGAAATGCAACACTTTTATTATTACTCAATTGGCACTGCGAAGGTCTACATCCACATTTCTGCTACCATGGTTTTGAAGGGGCCTGATGGCCGAGGGGCTCTCTCTCTGGCGTTCAGTAACACAAGTTTCGGGTTCGAATCCCGGCGGTGACATGGATGTAGCAGTTCGAAATCTACTTTAAACCGTCCCGATCTCATATGACCGTACATTGTCACATAGCCCAATCAGACTTCTCACCCACCTCATTCCCAAACTGTAAAGGTCAACTCAGCTCTAGGTAAAGTGGTGTGGTGTAGTAGTAGTAATACCATGGTTTTGAATGAACTTCTCTCGAATAATATCTAGAGAGTTCCTACCTTTCCTCCATACTCCTTCTTGTCTCATTCGAATTACATTACACAAAAATGTCAGAAATGTAACACTTTCAATATTACTCCAAGTTTCTCTATGAAGATCTTCTGCTCTCAAATTTTTTCTACCATGAATTTGATTGAATTCCCTTGCAAGGACATCTAGGGAGTTCCTTTTCCTCCTCCTTGCTCCTGGTTCGTATTCTGGCGGTGGCATGTATGTTTGTGAGTAGTTCGGAATCCACTTGAAACTGTAGTTTCAGCTCTAATTAGCCTAAAGTGAGCACAAGATGAGAGTAGAGTGACAAACCAAACCAAACCTCCTTACTCCTCTTTAAACCCAATGGAAGGACTTTCTGATCTTCGTCTTTCTCCTGAGATTAAATTTCATTTCGAAAAATGTTCCTGTACAGTACGAGTATTAATCAATTATTAATATTCAATATATAAAACAAATTAATTAATTTTAATATAAATAGGCGTAACATTAAAAATAATGTTTGCTTTAATATGAAAATGATAAAATTATTGTTTTCGAATATTGGAGGCTTCGATTATGTCCTTACCACAATAATGTCAGAAATATAGCATATTCATTATTACCCAAGGAGGGTCTGCTGTATCCATGGCTTAGAATGAATTTATTTGGAGTGGCATTTAGGGAGATAACACTATCACTTCTTACTCCTCCTTAAGCCCAAAAGCGAACTTCAAAGCATTCAGAATTTTCTGATCTTGCTCTTGTAGATTTGCGCTTGTTCAAATGCTAAACATAACTCCACTCCTCCAAATAATATTTAAATATAATTTTAATAACAACGTTTAAAAATTAAAATATAAATAATTTTCTTTCGAAATTATATAGATATATTCCTTTCTTTTTCTACCATTTCGCTTATAAAATTACATTCAACAACATTAAAACATTACTTGCAAAACGTGTTCAAAAATAAGCCTCTTGAAAATTCGTTCAACTGTATTTAATGAAATATTTAAGTATATTTACGGATGAAATATTTATATATATTTAATATTCCATTAATATATATTTATATATATATATATATATATATATACATATTAATGGAATATTAAATATATATAAATATTTCCTTCGTAAATATACTTAAATATGAATGAATGAATGATTTATGAATATGAATGAAATGAGTATGCATATGAATGAAATATTTATATGTATTTAATATTTAAGTATATTTGAAAAATACAAAAATAATTTGATTATTTTAAATTTATTTCTTTATAAGTGGTATGCTTTTAATATATTTATGAAGATTCAATTAAATGTTTTATCGAATGATCAGAAATGCAAAAAAAAAAAAAAAATTTTTTAATAAATACAGTTTTAAATGGTTCTATAAGAATAATACAAGAAGGTTTATTTTGAAATAAATTACTCTTAATAGAATTTTTAAAAAGCATAAAAATTTCCTATTTTGCCCCAATAACTGAAATCATAAACAAATATTTCTAAAAGACATAAATGTTCACAATTTCAAATATTTATTATTGATTCAAATATTTATAAAAATTAAAATTAATATTTAATAAATTAAATACTAGTAAACTTTCCAATATCGTGCAAACTATCTATTTCACTTCTAGAAATCGATTATATTATTTTCAATTTGTGAAATTTCTAAGAAATAAATTAACTTATACGATATTCAAATCATTTTAAAATTGAAGATGCATATAACAAAGTGCTTATTATTTCAAAAAGTGTGATTTTTAAATAGTATGATAAAAAATTTATTGTGCAACTCTATTCTATATTTATTATCATTAACTTTTGAAAAGAACTTCAATTCATCTGTTTTGTTTATTATTATAAAGGAATTAAGGTGCATTAATTGTTTTTCACATATTAAAAGAACTTTCGTTGAAACTCCAGATAATGATTTAAAATTTCTACTTTAATCTTATCTAACTCTTATGTTAGATAAATTGAATTAAATGTTTTGATTTTATTATTTATTTAATTAAAAAGTGATTTTTTTTTTATTTGCATTCAAAGGAGATCACATTTCAACTTTATAATGTTTTCCCTATGATATTTTTATGTATATGTACTTGAGAAATAAACTAAAAAAATTATATGACTTATTTGTAAATTTTATTTTCAATGATTTTTTTAACCTGAATTCAATTTTAAATTTGATTTGCTTAAATTTTTTTTTATTCTTCTGATGAGTGGGATTACTCATTATTTTATGTTTTATGGAGTTAATAGGAAAGAATAATTAATGTACAGTGTTTATATGAAATGTATGGGTTCATTGTAGTCCTACCTCCTAGTGGTGCACCCTGGGCAATGTTCTATATGGCTAAGTGGTCTACAGTTTTCGGTATGAGCTCTCACTGCTATCCTAACAGTCGTCTGGTTGACCTGCATTTATTGCAATGGAATGCTAGTGTCTTGTTTCAATAAAAAAGAGCTGATCTAATGAACATCTACATTGCATTGAGATTTTGGACCCATCAAACTGCATTCTTCCACCGACTGCAAACTGCAAACTGTGATTTGGCAGGACTATGAATCAAGCGCATTTCCATTGTTGCTTGGCACTTCATGGCGAATCCAAGACTTCGAGATACTGGCAAGCTAGAGAATTTTTAAAGCAATCACTTCGGTCAACTTTGTAGAACTCTTTTGTGTGCATTTTCTTCTTTATTTTGTATTTTTTTCCATTTTCGTATTAACTTGCCATTATAAATGAAAAAAAAAAAAAAAAAACATGAAAGGTATATTTCTCGAAAAGCATTTTAACCTTACTTTAACTTATTTTAATACAGTATGCTTTAATTTGTTTTTATCACTTAAAATATTAAGTTTCAAAAGAGTTCCCAACCAACTCAAAAAATAAAATATCTTAGCGCAAATAAATCAAATATTAATAAAACACCTAACAGAATTATTTTCTAAAAACGTTAATGTCTGGAAAATTACAACGAAGAAAATTCAGAAAAAATTAACAGCAAATCTTTTTTTTTTTTTTTTTAACTTGTTGAGTTCCACAAAAAAATTATTCTTTTCACATACAATTTTTTTTTATCTTAATTAATCAAATAAAGACGACGATAATTGATGTTTCAAGTTGGCTGACCTTAACAGGCTCAAAAGTAAAACATACTTTCCTTATGGCATTTTTTTTATTCCAAATGATCTTATTACTCCCATCTTTTGAAATAAAATCCAGCCAAGATCATAATGCATCTTTATCTTAAATGGCATTGTTAATGAAACTATTGATAAAAAAAATTTAAGAGGGAAGAGGGGTGCATCCTAACTCAAGTAGCTAATTGTCGACTACCTCTAGGGATAAAAAAAAAAGTCTACCCTTCCCTTATCTTCCCTTATGGAATCAAGATGAGGATCCTCCCATACGGAAAAAACTCCTGCATTAGATTTGCATGAGAGCCTTATCGGAATCAGAATCCAGCAACAATGCCTAGGAAGTCATTGTTCACCCAACAATGCTCACTAACAATAGACCTCTGATTATACAAAGCTAGGACTTCTTTCAATCCTTCAACGCGTGATCTAACTGCTGCCAAGAGGGGTTGCTGGAAAGTTTTTCTGCTGAGTAGGGATATCGCCAAACCTAAGGCCTAGGCTGGTCTATAGGTTACACTGTATTTGATAATATATCATATAACAATCTACCATACATAATTCATTCATTTTTTTTTTTTTATAAAAATAATTATTTATTTTACACAAAATAATAATAATATTATCTTTTTCTCATGTAAAATATAGTAATTTTATTGCTAACAAAAAATATATAATAATTTCATTGCTAAAAAAATATATATTATGAAAAATTAATTGCTATAAATCAAATCACTTTGAGGGTAATCTGAAATCGAAACTCTTTCATCAATTTTTATTTTATTATTGAAATATTAACCACCGAGAATTGAAATCAAAAATTATATATTTGTTCTTCGCAGAACATGTTTTAGATTCGTGGTCTGTTTTTCTACTTAAAATTTGATACCAGATATTAAGATCGTATGTCGCAAAACCATCCAATCAGAAGCCTGAGTGGAGAAAAGATCAGGTTTCTGATTGCCTGACGTTCTAAGACGAAGATTTTAATATATGATTAAATAAAATTTTACAGTAAATTATTTTTATAATGTATTTATTGCAGAAATATGAAACCTGGGAATTTGACGTAAAGATTTCTTTATTAATATCTAAATTCCTTTTTAATGAAAAATGCGAGAACAAAAGTGGTCCTTAATTTTTTATTTTAAATTTAATTTTTGCATAGGTAAAAAAAAATAGATATTAAAGTACATTAAAAACATTCAGCTCGCCATTCAAACAGTCTCTTACATGCATTTTATATTTCTGCCTTGATATTTTCTATGAAAAAACACAATAAAAGTATGAATTTAACTTGATGGAGGTAGAGCAAAACCTTATGCATTTCGAATTTTGTTAAAAATAATGAATAAATTGAGTATTGAGTATATTATTTTCATATTTCTGAAAATTGTAAGTTAAAAATTAATTGAAATAGAACCATTTCTAACGCTTTAAACTACCACATACAACAGTAAAATAATATAAATTAGAGGCATCGAAAACAACCAGAAAAGTATAATCGATTGAAGGCAAAGTATTTTTCATTTAGTTAAATGCTTTCAAAGATTTTTAGTTAATTTTGAGTCAATGGATTTTTACTAAAATTTAGCATTTATTTACCATGTAGTTGTATCTTCATATTAGCTAACAAAATTTAAACATGATGAACATTTGCATTTTACAGATCGATAATATAAATTTGTTTATTGTTTTATTTTGTGTGTGTAATCTCTTATTCGGATCATATCAGTAAATTTTATTTAATTAATTGATTAACTTTATTGATTTACAGCAGTAAATAAATGTAATAATAAATATAAATACAAAAAATACAAATAAAATTAAAAAATAAATTTCAAAGATTAAAAAAACATAAATATAAATAAATATAATTTTTTAAAAATATAATTATAAAATTAAATTAAATTATCATTTATATTTATTTTTATTTTATCACAGGATATATAACTATAAAATTCCATTGTATGAAAACCTATTTTTTACTACACAGAATTAGTAAATATACATCTAAGGAAAAATAACTCCATAGATAACACATAATGTCCACTTCAATTTATACTGCTAAACAAATTTAGTAATACAGCAGTTAACATTACATTTAATTTCAAATTTATCCATCTCTATAGTCTTATTTCTGATATCCTTTCTCATATGTATTATCCCTTTTCACATTATTTTGATATAGACTATTTCTAATTTCTGTATGATTAAAGTCAGATGCTGTCTGTTGAATTTCGCCATAGATGAATTAAATTTTATCAACCTGTTTCAACACTCCTGAAGACTCCAGGAGAAATACACCAACATTTCAGACTGGAAACCAGGAGAGAGTGCACTATTGATTCAGAATGGTAGTCAGGCATGTTATACTGTTGACTTACTACACAGAGGCTTCGTTAGTGCTCCTCGTGCAATGGTGTGCAGAGGGTCAGAACCAGAGCTCACCTTTTCAGCAAGCTTCATTTAATATAATCAATAGTTTCTATCTGACGTCTACCCTTTTTGAAACCAATGTCTTGAAGCATCTGTAGAGTATTTTTAGTAAAATAATCACCTAAAAGTATATAAATAGGAGTTATGTCCTTGTATTTTGTATCATTTATAAGATAAAATTGAAAGATTTTTTTGTTTTTCCTTTTTTTTTTAAATTTGTATATAATTTATACAGCTGAAGAATTCGATGCAGTTATAAAGTTATTTGGTTTTTATAGTTAAACAAGTTTAAGATATTATGTTTTAAAAAAATATTTTTTGTATGTAGGTTGTATTCTAAAATATGCAACTCGAAATAAGTGTCATTAGACTGATTATATTTTTTAATTCTTAACAATTTCATCTTCAAGGGATTTGGCAACTCAGTATGAATTAAATAAACATATCTAGTTTCATAACTTTAACAATGTGTCTAATAATTCCCAACAATTTCATCTTCTATGAATTTGGAAACCCAGTGTGAAACAGGACTTAAATATCTAGTTTTATAATTTTAACTTATTAAGTTTAATAATTCCTAACAATTTCTTCTTCGATTGATTTGACAACCCAGTGTGAAACAGGAATTAAATCAAAATATCAATTTTTATAACTTTAACTTATGTCTAATAATTCCTAACAATTGTTCAATAAATTTGACAATGTGTGAAACAGGACTTAAATCAAAAGATCTATAAGCAGTTTTATAACTTTAACTTATGTCTAATAAATCTTAACCATTTCATCTTCAATGGATTTGACAAACCAGTGTGAAACAGGACTTAAATCAAAATATCTAGTTTTATAATTTTAACTTATTATGTCTAGTAATTCCCAACAATTTCATCTTCAATGGATTTGAGAGCCCAATGTGAAACAGGGCTTAAATCAAAATAGTTAGATTTATAACTTTTACTTATATATTACATCTATGAATATAACTTAACTGCCGCTATAATTAAATACGGAAGGAATTTTTAAGTATTTAATAATGCAAATATGATAATTTGAAATAAATAGTTTAATATATATGTATTTAACGAGATAGTAATATATTTAAACAGATAACCATCATATTTCTTTGAAAAAATAAAGCAATTAAAGGCATCATTTTTTTTCAAAATTTATTGCATTTACTCTAGAATATATTTTTTTACTAACATGTTTTTTTTTATAAAAAGGCAAACGATGTATAGGACCTGACGTTTGATAATTAAGCTAATTAGTAACTTATGGATAAACAATAATAAAAACACTTAAGAAAAAAAAAGTATAAGTAAAGCATTGAAGATACAAAATATGTTCTAAATCACATTCTTCATCGATTAATTTTATACAGTACAGATGCAATCAGATAATTTGTGTATATGAGAAAAGGTAAATTAATTACTTGGGCCGGAATTAAATTAAAAGGAGTAGCCTTGATTAAAACCCCTCATTAAAAGAAACTTCTTATCTTTCATTGCTACACTAGAAAGAAATTCGGCGATTAGCCTAGTGATTTAATTGATGCTTAAGTACTAGGGTACTGCAGATTCCTTATGCATCCTACTTAATAACTGTTCGACCCTAAAGAATACAGATTATTCTTTCGTATCATCACTTACAACAAGCAATCAACATGTGACCATTACGTACCTTCCCTAGCATTGTTTTTGGCGCGATTTATTTTTTTACCTCGCCAAAGTAAGAAATAATGAGGGAATGTTTTTTGGAGGAACTCGAATCAATTATTCAAAGAGAAAACGACCAAGAATGAGGCAGAGAAAAAAAAATAACAGGATCCGGCGTTGATTAATGTAACGACCGGTGCTTAATTAAATTTAATTATCGGCAAAGTAGAAATCGCCTCATCAATTTCATTAAAAACGTTTTTAGGCATTTGTCTTTTTATTTTTTCACCATGCGATTTGGCGACTCACAGCGCTAATTACAGTAATTACAATCAAATACCGACCTAGACTTGGAAGTTTACCCAAAAGTTTTGACACCGCGCAAGAAAAGTAATTAGTTCTTGCTCCCAAAGAAAAGGCGAATAGAGGAAGACTCGAATGGAAAAAGCAAGGCGGTAGATGGACGAAAAAAAAAATGTATAAAGACATTCTTAGAAGAATGATTCCATGGAAGAAGGACATATAAAATGAAATGACGCGTAAAGCAGCTTTCTTTGTACCATCCACTACCAAAAGTAAAGAGTCTAAAAGAGTGAAAGAAGTTTACACAAAGAAAAAGAGGATTAGCGGTGTCACTAGGAGCATAAACGTTATTTTAAATCCTTTTTTAGTTAAGCGTAAAATACTCCTTGTGTTTTTTTTTCTCTCTGTCTTCTTCTTCTTCTTCTTCTAGAACTTTTTCTGGGCATTGTAAATAACTTTTATGATGACACAAATGGTGGAAGAGATGGATGAACTAACCTGTATCTTGTAACTATGCTCGTCTTGTAAATTAGCTGCTTGACAGAGCAAAGCTCATAGATTCCGAAAAAATAATTTTTCCTGCACCGATGTTCTCTCTCTCTCTCTCACTCGGTTTTTTTTTCTTTTCTTCTTGAAGAAATAATCATTATTCATGATGTTTCAGTTTTTAGGAAGTTAAGAAAAATTAAATAAAAATGTCATGCCGTTTTTATGACGATCGTTCAGAGACCATTTGGTGCAATTTCGAATCGGAATGATTTATGGTAATATTTTAATGGTTATATTATTGCTTCTTAAAATAAAATTCGATAAAGTAGTTATAGCGACCAAAAAGAATTATGAATACTTATTAGATTAGGTTCTTTTGGTGCTGTTTGCTAATTAAATTTTAATATATCTTCTTGTACTGCACTATTTTTTGAGACCAACGTCCTTTATATGTAGGCAAATAAATGATTGATGGATGGATAGCACATTTGGTTTTGAATTAAGGCAATCCTTGTTCAAATGTTCCAAACCAAACAAGAGATGCCGAACCAAAATTTTCTGTACCTTTGTTGGGCATGATAAATC
>BPLQ01001070.1:0-14380 GCA_021605075.1 Caerostris darwini | reverse complement strand
CTTTAACTTAATTACTACATTTTGCTCAAAATAATATATTTAGGCTCAACTTGGATCTCTCATTAACTTGATCTCTGCTTATAGATATAAAAAGATGTTAAAAAAAACATAAAAATAATTGTGCATATTTTTTTAACTAAAACATAAAATTGATAGAATTTTAAACTTCATAATGCCACGTTAATTAATGCTTATTTAATGCTACCTACTTTTTTATGATGTTGGCCTATTTACAAATTTGAATACCTAATTACATTCAAACAAACCAAAATTCCACTTTTAAGTTCTGTAACTCGGAAGTAAGAAAGAAAATGTTATCGAAAAAAATTACTGACGTTATAAAAGTATTAGAAGGGCCTCAACGACCGAGTGGCTAGCGCTCTGGCGCAAGGTACCACAGGTTTCCGGTTCGAGTCCCGGTGGTGTCATGGTTGTTTGTAGTGGTTCGGAATCCACTTTAAAAAGTAGGTCCCGGTCTAATAGGATCGTAGAGCATTGCGGGGGCATTGTTACTCCGTGTCCGTAGCTTATCCTCAAGTTACACGCACCCCTGGGTAATGCAAAGTGAGTACGTCTGTGCAACACTTGCCTTAATGCATCCAAGACGTCCATGTCTTTGTTTGCCAGCTGCATTAGAAAGAAAGAAAAAGTTCTGTAACTTATTTTAGCGTTTTAATTTGCAATCTAGAGCCTGAATGGCCGAGTGGCTAGCGCTCTGTCGCTCGGTAATACAGGTTTCGGGTTCGAGTCCCTGTTGTGCCATGGTTGTTTGTAGTGGTTCGGAATCCACTTTAAATCGTAGGTCCCGGTCTAATAGGATCGTAGAGCATTGCGGGGCATTGTTACTCCGCGTCCGTGGCTTGTCTTCAGATGACACGCGCTTCCTGGGTAATGCAAAGTGAGTAACGACTGTGCAGCGCTTGTCTTAAGGCATCCAAGACGTCCATGTCCGTCTGCCAGCTGCATTGAAAAAAAGTTTGCAATCTATGATTAAACTCCTGATATAGTGCGTAATTCGTTACAAAAAATTGCATCAAAAAGAACTAATGTAAAAGAAAAAAAAATTGGCAACACAAAATGTCGAACTAAGTATGTTGTCTAGATATACAATTAAAGAAGTATCGAAAAGGTAAGAGTGACAGCTGCATTTGACGAACACGCTTTAAAATTTTCGTTTTTTAGATTAATCCCAGTAACAAAGTCTTCGATATGTCTTCTTCTGATACCACATCATCTGAAGAATCATTCACGTGCATGAAATGTGGGGGAAAATTTGAACTTCGAAGAGATTTAAAAGAGCATTTCTTCAACCAGCATCTAAAAAAGACTCACCCTTGTGGATATTGTAAAAGGGTGTTCCTATCTAAGAGTCATTTGAAGAGACACGAGATGATTCATACAGGAAAAAAGCCTTTTGTTTGTGACACCTGTGGCAAAAAATTCGGCCAAATGTGCGATTTGAAGAGACATGAGAAAATTCACGCTAAGAAAATGAGTCATTTCTGTGAAGAATGTGGAAAAACATTCATTTTCACCCAAGAGGAATATGTTGAAGACCATAAAAAATTTCATACAGGTGAAATGCCTCATATTTGTGAAGAATGTGGCAGAACATTCTCTTATAAGTCACATCTCACCGCACATAAGAAAAAGCATTCTGAAGAAAGACCTCATGTTTGTGATAACTGTGGAAAAGTATACAAATTCAAATCCGATTTGAATAAACATATGCGGTCTTGTATCACAGAGAAGCCTGGCAAGCCCGGAGAAGGCATATCTTCATCAGAAGACTCATCTGCAACTCCTGAGGACACGCCCAACACAACTGAAAAATAGTCGAACACCTTTGACAGATGGAAATATCATACCTAACAGAAAGCATATAGTAATAATTGAAAAAATGTTCATTGTGATTTTTCGAAATATAAAAATGTATTACCTTGCTACTGTCTATTACAATATTTTTATGCTGAATAATGAAATTTAAAAAAAAATTCTTTGATTTGAGTCAAAATTTTACTTCATGTACAAGTAAAAAATGCATTGAGGCAGAGTCATCTGCGTAATATGTAATATAAATTAGATAGCAATTTTTTTTTAAATAAAGGACAAGCATTATATTTAATGCAGCATAGGAATTGTTTTGAACTGAGAAACAGTTTTTAACGAATTTTTAAGTTTTCACTGGAGTTGTTCAACTCTCTGAAATTGTTTTAAAGTATCATAATCATTTTTTTATAATAATGTTTATTTTTATACTGCACAGGTTATAATTAATCTGAATTTAGTTCTTAATAAAATTTTAGATGTGTAAAAAGTTATTTAAAAGTTAAAAGTTATATTAAAGCAGTTCAAAATTTACCAAGTATTATTTTATGTTTGCAGATGCAGGTAGAGGTATTTTTCTACAAGTGAAACAAACGCTAATCTATTAAAACCAAATAAATTTAAGTGAGGTAAATTGCTTTAGATTGCTAGTAATTTGCGAAATTTTATTGTTTGCTTATATTTCTACTTTTAATTACATTTATTTTTAAAATATGTGCTGACGAAAATTTTATATTCTTTTCTATTTTAAAGTGGTTTTCAGTAAAGTGCTTTTTACTTTATTTCTGTAAACTGAGTGATATTGCATAATAAAATTTTGTTACAATAAAATTTTATGTGTACTTTGTATTTATTTATCTGAATTTAGTCTTGTTATTTAACTCTAATATACGGTATAAGTGAACAAAACAGCTTAACTAAATGTAAATTTCCGTAAAATATGATTTCAAAATAAAATTAAAATATTTATTGATTGTTCAATGTGATTTAAAATATTTGGGGATTTAAAACAAATTCCCCAAAAATTTTAAATCACATTAATTTAACAATACAATTAAGAACACTTAATGCTTATTTTTTCAATAAAATTTTGTCATTTTAAGAATAATTTTTGTAAAATTAAATAAATGCATATAAATTAAAAGTAAATCATTGCACAAAATTTTTTTAAAGGGACGATATGATTCATAATTTAGCATGCAAAGTGGAGGAAAGTGTTCAATTTAGCAGGAAAAACGACTCATCACTATGATATGGTTCAGTATGTGCTTCAGATTAAATGGAGAGTATCATATTAGCCAACTAGAGAAGCCCTACTGCATATTTTAAAAAGTAAATTAGCATGCTATATTAAAATCCATTATACAAATCTCTAATCGTTATAAATATTGTTTACTTTTTTGAAAATTCATCGCAGGTTTGATATCTGCCTAAAAATAATGCAGCAAAATAAGCAGGATTTTATTTTATCATCAAAGTTCAAAAATCGGGCTGAAATAGTGATTCGACATTTGAAGAATATAAAAGAAAAATATGATTTTATTATCTTTTCTTCTAAATTAAGCATTATCATAAATATATTTCCTCTAAAAATAAGCAATATCATCTAAAAAATAATTTTTGCAAAATTAAATAAATGCATGAATGAAAAGTAAATTATTTCACAAAATTGTTTATGTGTCAAAATGGTTTATAACCTATCAAGCAAAGTGGTAGAAATTAATCTTGTTTAACAGAAAAAATGACTCGTCACCATGTCATGGTTCAGCAGATGCTTCTGATTAAATGGAGTGTCGTATTGGCGAGTATCATATTAGACAATTAGAGAATTCCCTCTATATATTTTAGAAAGTAAAATAACATCTTATATTCAAATTTATTTTAAAAAATCTCTAATCCTCATAAATATCGTTTATTTTTTTTAAAATAGAAAACGCAGGTTTGATATCTGTCTATAATTGTAGCATAATAAGCGGAATTTCATTTTATTATCAAAATTGAATTTAGGGCGGAAATAGGGATTCGATATTTGAGGAATATAAGAATAAAACATGATGCTTTATTTTTTCTCCAAATAAAATGAAAAACTAGCAGTTGGCAAATTGAGGATGTTATATATTCATACCAACGATACTACCAATGGTTGAGAAACGCAGTATTGATTATTTTCTTTGTGTATATTGTATTATAGATTAGAATAAATGACAATAATAAATAATTATATTTTTTCATTTCGAATGTCTAGAAAGAAATGATAAAAGAACCATCGTGAGCCAAGGCCATCTGTATATTGTCAGACAGGAGAAGTTTTATTTTTCGAGTTAGAATTGTCAGCCATACGCCCAATGCCGTCCAGTCATATTAGATTGCGACCAAAGTGGATTCCGCACCACTACAAACATCCATGGCACCGCTGGGACTCGAAACCGAAATTTGCGGCACTGATCGCCAGAGCAGTAGTCACTCGCCCATAAGGCCCCTCATTTAAAATTACGTGGTCAAAACGATCAAACTTATTGAAATATATTTCAAAAACATCCAAATATTTTGATTATTTTCTGATATTGCTGCATATCAATTTTTGAAACATGACCCAGGATGTGAGATATATTGCCTAATTTGTTTCTCAAGTACAAGTGTTTTCAGAAAATTAGTTGGCCTCTATTTTTAAAGATGGTTTAACTTCCATCGAAGTTTATTACGCACAGTAAAGCTGTCTAACTAAATGTCCACTTCAAATAATAGAATCCAATAATTCTGTTCTGCTTATTATTTAATAATATTCTCTTCAAAAACAAAGAAATTTTAAAACAAATTAATTTTTTTTGTGAAAATAAAATGATTTAATTTAATAGTTTTCTGAATCTAAAAAACATGTCTGCGTCTGACTTTGCCAGAAAGTTAGGTGCGCATCAAATTAACATTAATGCAGTGAAACATATTATTGATTTAATAAGTATTCATTATACTTTTCAGATATTACTTTACGCATCTGAATATCTTTCCGTGTAAGCATGCGCAGTTTACTAACATACTCGATGCAACTCGTGAGGTAGTTAACCACTCACTTGTCGCGGTTAACGCGCGTTTATCGTTTTCATTATCATTAAACTGGATCCCTTGAACAAAAACAAACACTTTCAATAAACGTCTCAGTTTCCGTGTCCATATTAAACATCGGAAATTAATTTTAACACCATTTTAAAATTTATATATAAAAAAAATTCCTAAAATTTATATAAAAAAAAAAAAAGCAGCTTCTACATTTGTTATTGAGATTCGCGTTAAATCTTTATTTCATGGAAGGATGGTGGTATTTCAAGGGTTGGCAATTTTCATTAATATTAAATCGGCAATTTTAATTCGCTTTTTTCCGTACAACTGCTTTTATGACATCATATTCCATTTAAATTGCACCAAATATGTATACATTTATCTTCCGGATGCAGATTGGGCTTCGATATTCTGTCGAAAGGAAAACAGAATGTATGCTATTACAATATGAAATTTTAACCTTACCATTGAGTAGGAAGCGAAAACATTTAAAACATGGAATACGATGATCTAAGTTTGGTTACTGAAATAATGTATTTGTGGTTTTTAGTAAAACTGAGTATTAAAATTTAACAAGCATTTTTCTCGTCTTGGTTATAAATATCGAAATAAATACAGTATACTTAAAAATGTACGAATTATTAGTTTTTATTAATAAAATATTACCGACTATAAATATCGGAATTAATTTTAAAGGGATTTTTTTCCTATTTAAAATCTAAGAGTCTCATATTTCGCTGTTTTGCTCCGTACACAGCCCATGATCTAGCAATGAATATTGGGATATTGCTTTCTAAAAAGACAAACAGTTGAATCTACCCAGCAATTACTTAGCATGATGTAGATAACAGGAGTCATTCACCAAGTAGCCTGAATAATGATGTAATATGCACAGAAAAAAAATTAAATTTTTTTGTTTTTTTTGTTTCCGTAAACTTGCACTAGAAAGGACGCCAAATGTAGAATCGAGTTCACATTCTTTAGCTTAACACGACATCCTTATACCTTAATCTTAATTTCCTTACTCCTACCCTTTACCATGAATCGGCCAATTTAGAATATTCACAATTCATTTGTAAAAGCATAACTTTAAACTTATTAAAAAAAGTTTGAAATATGTAAATTTATCTACTTTAATTGAGTTATAGCCCGTATTCACATACAGATTCACAAAGGCATCATTTCAAAATATTAAATGCTGAGCAGGCGATTACTGTTCTAAATAATATTAAAGTCTTATTTTTCGTGCACAGTTACGGCCTGAGTAAAATTTGATGTAACTGATAATAGCAAGAAGATTTTTTTTATTTTTAGTAAGTTTAGTTAAACTAAAAAACTCCATAAAGTATGAAAAATATAAATAAAAGGCGTTTGTAGTGCGTACGATTTTAAGGAAAACAATATTAATAAGAACAAACACTACAGTAAAAAAATGGCAACAGAAAATAATTATTTAGATGCATCTGGCATGTAAGATATATATATATATATTCGCTGGTGTTTGAAGTGAAAGATTAGTTAAGTATTTTAAAATTTTTTAGCGCATATTTTTAATGTTCGCAGGAATAATAGCTCTTAATAATGTCTACTGCTGATACTTCGCAAACCACAGAATTTCGTACATGCAATGTATGTGGAAGTGTATTTTTACGTTTAGACCTTTTAATAGATCACTGTAAAGAACGTAAAAACCTGCCTTATGTGTGTGAACATTGCGGGACGGCAGTTAAGTATTGGAGTGAATTTAAAAAACACCAGTTGGTGCATAGCGGTGAGAGACTTCACGTTTGCCCAGTCTGTGGGAAAGCATTTGGACTTAAGAACCATTTGAAAAATCATGCAGAAAAGCCTTATTATTGTGAAGAGTGCAAAATTTCTTTTAAAAGCGAAGAAGAATTCGAGAGGCATAAGCTAACTCACCAAAGAGAAAAGCCTCATGTTTGTGTAGAATGTAGGAAAGCATTCGTATTTAATTATGAATTAAAAAGGCATATGCTTACGCATACAAGTATAAAAGGTTACGATTGTAAGGTGTGCGGTACAGCATTGAATCAATTGTCAAATTTGAAAAGGGCCATGGGAATTTACAGCAAAGGACGTTAAATGCAAGTATTCATTCTTCTGAAGTCCAATCAAGCACTTCAACTGAGAAAAATGAAGGCGTTTAAATGTTCATATAATATCCCGCAGATATGGACAGAAAATAATGTTTCAATTATAGTTTATCAACTAAAAAGAACTGAAATTTGATAACCTACGCTGGTGTCCAAAAGTAAAGCATCAATCGTAAAATGCGAAAAACATGGAGTAAATATTGGTAAAATTAATCCAAATTTCATGCGGATATTAATTGGGTGAAGAAGAAACGTATATAAATTTTACGTATATACAAATACTGTCCGTGCAAAATTTCTTTGAAAAACCATTTATTATGGAATAAGGAATAAAATACGAGGAAACTCTCCAAATTCCTGTAGATTCGTGTTCCAACAAACCTTTTTAAAGATAAAATAACTTAAGGAAATTAAACCTTCATCTTAACTGAAATAAATCTGCGAATAACTTTAATTAATCAGGGAATCTACAGCATGACTTTCAAAAAAAGAATTTTTTTTTTTTAATAAAATGCTAGTGTTTTAAAAATGACTCGTAAGCATCTTTCACATTCGAAAAAAATATTAATTTGTAAGGCTTTTTTTGAACTCTTAACCGTCTTTCAGTTTTTTTGGTAGTGAAA
The DNA here is from genome assembly GCA_021605075.1 of Caerostris darwini. Taxonomy (NCBI): domain Eukaryota; kingdom Metazoa; phylum Arthropoda; class Arachnida; order Araneae; family Araneidae; genus Caerostris; species Caerostris darwini. Next base: position 6,762 of record BPLQ01001070.1, on the reverse strand, counting down.
ATTTTGAATTAAAATTGTAACTTTTTAATGATTTTGTAGTATTGTCATAACTTACTCTTTTAAATCAGCAGCAAAATGTTAAGCAATTATTCGTATGCTTGTGTTTCACCCAATTGTACTATTTACAAAATAAATGTTTCTACTTCGCATAGATATTTAAATTTTTTGTTGTATTGGTTTACAATTGTAATATTATCCTAAATCCTTCTATGTTTCAAATTAATATTTAGTTATGCGTTTCATGTTAACTTTTAATATTCTATTTCTGTTTTAAAACTGTAAAAGAGAAATATTAAACTTTTCTTCTTTAAAGAGATGTTGTTTGTAGTTTAAGAATTGTGTAGTGTTTAAATTAATGCTAATATATCAAACATAATAAAGATTAAATTTTTTTTAAATGAGTGTATTTTGTTATTAATTCAAACGCAACAAAACGTAATGTTTTTTTTTATTGTTTATTCAGTGTAGAAAATAAAACTTCATAGAAAAATTTTAAACTGATAAATTATACTTAGATTCCCAAAATTTTAAAAAATTTCATTAATAATGTTATCTATTAAATATTATCGATAATTTTAAATTTAATTTTCAAAAAATTATAAAACACATTACAAAACATTCTGTTTCAATGCATTAAATTCAGCAATTTTTAAAATAATGATTTATTTTTATAATTGTAAAAACGAAATAAATATATTTACTTCCAGAATAATATTTTAATTACAAATTTATTTTGGCAAAACGCATTTGTTTAAGAAAATTTGTGCTACACATTATTAGATGCTTTTAAAAATGTAATTAAAAATTTTCTTTTAGGATATACTTCTGAATGCATCATTTTTAACTCTTAAAAATTCTCACAAAAAAATTTATTTCGATTTCAAATTCTTGACCATTTAATATATTTTTTGTAAATTGTAATTTTTTATTGTGTGTGTTACATAGTAAAAAACTGTGAATATAATATAAATTTTTTCTTATGATAGGCATTGAAAACTTATAGTAAAATACAGCTTTCTGGTTGTGATTATGTTGTAATAAATTAAATATTTCAATTATATCTACAGTCTAAAAATTGTGAAATAATTTAATTTATGGAAAAATTGAAATGTATTTTAAGTTTCATCTCCTCCATAATCCTCAATGTAGAGGACACACTTTGAAGCAACGCATGAAATGTTATGAAACCCCTGCAAGAATCGTGCTTCACATCGAAATAGAAAGTAAAATTAAAATGTTAATTTATCTCCAATTTCGATGTTATATTTTATAATGATATTTTTAATGTTATATTTTAATATAATTCTACAAGAATAGGGAAGTTAACAATTAAATTCTCAATTGACAAATCTCCATCGATCAAACTTATTGAAAAATATTAAAACAAATTTAATATTAAAATATAAAATTTTAAAATTGAAAAAAAAAACTCCAAATATTGTGAATATTTTCTTATATTGCTGAATGATAGTTTTTAAAACATAACACCTAATTTTTTTGAATGCTATAATAAACATATAAGTCATTTCGTCTAACAAATTTGATAAGATCAGTCTTAATAAAAAATATTTCAAGAATTCTAAATTATGTGAATATTTTCTTTTATTACTACATGTCAGTTTTTCAAATATGACTCAGGATGACACATAACACTTAATTTATTTCTCAAATACTCAGAAGAAAATATTTTTAAGAAAAGTTGTTTACCTCTGTTTTTAAAGATGGTTTAATTTTTATCCGTATTTTATAAAGTGAAGCAAATTTGTCTCACTAAACGTTCCTTTTAAATAATAGACTTCATTAATTTTACTTATTATTTAATAATATTCTCTTCAAAATCAAACAAATTTGGTGAAAAACTAATTCTTTATTTGCTTAAAATAATATTATTCAATTTGATAGTTCTCTGAGTCTAAAAAACATGTCTGCATCGGGCATTGCCAGAACATTAACTGCGCATCAAATTAACGTACATGCACTTATAGTGAATCATATATTTTAATTATAGAGCTTGAATATGAATGTATTTTTCAGATTTTACCTCATGCATCTAAATTTCTTTTCTTGTAAGGATTGGCAGAATACTAACACACTCGATTTAATTCGTAACGTAGTGAACCACTCAGTTGTTGCGTGTCACGCGCATAATTTTTTTTTCATTAATATCCAACTAGATCTATTGAACAAAAACAAATATATTTCCAAAAATGTCATAGTTTCGATTTTAAATATCGGAAATTAATTTTAACAGTATATATAGTAGCTAAAATTATATAAAGGAAATAAAATTTATGAATTTGTTATTGAGATTCGTGTTTAATCTCCATTACACTTTTAATGCCAGTATTTCAGCATTTAACAACATTCAACATTTAATTTCAATCAATAATTTTAATTTGTTTTTTTTCTGAAAAATGTTTTTTTAGGATATCAGATCCCCGTGTCAATTGATAAAAATAAATATACATTTATTTGCTGTGTGTAGCATGGTCCTTGAGATTCTATTAAAAAGAAAACAAAATTTGTTTGCGGTGTTGAAATAGGAGATTTTTACCTTAGCATAGATTACAAAACGAAAAAATTTGAAAACAGGGAATACGCTTTATCTAAGTTTTGTTATTGAAATATTATATTTGTGGTTTTAATAAAAGGGAATATTCAAATTTAACAAGCATTTTTCTCTTTTTCGTTATAAATATCGAAAAAAATATATTATATTTAAAAATATACAGGTTTTTGTTTTTCAAAAAATATTTCTTAATCGTTATTATCAATAAAATATTAAAATTCAAATTAATATATATATTATTATATAATTAATATATATATAATATATATTAATTATATATAATATATATAATTATATATAATTAATATATATATATTATTTTAAATATTCAAATTAATTTTAAAGGAAATTTTTCTAAGAAAAAAATCGTAGAGTCTCATACTTCACTGATTTGCTCCTTAAACAGCCAGCCATGTAGCAATGGAAATTAGGATATTGCCTTCTAAGAAGCCAAACAGTTGAATCTAACCTGCAATTACTTGGCACGATGTATATAACAGGAATTATTCACCGAGCTGTCTGAATAATGATGTAGATCGCTGAATACCTGTTGAATACTCAAAAAATGTTCCTTTGATTCTGAAAGCTGGGATTAGAGAGGATGCCAAATGTAGAATGGAACTTACATTCTTTAGTGAAACACGACGTCCTTATACGTTAAACCCAATTTTTCCTTTATTATTGGTAGGTCAGTTTAGAATATTCCCAAATCATTTGTAAACGAATAATTTTCAAATTATCTTAAATTATTTCAAATATATAGATTTATTTAATTGAATTGCATTATAACTATAACCCGTGTTTTCGTCCAGAGACTGCATGCCTTATGTTACCTTATATCGGGCAATAAAATAGTAGAAAAAATTCATCTTTATCAATTGTAGGTGGTAAGAGTGAGTGCAATCATCGGTTGTCATCAACATTCCGTTTGCAAGATTTTGTATAATATCAACCACCTTATAATATACCGACTATAAAGAACCGGTCTTACTTTCCTACATAACGAAATCTTTTAGAATGGTAAAATATTTAGACAGCGTAAGGGACATAATATCGTCTCTGTACAGTTCTCTCAAAATTACATGAAAGCCTTTATTTAATATCCATCTGAAATTTCACTTATTAAAAGAAAATGCTAAAAGTAAAATAAGTGGGACAATCGTGACCACAGAAAAGACGTAGCGATAACACCAATTTTTTCTCTAGGAGATTCAGGGATACCATGAAAAGGATCGCATCAGGCAATTTCTGCTCTGCATTAATGAACCTATTATTTTACTTACTTTCTATGAATACGTTTTTTGGTATGACGTTCACTAAGTATCTCTTATGAAAAGATAATTTTATATTTTTCTTTTGCACTACATTTTATATTTAATATATTATATATTTTATATATTAATCGTTTAAATATTTTATACATTTAATTTTATATTTTTCTTCGATTTCAAATATAAAGATTTTATGGTGTTACATTTTATGGTAAAATTTTACAAGAAAAGTTTCAATTAATAAAACGTAAATTACTAGCAAAGGAAACAAATTTTTTTGATTATTTCATCAGGGAAAAAAATTTCTATTTGAAATATTTTGACAAATAGATTAATATATGATATTGCAACATTAAGAATTTATATGCATTTGAATCAATACTTACATTAAAAATCCATTCAGTAAAGCAATTTTATAATAAAATTCTTGAATATTGTTATTTTTTAAAATTTAATTAAGTATATTTCATAACCATCAGTGGCTTAACAGTTACACGGTGGGCTAAGGCCGTCTGCCTACTGGCATATTTCGAGACAGGAGACAATTTCTATTTGCGAGGTAAGGATGTCAGCCCTACATTCATATGAGACCAGGACATACGCTTTAAAATGGATGCCGAGCCACTACAAACATCCATATCACCACCGGAACTCGAATTGAAACCTTTTGCACCAAGCGCCAGGGAGCTAGTGACCACAAGGCTCTTAAAAATATTTACTGCACAATAATATTTAAAGTTATGAATTATTTTTAACATTTCACAAGTGATATTAAGTTGTTTTTTTTTAATTGAAAAATTTCAAACAGAATTTTAATGTATTTAATTTTTTTATAAAATTTAGCTGCTTATAAATTTTCACATTAACGTTTTAACAATAAAGTTGTTGTGCAGAATTGCAATTTTGATTTTAAAATTGCTGGTATGCAATTGCAAGTTTAAGAGTTGGCGATATTGTATAGTAAAAAAGTAAAAAATGTATAGTAAAAAATTTTGATCATAGGATAATGGTCGAGTGACTAACGCTCTTGGGCTAAGGGCCACAGGTTTCGAGTTCTTGTCTCGGCGTTGCTGTGGATGTTAGTAGTGGTTCGGAATCATATTTAAACATAGTTCCCAGTCTAATATGACTACAGAGCATTGTGTGTAGTTCTGACAACTCTACCGGTGCTTCTAATTTAATACTTTTGCAATAAATCAAAGTCCACTGACTATCTGATGATTTTTTTAAAATTTTTATTAACTTTTCTTATTTCTTTTTTCTAATTTGGATAAATTGAGATAAAACAGCTAACGCGAGCATAAATGTTAAAGTTAAGTCAAATCTTATGATACAGAGGTTAAGAATTTTTACTTTATATATTTGTAATAAATATTCTTCTAATAGGTATATGAAATACAAATATGTAGATTAACAAAATGAATTACTAATTTTTAAAATAGAAATGATAATTTGAGCCATCACATGAAACACCAGCTAATTTTCTTCTGAAAGGACTCTAAACCATCTAGCCGAAGTATCAAAAACGAAAATTAGTAATATGGATTAGACCGTGACCTATGGTTTAAAATGGATTCCGAACCACTACAAGCATCCATGACACCACCGGGACTCGAGCCCAAAACATGTGGCTCCATGCGCCAGAGTGTTAGTCACTTGGCTATCAATATGATACACCTCCGTCTCTCTCAATATGAGACACCATATTAGCTGATGCTGACTTGCAGTTTGACCGCCAATTGCGTGGAAGGTAAATATTCGTTTTATAAGCTGAAACGATTATATGATAGATGCGCTAATCAGATAAATACAGCTCAGAGCAGTTTTAAAAGAAAAATATTTGATAATTATTGTGTAAAAAAAAACTAAAAACAAAACGTCGACTCCATGGTTTTGCCGGAAGTGACGTCAGAGAAGCTAACATTTCCTGAGACTCCATGGGAAGGGTTTGGCTTGTCATTCCACGGTCATTATGTGCACACTTTAGGCTAATTAGAGCATTACCTACAGTTTAACTTGGATTCCGAAACACTCACAAACGTCCATGCCACAGCCAAGATTCGAACCTGAAGCCTGTGGTACCAAATTCCAGAGCGCTCGCCAATTGGTCAAAAGAATACAGTTAAGTCCTGGTGGTTTGCTTAAGCGTAATCCTATTTAATCTAGAAGTGTTACTTATAATAGAAGTATTAGAAATTATTGAATCTTGCCTCTTCTTTGGAAAACTTGAGGATTGGTTGCTAAGTGGCTAGCGCTCTGGCCTTTGATATCCCAGGTTTCAGGTTCGAATCCGGGCGGTGGCAGGAATCTTTGTTATTGGTTAGGAATCTACTTTGAACTACAGGTCCCGGTCTGTTTAGCCCTCGTGTGGAGAAGATAACCGTAGGACGACAAACGAAACCCAACTGAATGTTTGGAAAGCGAGAACATAGCAATTTATCACATGACCACCTGAGCTGTTGACAAATTTGAGGGGATCATCTTCAAAGTCGATGTTACAGAGTCGTGTTTACCTTAACACCTGATAGTTGCTGTTTATGGTCCTGGCTCGAGTTTCGGAGGTTCCATGGATGTTTGTAGTGGTTCGGATTCCACTTTAAACCGCAGGTCCCGGACTAATTGGATCGTACAGCGTTGCTAGGGTATTGTTACTCAGCGTCCGTAGCTACACGAGTCCCCGGGGTAGTGCTAAGTGAGTAGCACCAGTACAGCCCTTGCGTTGCGTAAAAAACAACTATCTCAGTGTTTGCCGGCTGTATTAGAAAAAGAAAGTTTCTCATCTATGGCTAAATTCGATGTACGTGATGCAGTCCCCAACTTGTTGGAAAAAAATTGCATCAACAAGGACTATTGTAACAAAAAAGTGGCAACACAATATGCTGAACTAGACAGAATGTGTATAAATGTGTTCAAAAAAGGGTT
>BPLQ01001069.1:0-158244 GCA_021605075.1 Caerostris darwini | reverse complement strand
ACAGAGCACTAGTCACGGCCGCATCAGGGCCCCCTTAGTTGTCGACGTATCGTAATAATCTTTTACTTTCCACTTACTTCAGCATTTATGATAAAAAAAGTCATCCCATATAAATAGTATTTTGATGTAAATTTCTATCATAATTGTTTGTTGTTGTTATTGTTGTATTATAAAATTGCGTTTAGCATCTACTGAGAACTTTCAAGCAAAGTAGTTCTAAAAAATGAATATTTGGAGTTAATTATAGTTTCATGTAGTAATTTTAGAACATTTTATCTTTGCGCGATTTAGCCAACAAAAAATCTCAACATTCCTACCATCGAAGTGTTCTCGTTTTGAAGCAATGTCTACAACAATGCAGCTGGCGGATGGGAGCTCAACACTAATGTTCAGTAGAGACGCACGATGTCATGAATCCGGCATACCTTTTTCTTAACAAAGGAAGAGCACAATTTATAAATTCAACTTCATTTAACAAAGAAAACATTTTATCGCGCCCACCAGTATTTTTCGCCATCATATCTTTCATAATGTTAGATGTCTTAATCAGTTTTTATTTTTTATTTTAAAAGTATATTAAGATTACTATTTAGAATATTAATCTGTAACTCTGTAATCTGTAATATTAATCTGTACTTGATAATCACTGCAGATTGAAATCTAACAATAGCTGAAACCAAGTATTTAATTATTTACTCCAAAAATAATTGAACGTTAAAAATCATGGCCTATATAGCGGGTGACTAACCTGTCTCGAAACAAAATTTATTACGAAGAAATTCTCTCTAAATTGTCAAGGAATATTAAAGGGTTTTATTTTTATCCCACAACAACTTCTAGACCAAGTCCAATACCAGTGTGTGGTCATGGAATGAGGGAAAGGGATGGGGGCCGTTTCTATCATGATGAAGCACCCGTAAGTAGAAGTCTGCTCTGCTCTGTAAAGCTGAAGAAGGAAGGACTTCTAAGGGGTACTACCCCTCTTTTGCGTATGTTATGAGAGAAAACCCTCTAGAAAACTCCCACCAGGTGAACATCATATATTGAACATCACAAACGCCATCGAGTCTCCTCATATTTGAAAAGTTTTTACAACACAGAATTGAACCTCCGCCCTAATGCTCACTAGAGGCGCGTGTTGACACTGAGCCACGAGTCGGGCAATATTTAAGTTAAAACGCATGGTAGAATAAATATGTTGTCATAAAAGGAATCAAGATCTTTATTCCTATGCACTTAAAAGAGGGAATTCCTTACAATTTATAATGTAAATGTTAGTAATTTTTAAATTATTAATTATTAAAGTTTGCATACATCAAAACAAATTTAATTTCCTTTTTTGTTTTTATCATTCACTTAGAGATTATTTTATATTTTATATGCAGTGAATTATTGGCACTTTCTTTGAGGATAGCGTCCCAAAATTTGTTTGAGAGCCACTCGTACACGCTCTCCAACATCGATATGGATTCCACTAAACATACCTCTCAATAACATACCTGCTTAACTCTCAGAGAGATGCTTCATCATTTTTAAGTCCTAATCCAAATTTCAGAAGCATATGTAAAGTATAGATTTTATTAAATATTTATAAGACAAAAGTGTCCTTTTAATCAGGTTTTGATTTTGAAATTTTCCTTAATCTGCAGAAACAACTGTCGACAGCAGAGTTTATTTTATAATATTTTTATTGCGATGCAATATTTTTATATAAATTTTGTCTTTGGATCTCAAATAAATTAAGATACTTATTTTCCAAATTTATAAGTCCTAATTTCAGGGTAAATGAAATCTATTATATAATTCTTTAGCATATATTTAGTTTTATCTTCATTAACAGTGACATGCATTTTATATGCTAAACTCGAATTATCAGTAAAATTTTGCATTTTCTGAAAACTATTTTTAATTTAATCCACGTTCATGGTAATGAGCAGAACTCAATAAAAATAGATGTTATTTCATAAAAAATTAAAATTATTTGAATGACAAATGCTGTTTCAGGTATATTTTGTTGAAATTTAATGTTCTTAAATATAATTTATGGTTTTTAAATTAATAATTAATTTTCAGGCATCCAAAATAAGGTATTTCAAATGTAGGGAGGAAATGTAATTTTTCAAATCAAAATTTTGCCAATTACTGTGATAAAGAAAAATCTTTCTTAACAATCCTTTAATTATAGAACTATGTCAAGATACATTTAAATATTTACACCTTTTTATTAATCAGTTATTTTATCAGATAGTAGCCTTTAAAAAAGCCTGACGGCTAAGTGACTAGCGCTCTGAGTCTCATTGCCACAACTTTCGGGCTGGACTAAAAATATTTATAAAAATATTTTTATTCATATTTATAAAAATATTTATACAAAAATATTTGTAAAATTATATTTACTATATATTATATTTATTAAATATTATTACTTTACTGAATTATATTTCATAAAATATATTCAAGCATATTTGTATACCTTATTACCTTATTATTATATTTGTATACCCTATTTGTATACCTTATCTACAGATATTTAAAAGTCGAATAAAATATTTATATAGTAAAAATATTTATAAAATTATTGATACAATACAATTTTTTATAAAATTATATGTATTAAATTTTATTTATTAAATATTATTATTTTACTGAATTATATTTCATAAATTACGCTCAAGCCTATTTGTACACTTAATACTTGAAGACATTTAAAAGTCAAATAAAAATATTTATATAGTAAAAATATTTAAAAAATTATATTTACTACATTTTATTTATTAAATATTATTATTTTAATGAATTATAGTTCATAAAATATGCTTAAATATATTTGTATATCTAACACCTGCAGATATTTAAAAGACAAATAAAAAAATAATTATTATAAAAGGAAAATAATTGAAGTATTATTCAGAAAATAAAAACTAAACAGATAAAAAAAAAAAAATCTTAGAAAAGTGTTTGTTTTCTGTTCCTAAATGATTATTAATATCAAATTTATCAGGCATTTATTAAAAGGTTTTGTAACTGAAAAAATTCATCAACTTCAAAGAACATTAAACAACACCAAAAAAAAAAAGAAGAAAAATAAATAAATAAAAGATGAAACGTTAATCAGAACTTAAACGAAACAATACAATAATCTAAATTAATTTTAAAAAAGCATGAATATTCACAAAAAAAGTTTTGTGAAAAAAAAAATGTATCAACAAACACTTAAGCGATATTATAATAGAATGAATTAATGCTAAAATTTAAAATGAAAACTTTCGTTTGAAGCATTGTGTTGGAAGAACAAAAGAAAATGTTAACACTAATTAATATTCATAAGACGATCTGAAAAATGCCTCTTGAAAAATCATTTTTTAAATCATTTATAAAAGTCTCGATTGCCGGTATATTCCTTACGCGGTCATTAACAAAACCTCTCAAAGAAATAAAGAATAAAGAGGACAAAAAAGAAGAAAAAAAAGAAAGAAAGGAATTTTTGAAGAATACAAAGACAACTTTCTCATTAGCGCCATGTTGCTAATAGATCGCTTAAAATCGAATGAAGAACTTTGATATTCAGGACATGCTTCAAACTCCTCTTAAGCTAATGGGCGAACTTAAATGAGATGATTTCTAAGTAGCTTTTTTTTCTTTTTTTCTTTTTCAACTATCTCATCATGTCATTTCGGAAGATCATTTGATTTTTTTTTTATTGAGTGAAAAGCAAAAACTTGATGGAGACACTTCTGTTAACAGTTTCGCGCCAAATAAAAAAAAAAATTTCCATGTGATAAAAAAAAAAATTCGAAAATTCTTCCTTTAGTAAGGAGTGATACCGGGTTTTTTAATTCTTCGTTATTCTTAAAATCATTAACAAAATAAATACGCTTAGTTTTTGTTAAAGTAAGTTTTTTTTTTACATGGACTTGAAAAAAAAATTAGAAGAATACGAATGAAGAAATATAAAACGGAAACCCTTGAGCAATATTTGAGCCAATTGAGAATTTATTTCACCATGGGATGAAAAAAAAAAAAATGTTATTTTTTTTAAAAAAGAAAGATATATGTATTTTTTTAAAAGTAAAGACGTGTTGTTGAAACAAATTGCTCAGAGGTGCAATTTACGCAAAAGATGTCAGCTTTAAACAAGAATAATTTGGAATAAGAAATCATCAGGATTCCCCTAGCGAAAATTCACGGTTCCGAATGTTGCATTAATTAAACGTGAGCGTTTAGTTAAAAGAAATGACCAGAGGCATCCAGATTCTACATTAAAAGAGTTTATCGTGTACTGAAAAGAAGAAAAACAATCTTAAATAATAATACAAGTTAAAAAGAAAAATACGATATTTGCGAGGCTTATGTAAAATAAATGTTGAACCGTATTACTGATGCATCAGTTAACCGAAGTTCAATCAGGCATTGTATGCATATCAAAAATTCGTTAAAACATAAAAAAGGCGAACTGTTAAAATAATAAAGATAAAAATTTATTCAAAATATAATTACAAAATAAGCATGGTTAAAAATGATAAATAGAAAAGATGTTTATAAATATAGCATGATGCAAAGTGATTGTTTTCTAAAATTTAATTAATCAGTATCATGTTGTATATCATCAATGTCATTGAAACACATATATCGTTATTTTAGTTACTCATCATCATGCTATATATCTCTATTATTAAATCAGTATCATGTTATATATTAGTATTATTGAATCAATATCATGTTATATATTAGTAATATGAATCAGTATCATGTTATATATTAGTGTTACAAATCAGTATCATGTTATATATTAGTGTTACGAATCAGTATCATGTTATATATCAGTATTATGAATCAATATCATGTAATATATCATCAATAATATTGAAACATACATAAAAAAAAAATCGAAATATTTTCTTTAGTAAGAGTTGATACCAGGTTTTTTAATTCTTCGTTATTATTAAAATCATTAACAAAATAAATACGCTTAGTTTTTGTTAAAGTAAGTTTTTTTTTTACGGACTTTGGAAAAAAAATTAAAGAATACGAATGAAGAAATATAAAACGGAAACCCTTGAGCAATATTTGAGCCAATTGAGAATTTATTTCACCATGGGACAGAAAAAAATGTTTGTTTTTAAAAAAAAAAAAGATATATATAATTTTTTAAAGTAAAGACGTGTTATTGAAACAAATTGCTTAGAGGTGCAATTTACGCAAAAGATGTCAGCTTTAAACAAGAATAATCTGGAATAAGAAATCATCAAGATTCCCCCAGCGAAAATTCACGGATCTGGATGTTGCATTAATTAAACGCGAACGTTTAGTTAAAGGAAATGACCAGAGGCGTCCAGATTCTACATTAAAAAGAGTTTATCGTGTACGGTGATGAAAAAAATCTTAAATAATAATACAAGTTAATCTTCACAAATATCTTGTTTTTCTTTTTATGTAAAATAAACGTTGGATCTTATTACTGATGCATCAGTTCATCAAAGTTCAATCAAGCATTATATGCATATGAAAAATTCATTATAGCGTAAAAAAGGGAGCTGTTAGAATATTAAAGATAAAAATTAATTCAAAATACAAAAAATAGTCATGATTTAAAATGATAAATAAAAAAATGTTCAAAATATGATGAAAAATGATTGTTTTCCAACATATAATTAATGTGTATCATGTTATATATCAGTATCCTGAATCAGAATCATGTGCATATCAGTATTATGAATCAGTGTCATGTTATATGTTATCAATAACATTAAAACATATAAATCATTATTTCCTGTGTTATAAAAACACAAATATCAAATTAAAAGAAAAATGAATAATAAATCCATAATAGTTATTTGAAATAGAATAATGAAATAATGAATAGACAATTACAGTTGATACTGGGATAGAATAGAATAATGAATGTTATAGAATAATGAATGTTAATAGAAATATGAAATTAAAAGGAAAATGAATAAAATTAGACAATTTCATAAATAATTCAATATTTTAATATTTGTAATTATTTTATAAATATACATACTTATTTTTAAATTTATTTTTCAATGTACAAATGCAAGTTAATTGAATAAAAAATAATTAATTTATATATTTTAAAAATTAAAAGTCAATTTAAAATTAGAATAATTAAATTGTGAATCAAAATTTAATATTTATAAATGTAACACTAATTTTTGAGAAAATCAAGATATTTTCTATGTAGATATTGTTTAATTAAGCATGTATAATAACATTTAATATTTTTTAATAAAATTGGTTACTTATTAAATATTTTCTTTGTAAGTCAATTAAAAATATCTAGCCTTGTTTGTTCCAGGATATAATGAGATAAAAAATATAACAAAACATATAATAATGAATGAATTCTTTTGTTATTATTCCATTCCATTATTAATATTTATGCCATTAATGATTAATTTTAATGCAAAAATAAATACAAAAGGAATCAAAAAGTACTAAGATAAGTCTTTTATTTTTGGAAGAAAGATGTGATTTTCTAAATTAAATAAATTTCTTTTAATAAGCAAGAAAATTTAAATTGTAGAATTTATTCAACTTTTAATATTAAGAAAAAGTATCTAGAACATCTTTACAATATCTTGTATCAATCTCATTTAACGAAACCCAATTATATTAGATTAGCAGATACGGTTCTACGTTGTTTGACTTTAATTAAGATAAGTTTTTTGCTTGACTAGCAAAATATTTAATTATAGTTAATTAAGAAAAATATCAGTAAAAAATTGCAATAACACGTTAGAATTTTTTTTTTTTTTTTTTTTTTATGAATCTGTGTTTACATAACATTAAATTGAAAATTTCGACATTCGAAGAGATATAAAACTACGAAGATACAAAGAGTAACAGATAAAATTTTTTAAACATAAAAATAGTTATTTTTAACTAATTTCGAGGTGCTGAACACAAAACTGAAAGTAAAAACTGGTAATTGGCTCTTGCTATGAGAAACAGAGGTAGTCTGTTCCTTCAGTTTTCTTGAAATATAGAATATATGTGAAAAATGAAAGATGGGAATAAGTAAATTTATATAAAATATCTTACAAATTATAATTATTTGTAAATTATATAGCAATGCTTATGAAAATCTTTTACAAGATATGCTGAATATATAAAGAATATGTAAATATTAATATATAATATGCAATAAAATGAAATATTTTAAAAATATAGTTTAAAAATATTTTCTCGATGAAATAATTTAAAAAGTAAGATTTAGAGATTAGTGGTATTTAAAAAGTAAGATTAGTGGTTCTTGGGACATTAATTTTTTTAAAAGCTTTATAGCTTATACTATTGAATAAAACCTTTGGCGCTCATTATTCTGCAGAAGTCGACGGCTGGAAACAATGCCAACTGCCAGAGTTTTTCCTGCCTGCCTCCAAAAATAAAGCTGTGATAGTTGTTAGCTGGACATGGTGTTTTGTGTGAAAAAGAAATTATTGTAATGAATTTGCGTTTTAGTTAAACATATTTTATTTTTTGAGTTGTGATACCGCGTAAGTACACTATTTCTGCTAATAACTTCCGCTATATATGTGAAGAAGTGACATTTGAAGTCCAAAAGGTTCTATCACACCTTTAGTGAAAAAGGATGCAAAACTGGAGACCAGAACAAGCTGTGGATTATATATACAGCATATATATGAAAAATTTCTCAAGGAAAATTTCTATGTGGCTGAAAAGATGACAATGCCATTTGTCATTTTTACGATTTGAAGTTACAAATATCTTAAGAATGGGAACAAATTTCAAATGTTCACTGCCATATTCGTGTTCAGCAACATGAGTCAGTAATAAATACTTATTTTAATCTCATATAAACAAATAGGATAGGTAGATTCGGTTACACGATAGTTCGGTAGATTACGCAGAATAACAAATTTCGTCGAAATTTGTAGTCCTGTGTGTAATGCTTTTAGAGCAATAGGAAAAACATATGTAAATTCTAATGGAATCATTTGGTTTTCTAAGTAAATAGCTTTATTTCAATCAATAAATAAAACTATGGATAGTAAGTGCATTAAATATATTTTATTTTAAAGTAAATAATAAATGTTGTGTTTTAAAGTAATAAATAAAACATCATAGTAAATGGAATGGGAATTTTTTAATTTTAAAAATAGCAATAAATATTTTAATATTTAAATACATATGAAAGTGATAAATTTTTATTACCAATCTTTAAAATAGTTTATTAATTTTTCAATGCATATAAAATAGTATTTATTATATGTATTTCTAATAAACCAAACATGTATAAAATTAGTAGCACAATAACAAGTAATACAATTGTTGCGGCAATATAAAATGAAATATGAACATAAATAAAATAATTTAGAATGCAAAAAAAATATATTTGATTACTTTAGAGCTAATTTAAAACGAATCTAAAAGACATTAAAGAAAAAAAATAATCACAAAAACTTTCAAATCCTTCCTATAATAATTTCAGGAAAATTTCTAAAAACGTATAATTAACACTTTGCTGTGGTTGGCGACTCTTTCAGGCTACAAGACGATAACTCTAAACCAGCTTTTTGTTGGGTTAAAATTTATCGATACCAGAAGAATATTGGGCGTATGGCACACAGTTATCTGTACTTGAGCACAATTAAGTATGTTTATAATGCTGTAAGAAAATGAATATCAACATTTAAACCATTCTTTTCAAACTTCCAGGTTCTTCGAATTGCCTTGACACAACAATGGGCTTTGCTATCATTTGAGTGAATAAACACCGTAATTTTGTACATGAAACATCGCTGTCGTGCCTATATAGCTGTTAGAAATGATCACTTCCATTATAAAGCTAACATTTTAGACTCAGATGTTATTTATTTTTTTTAATGTTTCCGTTCTGTATATTTTATCAGACGGAAAATAAGACTATTGCTTCTTTTTTGTGCCTAAATTTGAGGAAAAAGATGTGATAAATGTTTTGACGAATTTCATTGAATTCAATGAATAGGAATTTCACAATCAGAATTAATGTTTGTAATTTTATGTAATGTGTAATTATATATACAGGATATATATATAGGATTATATCACAATGGCTAATTCACTACAAGAAAGCGGATAAAAGTTATTGGATATTAGATTGTACCGAGTCTACTGGCTCCAGACGTCCGCCATGTGGTAGGTAGTCTAGTATCACCGACATAGATATATACAATGGCACTTCCGGAAACAACCGGCATATATAGACTCGAACAAAATTGGAATTGGGATTTCGTTCTGACAAGAGCTAACGCGATATTGGGTGGCAACTCCTGATTTCACCGCTCATAGTACTTCGGATGCCAGTACCGGTCCTTCTCAGTACCAGTTTGGGAAACTCTCTGACATCATAGCAAATTAGAGGCCCTTGTTTTGCAAGCTACTGCAAGTTATCCAGATATTCCTATAAACGACCCTTCTGATAAATCACCTTTACTAACATGTTTGATCCCTCAGAAAAATGCAATAAAATTACTGATTTTTAAATGAAAATGAATGTTTTACCAAGGAACGTGGATAATTCGAAAATATTTCATGTCAAGTGGCTGCTCTACCTGGCAGTTAGAGATGAAAAATTTCATCGCAAACCTAGAAAAAGTAAGTACTACACCTGTAACTACTTCTATGATGAAAGAAGTAACTGTGGCTCACAGAGAAGATAACTAAGTGCGTGAGACGCATTTTATTAAGGAATATCTCACTATTGGTTTGATAAAAAATCTTACATGTATGAATATAGTAAAAAAAGTCGTATTGCTTCTTAGAGAAGATGTAAACAAACTTCCCAAGCATCAAACAAAAGCTTCTTATAGGAATCAAGTTCTCCTAAATAGAGTATTCACTTCCAGACATGTGAATGGCCAAATATCCTTTGTATTCATCCAAAAGAAACAATCTCCGTGACAACCTCTGTAATAGGTCACAGAACCTTCTCCCCATGAGGATGCCAAGTTACTCACCGGACACTCTTTCATGAAGGAGTTTGCTGGTAGCTTCGGAGGAATTGCGAAAGTTTACCATGTACAGCATAATAATTCGATTGAGAGACACCAAATCTTTACTAATTTTAATCTCCAAGTTTTAGTTTACTAGCTCCGCTCATTTGTCAAGTTGACTCCTCTCTCTCATTGACATTTTCTTACATTTCTGACATTCTGGACTCCTTATCATTGCTCTTAATAGTTCTATGGGCCTCGATCCACCCTCCCGTTTAACATGCTCTGCACTTTAAGAGTTAGAGGTTGCTGAGCGACCAAGATACTCAGCCAACTCTTTCACTACAAATTGGAACTGCAGTTGGGCTGTCTGATACAGAGCTCTGTAGTTTCTTGAAAGTGTTATAATGTTAAATTCGTGGAATTCGTTTAAGTACATCCGTTAAGGAATCCGTTTGAGTACATGGTATAATAAATACTTTCTTGCCAACCCAATAATTAAATTTTCTGACGGCGTGTGATGATAGCATCACTGTTACGGTTTCAGGTAATTATAGGAATTGATATTTTGGGTCAAGTTTCACCGATAATAATAAATCAGTTAATTGGTCTAACATTGTCAGCATTATCCTTGTGTAAATTGTAAAAGATAAATTTGTTCTGAATCGCTATTTATCGATAAAAAGACTGTATAATTATAAAAATTGTTTTCTTAGCTTGTAAAAAATAATATTATCTTACAAGAATGGAAACAGTCAAAAAAGTCATAAAGTAAAAAACCCCACACACCAAATCTCACGCCATCAAATAGAACACAAAAAATAAATTTTCATTTAATTAAAAAATTAGTAATTAGGATTTTTCAGTAATTTTCGACTACGCCCCAAAATAAAGAGTTAAAAAAATTAAAGAAAAAAATTGGATTTAATGTTATAGCTTTTAAATTAAAAAAAATACAGACAGACAAACATCTTGAAAGAGAAGTAAAATTGCAGAATTTTAATGGAACTTAATAAATTCAATATAAATATTGGAAAAAATATATGAAAATTAGTTAAATTATTTGTTTTATTATGCGAATTACCTTAATTTAAGTATAGAAATTATTACTGTAATGAACTGAATAATATCATTAAATAATTAGAATTTTAAAAATTCTATCCAATTCTTACACATTATCATTAATGCCTATTCTAATCTATTATAATTATCCTAAAATAATGATGAAATCTTAAAATCAATTATCAGATTAAATGCGAATATAAAAAATAAGTTGTATCGGAAAATTAATTAATTAAAAACGCATAAAAACCTAATTTTAATCATGTTATGCAATTTTCACTTTAAAAAACAAATTATACATCAAAGATAAAAATGAATTTCGCAATCTTCATATTCAAAAGATTTAACAGTATTTTTTTTCCAACAATCTTTTATTCTGACGATGAAACGACTATCAACTTTTTAATGTGAAATTTTAATTATAAAATAATAATTTTGGTCATTAAAATATATTTTCAATTAAATTTTTTTTAATCTTCACGATTTTAGATGGATTAAGTTTCGAATAAAAAAATTAAAAATATCTTCCCTCAGATATCGTACAAGATTGAATTCATTTACAAAAGTTTGACTATTTAAAACTTACAAGGTAGATAATTTTTACATGCCGTAATTAACTAATTATGATGGTGTAATTTACAGTCTTTCACTCCCACAGATATGACTTGAATGACGCTAAATCTTTTATATATTTACTATTGACGAATGCCGTTAGATCAAAGTATTCAACTTTTGAAATCAACATTATTTTTGCTTCACTTAAATGAGTATTAGCAAGACATTATAAATTATTGCTTATTTATTATAAAATATTAGACTTTTAAAGTATTGCCTGATCTATTTTTGGATAATGGATACCGTGGATATCCTCTTTTCCTATTTTAATGTTAGATATTTGACTTAAGGTCTTTATGTACTTCAGATTTGTAGCAAACTCAATGTAAACCAGGGACAATATAGGAACAAAACTGCTTCACCACACTCATTATAGGAAAAGGAGCAAATAACCGAAGTCTACATTGAATGCCAACATGCCTTGTCCTCCACACAATCTAGTCTGGCGTACTGGTGGTTTGCAAAACTAACATTTATCCATTAAAAAAAGCTGGAATGCTATAAGATTTTGGGTATAGTTAAACCAAAGTGTTCATGACCGTTGGTGAATTCTTTACATTTTCCATATACATAATGTAAAAAAAAATCGAAAGAGAATAGCTGGTTTTTATATCTCAGAAAAATATCTCAAAAAAAGTTTTTAAATATTATATAAAAATTATGGAAAATATTCTTAAAAAGGATTTACTAATAAGTTAATAAAGTGTATTACGTATTTATGAAAATTATATTAAATTGGAGTTACTGTTGCACAACAAACAGGTAGCATAGCATAGTTATTTTAATTTCAATATATATATTTATTTATTAACGCAAACATTAGATGATTAAAATTTGAAGTATATTGAACTAAATATTTATCGAAAGTACCTAGTAAGAATAGGTACTTTCGATGATTCTTACTTTATAATGAGGCGGTAGTCTATGTAACAACAAATAATAAATGTTTTCAATCAATGAAACATATTGTAGATGGCATATCTTAAAAAACACGTTGGGCGAGTAGCTTTGCTAAATGTTTTCATGATGAATGGCTTCAGAATAAACATAAAATATTTAAATTCCGCAAGTCTCAATACTTTTCTAATGCAAATGAACAGAATGTTGGATTTACATTCCAGATAAGAGTAGTAGCACCAGCATTCATTCATATGCCATATGTGTTGGACTGCCATGATGGTGCATATTACAAGATTCACATGTGTACTTCTGAGGTGGTGCTTGTCATAGAAATACCAAATATATGAAAAAGACATTTAAATAAGAGAATGTTAATCCACTCATGCATTCACATTTGTCGTTCAATATCTTCTTTTGAAGTGAATAATTAATGAAGGTAAAATGACTATAGTGCAGACATCATAATGTATAAATATACTAATGATTATCTTGATCTTAATACTAAAGCATTACCGTTTGTGTAGATATTGTATATTTTCTGCACAGTACGCATGATGTATTTATACTGCAGATAGAGTTCAAGTGAGCAAAATGTCTGGCGTTCCTCTGTCGAGGACATAGTGAACTACAGGACTCTATTCATCTTTCCTGAAGTCATGGATTAGATATTCACATGAAAATGGTAAAATTTTGATCAATACATTGTGTTTTATACTCTGCAGTGGCTGTAATCTATTATCTTCCTGCTATCAAATGCCAGTAGCCTGAACTCTGATTATGAATTCTTCCTATATGAATTTTACATGTGTATCAGTAAACAGTAAACAGTAATAACTTAACATATAAGCAAACACGATAAATTTAATAAGGAAAATACACCTTTTCTTTAACATAAGTTTACACCGAATTGAAGACACTAGATATTGGTATCTGGGGCCTGATGGCCGAGTGACTGGCACTCGGTGTTGAAAGTTTTGGGATCGAGTTCCGGAAGTGCCATGTATGTTTGTAGTGGTTCGTAATCCATTTTAAATCATAGGTTCAATATGCAGATCTTTCTTTAATACTGCAGACCGTTAAGCGACAACTCTGCCCCATAAAATGAATACATCGCCTGTCTCGAAATTTTCCAGTAGGCAGACGACCTTGACTTACCATTGGACTGCTGTGCCAATGCAGAAAAAGATATTTAAATTTGTGCTGCGTCAGCATAAATGTTATGTTACACGTTCTTTGAAAATATTACGGTTGATAGCTATTACTTTCATGATATAACTATTTATCACTACTGAAATTAAACACTCATTGATTGGACAATCTGTTCAAACAAGAACTAGCGTTCATCTTTTTTATGCTCAGTAATACAGCTCATAAAAAATACTTTTTGAAGATTTTACTAAAATGGATATTATTTTGCTTTAGTTTTAACAAAATATGCAACTGCTTTAGTTCAGAAACTGCTGCAACTGCTGCATTCATTCAGAAACTGCTGCATTCAGAATGCAGCAGTTTCTTATATGTTCAAAGAAATACATAATACACAAACATCTTATTTCATTGAAAAACTAATATAAGGGCGGATTTCGCATATAAATGTAAAAGAAATATTTTTAAAAAATATTCAAGACCTGCATTCTTGCATAAGGAAAACAAAAGAGTCGTTAATAATAATAATAAATTTAAGTGTACTATACATACATATATTTAAACAGTAAAAAAAAAAGGAAAAACAAGCAAGAAAGGGTAACAAGCAAATATGCTTTACAAATTATTTGAGTAGAAAAAATTCGAAAAAATATATCAGGGATAACTAACAGCGTTGGGATAAAAGCAAATTGTTAAGTCTAAACACAATAAATTGTGAAAAAAAAATACGAAGGCCTGACTTTGTAATAGTTTGGAAAGTTAATTGCATATTTATAAACTCATGTTTGTGAAAATTGCAACACCATGAAGGAATCGTCATAATTGAATGAAATTTAATACACAGTTGAGTGGTAGTGGTACAAATAAATGATTAAATGTTCAAAGCAAACAAACAATAACAAGAGATTGGAATCAGTATTTTGTGTAGCCACCACACGCCGCAATAAGTGCTGCTACACGACGTGGCATGGAGTCAAACAAATTTTGAATGTCTGCCTGAGGAAGAGCATTCCATATTGTTTGTATGCGCATCCAAAGTTCGTCTGCAGAAGCAACAGGACGAGGATCACGAGCGAGGCGCCGACCAACGAAATCCCACACATGTTCAATCGGCGACATATCCGGGGAATACGCAGGCCAAGGAAGAAGCTGTACCTGCCATGTTGCAAAGAAGGATTCAACAGTCCTAGCGACATGAGGGTGGGCATTGTCCTGTTGAGATACAGCGCCTGGCAAGTTTTGAAGGAAGGGAACAGCTTAGGGCTGTAGAACTTCACTGATGTACCGGTTGTTATTCAGATTGCCCACAATTCTTAGCAATTGAGATCGTCCATGATATGCTATGGCACCCCAGACCATAACTCTGGGTGTTCGTCCACTGTGGCGTTCGATAATGCACTCAGGAAGGTGGCGTTCATCGGCATAGCGTCCGACACGAATGCGGCCATCATGGTACCACAAATTAAAGCGGGATTCGTCAGAAAACACGACATGTTGCCAATCAGCACGCCAGTCTCTATACTGAGCGGCCCATTGTAGCCGCAGGCGGCGATGGTTTAGCGTGAGAGGGATCCTGTATAAAGGAGTCCTTGCGCACAGTCCACGCTGCTGCAGACGTCTACGAATTGATGAAGCACACAATGAAACACCTGTAGCTATTGACCACTGTGCTGCCAATTGTCTAGAGGACGCTGTACGGTCCGTCAGCGCCATGTGGACCAGGTGTCTATCATCGCGAGCTGACGTCCCATTTCGGGGTCCGCTCCCGGATTTCCGAGTTGTCCGACACTCGTCCGTCCACTGCTTCCAAAGGCGCATCACTGTGCTGCTGTTACGCTGCACACGAGCGGCTACTGCACGATAAGACAATCCAGCTTCACGATGGCCGATGATTCTCCCCCGTTCAAACTCTGTAAGTTGTTCAAATCCCGCTCTCTTTTGTCGAAGAGGCATAAGTAACGATAGAGCTAACGTTTACCACTAGCAGATAACCACCGATAACCATACACGCCTCGCTACATCGTCTATTTATTGGGATCCATCCGCCGTTCAGAGGGCGCTGCTCAGCATACGCATGCGCTACGGATTTGAAATTCTAATCATTTGCATATCATGCGCTAATTTGCATTTCCTGAAAATTTCAGCTCACTCGCGTAATTCCATCATGGTGTTGCAATTTTCACAAACTTGAGTTTATATGGGCAAATTTCGATTATAAGTGCAAGATAAATATTTTAAAAATATTTAAGACCTTCATTTTTGCATAAGGAAAACAAAAGAGTAGTTATTAATAATAATAATAATAAATTGTAATAAATAATAATATAAATAATAGTAATAAATAATAAGTAAAAATAATAATAAAATGTGCATCCATATTTTCAAACAGAAAGAAAAAAGGTAACAAGCAAATATGCTTTACAAATTATTTGAGCAGACTTTCGAAAAATACATCAGGGATAACTAACAGCGTTGGGATGGAAGCAAATTGTTAAGTCTAAGTACAATAAATTGCGAGAAAAAAAATTACAAAGACCTGACTTTGTAATAGTTTGGAAAAGTTAGTTACATATTTATGATTCCTGAATACCACATGAGTCAGTTTTAAGGTCAGGACGTCCCAAGGAGTGGTCGAGTGTGGACCCTCTGTTAAATCGGCCCTACCTTCCACCATCAATTATGCACGTTAACACAGCTCATGAGACTGCTCCATTAATTAGAAAGAAGGGGTTTGGCGGGGACTTCGAAGGGGGTGCGTGGATGGGGGGGGCGAAGAAATTATTTCTGGCGTCGCGGAGGCATTAACGAGAATTGATGAGCTCCCCGGAAATTGAAAAGTGGAACTTTTCTTTTGGCTCCAGGGAGAAAAGGGAGAGATTTATGCGCTCGTTCTGGCAGAAACGCAAATTTCCTTCCCCCAGAAGAGAGAGGGGGGCGAAGATGAAATTTTTAACAGCATCGCCCCCTCCCCCAGCATCGCCCTTTGGTCTGTAACGAAATTTGCGTTGGATCGCAAAGAAATTGCATTCCCGCGCTCTGATCCGCAGCCACAATGGGTCGTTCTTTTTTGGCGGAGGGTAAAAATTTCGTGGTTGGAAGTGTTTGTTGTCTTGGAAGAATCTCTCTGAGTGTAAAGTGTGTAGAGGATGGCTAATTTGTTTTTGGGAATGTTTAAGGATACCAACTTGTATTTTTTGGACATTTATTTGCTTACTAGGAAGTACATGAGAAAATAATAAAATGTTATACTAGTTAGTACAAAGTATTTTCAAAGGACGAACTGCTTGTTTCGTATTTTAGGTTCGTATGTCTGCTAAACTGCTTGTTTGGAGTTTTGGCATACCCTCACAATGCTAACCACATTAAATTTTAAATACTTTCTCACCAAATAAGCGTTTGTTTAGCTGATTACGCTAAACAAGTAGATTTAACGTATAGAGTTAACACCACTGTAAACCCAAGCAAACGCTTTCCATTGTTTTGTTTACATCAACCTAATACATTTAATGAAAATATAAAGCATGTAATTTAAAGAAATTCTTTTCTTTCATTGGTGCAACAGCCCCATGGTGGGCCAAGATCGTCTGCCTACTACCTTCGAGACAGGAAATGCTTTTCTTTTTATACGGAAGGTCTCCAGCCCTACTTCCAACGCCTAGAGTGGAACTACGGTTTAGAGTGGATCCCGAACCACTTCAACCATCCTTTGCACAGCCGGGACTAGAATCAGAAACCTGTGGCACAGATGGGCCAGAGAGCTAGTCACTCGGCCATCAGGCCCCTAATTTAAAGAACTGCAAGCATTTAAGGTTTTTTTTCCCATTCAGCGGTTATTAGATTGGGTACGAGGCCTAATTGTTGCAATTTTAAATTACATTACAAATGACTTCATTAAGTTACAAAATTGGTTGCTAACAAATAAATTTAATATGGTTCCTCGATATTAATATATCTCATCCGTAAGAAATGAAATATACATTGAAAAAATTATGTTTAAAATTTTGAAATTTTAATGAAATTCAATCTATTATTATTGAAATTCAATCTATTAAAAATATTTACCGACAACACAACTGAAATTGTCTAAAATAGTGTGAAATCAATTTCAATTAAAATCCTGTTTTATAGATAACATAAATTGAAATCTAGTGATTTATTGAAAATCTTATAAATAAAAAAATAAATTAATAAATATTTTAAGCAATTAATTTCATCATTTAAAGTATGAGTTAGTGTTTAAAATAATCCTAAACCAATAAAAGAAATTTGAAATGTTATACTATTTAGTTTTTGAATGATCTGTACAATTAATATTGGCTTTAGATAGAAGACTAAAAAAATTGCATAATAAAAGAAGATAGTGCAAATCATAAATATTTTTAGCGAGTAATATTATAACTATAGACAAGCGGCGACAGAGATTACGGGTTCCTATCCCAGTGATGCTATGGTTGTTTTTATTGGCTCGGAATCCACTTTAAACAGTAAGTCCGCATCTAATATGATTGTAGAGCATTGGGCTTAGGGCTGACAACCCTACCCCGTAGAAAGAAAATATCTCCTTTCTAGAAAACTGACAGTAGATAGACGGGGCTGTTGCACCAGTGAAGAAGAATATTCCACCAATACTTATTTTCTAAGCAATAAATAAAAATTTTATTAAAATTTTTTTCTCTTATCACAAAATTTATAATTTTTAAATTCCTTCGGCAGTAATTTTTATAATTTTTAAATTCCTTCGGCAGTAATTTTTATAATTTTTAAATTCCTTCGGCAGTGATTTTTATAATTTTTTAATCCTTTTGAGCTAGGATCCATTTGAAAAGAGCGCACTTCTGAACTCAGAAAGCTTTGTGCAATTGCTTACAAATGTCACTGAAATATTTTGTATCTTGTAGGGCTTAAGGAAATAAGATTCAAATTACTCAAATGACAATCTTTATTGGGTTTTTTTAAAATTACAATGATAACATAAACCATTATTAAATCCTTTAAGCAATTTTCCACTGTAAAGTGTTGAACAAACCCGGTAAGTTCATGAGCTAAATGTGAAGAATGAACATTTTGTAATGTTACACTAAAAAGATGAATAAAATTCCTTCAAAAATTCAACAGAAGCCCACGAAATCTTTTAAAGCTTCCAAATTCATCGATTACTGAATGTCAGATAATTTTATAAGAAAAAAATAAGGCCACTGTAGCATTTACGGCAATGATAGACAGCTAATCGTTCCACCAGATTCCCTGATTATGATATCGTCAGTCAAACATGACGGCACCTCTTTTCATCGTGGGCGTGAAAGACAGCTGGAGAGGAATCAGTTTTTTTTTTCGTTGGAACTGTTGACAAAATAAAATCTCGTCATGTTTTGGAAATACGATTGGAAAAGTATATTTGATATAGGAAGGAATTTCTACGGGATGCGATAAAAGCAGTTGGTATTACAAAGAATTATAAGAATTTTTTACACCAATTTTTTGAAATTGTAATGCAATTTTTACAGACATTTTAAGATTTGAAACTTTCATTGAAAAAGAAAATTGTAAATTTTTTTGTGAAAGAAAATTGATGTGTGAGAAATAATTTTTTTCAATTTTTGTTTAAAAACAAATATCTCATAAATGAATAAATCTGTAGAACGTTTATTCCTTGGGTTAGACTCTTCAGCACTGAACGTTGAGGAGGATTGAAGCAGGTTTGGTATTTCGCTCTACGGTCATTTTTTGCATACTTTAGCTAATTAGATCGGGGCCTATACTTTAACGTGGACTCCGAATCACTAACAAACATCCATACCACAACAGAATTCGAACCTGAAGCCTGTGCTACCAAAGGCCAGGGCGCTAGTCAATTGGCCAACAGGTCGCAAGGAGGATTTGAAGCAGATTCAGCATAATCTGAGATACGACATATCTGTAACACAATTCCTACCAGAGGTAGAGATCATTTTGAGATAAACTGGCTTACATTTTTGAACCAGTGATTGAAGGAATAATAGGAAACATAAATATTTTGGAATACCACTAAGCCACCGACTGCAAAAATGTAATTTATAATGTCTGTTTAAGCTGGTATATAGCGTATTAAAGCATATATAAGCATATATATATATACCATGCAGCAGCCATGACTCTATTCTATACCGATTAAGTTATGGTTGGTAAATTTTAGAATGTCAAAATATTTAACGCAGAATATGATTCAGTCTAAGCATAAATAAAATAAAAAAAAGAATAAATTTAGCTGAGCAAATTTATTAACTGCATAAAATTTCAATTTATTAACAAAAGATAAAAAACAAAAATCAAATAAGATCCTTTTAGGCACATTTAAATTCCTGGAACGAATTTCCTCAGACCCGTGCCAAATGTTGATCGGGTATCTAAAAGGTCGAGACTTACTTTCAAAATCAAATCCACGACCAGACCCCTAATCCACGGTGGCGGCCTAAATTGATTGCCATGCCCCCCTCGTAAATCTCCCTCACATCACGTGACCCTGTCCCGACGAACACGAGTCTTGCATTTGCTTGATTAGGAAAAATAACTCATGGGGGTGGAGGGGGGATGAAGAAAAATACCCCACCATTCTTCGTCAGAATCTTGATAAAAGCAAATCGAGACTAAAAGGGATGTTTAATCAAGGGGACAGACGGATTGCGTTCGGCTTTTCGTGTTGGCTTTCTCTCAAAGAATGGTATGACAGTAGACGTAGAACAGAGCTTTTGTTCGCCAAATTAGGATGTGTAAGTAATATGGCAACGCAACGTACTGAAAGTACTCTGCTGTATTTTTTTTATGAATAAAATAATAGATGCAGGCAGGATTTAAAAATTATTAATATTATTAGTCTTAAATTTCTGATACATGATAGAATCTAATATGTGATATATGATGATCCAATTGAATATAGGCCAAAATAAAAGTAATTCTTCGACAGAAGACGTTGAACAGAGCTTTTGTTCGCCAAATTAGGATATGTAATATGTCAAAGCAGCGTACAGAAGTTACTCAAATGCTGTATATTTTTATGAATAAAATAATAGATGCAAGCAGGATTTAAAAATTATTAAGGATATTAGTTTTAAATTTATGATATATGATAAAAAATATATATATTTAAATGTTTTTGTTTTAAGATTTAATAGGTCAAAATAAAAGCGATTTTTCAACAGAAGACGTATAACAGACAGTAGACGTAGAACAGAGCTTTTACTTATACTTATACAGAGCTTATATTGCCGTATTACTTACATACCAAATTAGGATATCTAAGTAATATGGCAAAACAGCGCACTGAAATTACACAAATGCTGTATTTTTTATGAATACAATAATAGATGCAGGAAAGATTTAAAAATTACTAACAATATTAATTTTAAATTTCTAATATATGATGAAAAGATATATTAATTAACAATTTAAAAATCGGCATCGATTTTAACAATTTAAAAATCAGTATTTTGATTTTATATGCTATGGGAAAAAAGGCTCGATATCCTAGCTGAACATGCGAATTAATCTGAAAACATGAGTACACTTTATTTCTTAGTTAATCAATCTTTATACTCTAAACCAGGGGTCTCCAAACTACGGCCCGCGGGCCAAATCCGGCCCGCCAGTGTCATCAACCCGGCCCGCGCCAGCGAATAGCTTATTGTTGCTGTAATAAGTTGGATAAAAAAACACAGAATGATAATAACTCGGTTTTATTGACTTGCTAGGTAAAGATTAATAACAAGCATAATGCGCAGAAAATTTAACTTAAGCATAACAACTAACGAATAATTGAAATGAATCCCACCAACATTATAAAGTAGTGAACATCCCGCGGTTACCCTCGCTAGTTTTGTTGGGGTAAAGAGTATCGCATATGTATGTATGTGGAGGTTTGGGATATATATATCCTGAATCGAAAATATGATTTTTATTCTGAAAATCCCCCAGGAACGGAAAAGCTAAATTAACGCAAATGAAATCGCGGGGTATCCACTTGTAAAAAAATATTAATGAGATTCGTGTTATTGTGATTTTTGACTGACAATAGTTTGTAGTTAGCAAGTATATGCTTTTTCAGGGCCTCGTACCCGGCGACTGGTCTAGAAATTATAGATAATGGCAGAAAGATTAAAACGGTTTTGGCCCTTGGTACTTACTGGAATAAACAGTATGGCCCGAAGGCTGGAAAGTTTGGAGACCCCTGCTCTAAACCTACTACGAGCTATTTCTATAAAAACAATACGATGAAGGATGCGTGGCACTCACCATTTTGCAGTGGCAAAGCTAGAGGTGGCAGCGGTTCCTCATCTTCGTGTCCATCCTCCGAATCGATTCCTAAGAAGTGATCTTCATCATCATCGTTGAAATGCCCGTCCTCATCGGCCTTCCGGCTCTGAAAAGAGAAACACACCATAAGTAGACATCCCACGGACAGATAAAACCCTTCACTTTTTTAAATTAAGTGATTAAGAATAAAAAAAATTTCTACATAATACTTTAATACAAAATTCTAGAATTATAAAAAAAAAACTATAAAAAAAAAATCAACATTCGTATTCATTATTAACTTGAAATCTGTATGTTTTCATCCTTATTTTAAAATGATTTTTTTATAGTCATCGTTATATTAAAATCATTATGTTTTCATCATTATTTTGAAATGATTGTTTATAGTCATCCTCATTTTAAAATCATTATGTTTTCATCATTATTTTGAAATGGTTGTTTATAGTCATCCTTATTTTAAAATCATTAGTTGCATTAAATATTTTGAAAAAAATATTAAAATTTTTTAAAAAATTTAATTTATTTAATGTTTACTTTTCACTTTTGTAAGTTGATCTTGCTCGGTGATCTTAAATTGAACAGACTATGTTGCTAAAACTTGATAATATTAATATAATCAGTGCATTAAGAGGAATATAAATTTTGTACAGTTTTTTTCCTTCGTCAAAAATTAATTTATAACATTTCTGCATTAGGTAGTTAATTTGAATCGGTTACCATAAGTTAATTTTTTTAATTAAAAAATTCAATATTGCATTTAAAAATAAACCAATCGATGGAGAATTTGAGTAATGTTGATTAAACAGTTAAGTTGATAAAGGATTTTAATTAACAAAAAGCAGTAATTAATTAATTAATTAATTAATAGAAAGTAGTAATTAATTAAATAATAGAAAACAGTAATTAATTAATTAATAGAAAGCAATAATTAATTAATTAATAGAAAGCAGTATAATACTAATTTTTTTAACCCTACGCGTAATGGATTTGAAAAGAATAAATTTCATTTATAGCTATAAACATTAACAGGTAGCTTTATCTACTTATCACTGTATAGAATTTTGTCAGGAAAAAAATCATCTCTATACACTTTCAGACGCAATTTTTTTTTCATTCCAGTTCAAATTGCCAGCATGTCAGAAGATATCTTAAATGCTAATAGACTCAGAAAATTGGTGAATATAACATTAAAGAGACATTCTCGTTGGCCTCAACTAGCGAGTGTGTAAAATGAATAGGTTCTTTATCTACCGACTTCCTGAGGATTCATCGTCTTCCCGATACTACATGATTCGGGTTGCCTAGGCGAGACTATTTATAATGTTAATGATTGAGAGGTGCGTCCTATGACTGTCGATTTCCTTCAGATGACTCAGCTCTCCATCGTTACTGTCAAAATTGGGACAGCCTTGTCTTTGCACAGCCATTTTGCTAATGTATAACGCACTAAGCGTGTGGAATATAGGGTACGTTGGTGAATGGTGTGAATCATTTATGAAGCCAAGAATTACGCCCTCTCGTGGAGAGGAGGCATAGCTATTACATAAATACAAACACGAAGAGCTTTAAGCTCAAGCCATTCCACGAATTTCAAAAACTTTTAATACCACCCAATTTATTAATGATCCTTTGTGATTGAAAATTCTATAACCACTTACCAGAAGATACCTGCTCAGAATCATGAACTATTTCCTAAAATTAAATGTACAGAAAACTATTGGGCAAGTTAGATCTTGGGGAGATATTTTCTTTAGAGGTTATTAATTGACGCTAAACTCTATCAAGCTAACATTTTTAATTAATTAATTTCACTAAGGCATTTTTCAAATTTTCACTTTCATTATTTTATTTTTTTTAGGCAACTTAAAATTTTTGCATGTTTCCTCTCTGCAAAAAACCGGAGATGAGGCCATTTGGAAGCCATTGCTCTCCGAAAATGAGTCAACTTACGTATTTCAATAAATCTCAAAATCATCAGTAGATATTGTGTTCTACTTATTTATGACTTTTAAACTACTTAAGTAAGGGTACATGAGAATTGATTTGATTGAATTCCATTTAGTAATATTTTCCCATACAATTTCCCACAAAAAATACTTCCTGAAATTATTTTTAGTTTGAATAGCTATATTTTGATACATCATCAAGATGCATACATTTTTTCTAATTAAATTTAGAACACGCCATATTTTTGAAGTTAAATTTTTCATCTAATTTCATTATAAGAATTCAAGTGCTAAATCTTATCATCGTGATTGGTCTATTTTATTAGATTACGTATAAAAAATATATTATATCTAAACAAATATTGTTCCCATAAATTTTTTTTTTTAAATTCCGTCTTGAAATCATAGTTTTTTAAAGTTATAAAAAATTATTGTTGTTATTTCTTATGCCGCTTGGTAGACAGCAAAATCTAGACCAAGTCCAAGAATCCATATGGTCTCATGGAAGGAGGGAAAGGAGAGGCAGCTTCTGTTGTGATGGAGAACTGGTATAAAAATGTGGTATCACTAATTTATAAAATCAACCAAGTTTTAGAAAATAATTCAGCTTTGAATTAACCTTCATTATAGTGCAAATAGCAGACTGCTAAGAAAACATCTATCTATGAATTTAATGGTTAGATACATAAAAGGGTACGTTTCTAAAAAACAAATGTTATATTCAATAAATGTAACAATCTTTTATTAAGAACAGCAGAATATACTGATGAAGGAACTTGTTAAATTTGATTACCTTCCAAATATTATAATTATACAACTAGATTAAGAAATGAGTATACATCGAACATTTATTAAAATTTAAATCTCGTCATGCATATCCAACACTCTTTCATTAACTACAGCAGAAATATACTGACGACGGAACCCATTTAATTTGACTACATTCCAAATATTCTAATTATACAACTAGATTAAGAATTGAGTCTACATTGAACATTTATTATAGTGCAAATAGCAACTAAATAAGAAACTAATAATCTTTGAATTTAATGGTTAAGTACGTAAAAGGGAACATTTCTAAAAACAAACCTTATATATTTAATAAATGTAGCATTCTTTCAATTAAATACAGCAGAAATATTCTGACGACGGAACTCGTTTAATTCCAAATTTAAATTAATTGGTTAATTTAGAACCCAAATATTCTAAATATACAACTAGATTAAAATTTGAGACTGCATTGAACATTCATTATAGCGCAAATAGCAGCCACCCAAGAAACCATCTATTTTTGGATTTAATGGTTACGTCAAAAAATATAACATTTCTAAAACACAAACGTTATATTCTATAAATGTAACATTCTTTCATTCGGAACCCGTGTAATTTGATTACATTCCAAATATTCTAATTATACAACTAAATTAAGAATCGAATCTACATTGAAGATTTATTAAAATTCGAATCTCCTCATCCATATCCAAACTTTCAAATCGAATAAAATTCGATCAAAAGCTCTTCAGCAATTACAACACAAAATTACAGACGGCGTATCGCTTTGAATGCCCATCGAAGCATGACAAGAGACCGTCCATTTAGCCAACTAAGAAACCATCTATCTTTGATGACGTACACAAAATGGAACATTTCTATAAACAAACGTTATATTCAACAAATGTAACATTCTTTCATACGTAACCCGTTTAATTTGACTACATTCCAAATATTCTAATTATACAACTAGTTTAAGAATTGAATCTACATCGAAGATTTATCATAATGCAAATAGCAGCCAACTAAGAAACCATCTATCTTTGGATTTAATGGATAGGTACATAAAATGGAACATTACTAAGAAACAAGCGCTATATTCAATGAATGTAAGAATCTTTCATTAACTATAACACAGCATACTGACGACGGAACTCATTTAATTGGACTGCATTACATATATTCTAATTATATAACTAGATTCAGAATTGAGTCTACATTCCGCATTTATTACTGAGCAAACAGCAGACATCTAAGAAATCTGTAATCTATCTAATTTAATCTAACTAATTAACCATCTTGTAATACTACTAGATTGGATAGGAGAGTCGAGTACCTGTGCACGTAGTGCACATCTGCTCAGAATTCAAATATAATAAAAGCAAGTATCTACAAAATGGAACATTATTAAAAAACAAATGTTATATTCGATAAATGTAGCATTCTTTTATCATAAATCTACTGATGACTGAATCTGTTAAATTTGCCTACATTTCAAATATTCTAATTATACAACTAGATAAAGAATTGAGTCTACATTGAACATTTATTAAAATTCGAATCTTCTGATCCATATCCAAACTTTCGATTCGAATAAAATTCGATCAAAAGCTCTTCAGCAATTATAGCACAAAATCACTGACGGCGTATCGCTTTGAATGCCCACCGAAGCATGGCAAGAGGCCGTCCATTTAGCCCAATCCGACACAACTTTCTTCCAGCAAAGAGTGTCCGAATCAGCATATTCTTTTCAGCGGAATCTTTCTCCTCCAACAAGAGACAGACAGACAGTCAGACAAAAGTTCCCTCACGGAAACGTTCCTCAAAATCGAAGCCTTCGGATTCGAACGGGAGGAACCTCGGGATGGATGGAAAAGGGGGCTTCAAAAAGTTAGGGGGGTGGAGAGGGAAAGGTAGAATAATTTGCTAAGAGTTTCCCTCTGACGGCGAGAGAGCCTCTTCAATTGGATTTAATCCGTGAGGCTTCTACTTTAATAAATTCGCATTCATTTGCGCAATCACTGAAAAGTGGATTCCACATCCAGGGGCTTTAGAAATGGTAGGGGGGAGTGAGGGAGGTTAAAAGGGGTGGGGTGGAGGGTTGAGGAAGGGCAGTCGTGTGCTCGCAGACGAAAAGGCCGCTGGAGCGAGGCATGACCGATTTAATTATCGTCGATACACCACGACCCGCTAAGAGGAAGTGAAGTGAAGAGAGGGCGATAGAGAGAAAATTGCGCACTGATTCGCGGATTCCGAATGCCATCTGGAAAAGAGGTATCTTCTTTTTTTTTTTTTTTCTTTCTTTCCCAAAATAATAAATGGGTGCTCAAAAGATAGAAGGCAGAAAAAGAAGAAGTAGAAAAAAAAAAAAAAAAAAAAAAAAAAAAGAGAAAAAGTAATAAACTGAGGAATCTTAAAACTTATATATAAGTTTGGCAAATTTCTACAATATAGAGAAATTTAAGACAAAATCGTCCATTTTCCACAGCAAATATGAAAGAAAAATAGTGAATTGAAAAATCATATTATTTAAAAAATAAATCTATACAGTTATATCTAATAAAGAAGATATTTTTCGTATTATAGGATAACAATTGAACATTTTAAAGCATTTAATGCTTTTAACCTTACTTTATCTGCTCTAAAACCTAAGACGAGGTTTGGTTTGCCCCTCTAATGTCATTTTTTGCACACTTTAGGCTAATTAGACCGGGATCTACAGTTCAACGTGGATTCCGAACCACTAACAAGCCCCCTTGCCCAAGCCAGGATTCGAACTTGAAGCGCCAAAGGCCAGAACGCTACCCAATTGGCCATCAGGGCGCACTCAGACAAGGTGTATGAGTCTACGAAAGATTACAATAATCAGAACTATGTTGAAGGCGAAATCCTTAGCATATGGCCTTTGCTCCAAATGAGCTGATAATGCAATTTTGAAAAGAGTTAGTAATGAGTATTTCAGCAATGTTTAAATAATGTTAATTACAAACTAAACAGAAATAAAATCAAGTTTCATTCATGTTGAGATCGATTATTTTGCAATAACTTTTTAAACGGGCTTTAATTATCATCGTAATTAATGCCAAATGGGTTTTAAAATATTTTACATGTTTCATGATTAAAATACATACTTCTTCATTGGTGCAACTGCCCCATGGATGTCTACCTATGGCCAAGGACATCTACATATTGGTAGATTTCAAGACAAGAGATATTTTCTTTTTACGGGGTATGGGCGTTAGCCATACGCCTCAACAGTCATACTAGACCTGACCTATGGTTTAAAATGATTTCCGAACCACTACAAACATCCATGGCACCGCGGAACCCGAACCCAAAACCTATGGAATGGAGTCCCACAAAGCTAGTCACTCAGCCATCAGACCCCAAAGTACATACAATTGTACTATTAAACTGCTTATCGAGTTGTGTAAAATTGTTGTATATATTGAATTAAAGAAAAACGAAATAATGTATATAATTAATCAAATATATAAAGTAGAAATTTAACACATTAAACTAATATTATCCCCCAAATAGAAAATAAATGCATTAACTTTCTATATTAATTTGTAAAAGATTTTGTAACTTTTTTTTTTCGATTTACTAATTTACTAATATCAAAATAATTCTAAAACTGTACATAATAATTGGCCCTGATGGCATTCACAAATTTGGGACCTGAATGGCAAAGTGTCTAGCGCTCTGGCGCTCGGTGCCATAGGTTTCGGGTTCGAGTCCCGGCAGTGACAACGATGTTTGTAGTGGTTTGGAATTCACTTTAAACCGTAAGCGTCTCTCTAATAAGACTGTAGAGCGTTAGGGAGTAGGGCTGACAAACCTACCCCATAAAAAGAAGACATCTCCTGTCTCGAAATCTGCCAATAGGCAGATAGTCTTGGCTCCCTATAGGGCTCTTGTGCAAATCATAATGTTGATAAAATAAATAATTATATTATAAAGACAAACAATTTTAAATATTGTAAAGTGGTAAAAACGTGATTATATTCATTACCAAAATTTATTTAATAAAATTAGATTAAAAATCAGATATGATCTAGTCTAAATGAAATGAAGTTGACGAAACAAAAATAATGTAAATAAAGATTCGGTTTTAGAAAAATAGATTAAAACCTTGAATTTGAACATTAACATAAACTTAAACTTTGTTAAAAAAATATACCTTTCTTTATAGTATTGAATTGCATAAAAGTTAAAAATAGATTTTCTTTTACAAATAAAAATAAAATTACTAAATTTCCTCTGTACCCACCTCAAAATGTATTAACAAAATGGAATCGAAACAATTTTTAGTTTTGAATCTGCTCATAGCTAGTAGAAAGTAATTGAAAAAGAAAATATGACATTGATAGGAATTTTAACCACGGCTGCTAACGAAAGCTGACAGTCCCAAATATGGGCATAAAAAGTAAGCGAAATCGGGAGAAATTAAGTTAGGCTCGCATGCCCCCAGGATTTGATTTCTTAATTTAGACTTGCAGAAGATAAGCTCTTTACGTCTCTGCTGTCAACTTGTGACGGTAATTATTACAGACAGAAAAATTCTCCTTGTGTTCAGAGAGTGGAAAAAAAGTTTTCTTTAGTTATGAAAAAGTAAACTTGACCGTTTTGGTAGTGGAGAAAGAAATGTCAACTTGACGTTAAATGAGTTTATCATGCAAATTGGATTTCATAAAAGAAAAGTCTTTTTAAAAAAAATTCTCGAGTTAAATAGACGCTTAAAAACTCTAGACGGATTTAAAAAAATGTTTAGTTAAGTAGTATTAGAAAAAAATTCTGAATATACTTGAATTTGATCATTACATATTTTTGTAAAATTTTATTGAATCGGCTTCAATAAAATTTAATATTTTAAAAGTCAAATTAAAATTATATATATATATATAAAGAAAATGTAATAAAAAAATATTATGAACTAACACATTTAATTATCTTTTTAGTAAATTAAGTTGAAATTAATAAGTATTAATTTCATCAATAATTGTAACATATTTAAATTCGTCATTGAACTATTTCAAATAAATATTAAATTAGAATCCGCAAAATCCCCAATTCAGTGTGGATTCTAATTTAAAAATCCACAA
This sequence comes from Caerostris darwini, assembly GCA_021605075.1. NCBI lineage: Eukaryota > Metazoa > Arthropoda > Arachnida > Araneae > Araneidae > Caerostris > Caerostris darwini. The sequence continues at coordinate 128,457 of BPLQ01001069.1, read as the reverse complement.
GTCATTATATAATAATTATTCTAATTCTAATTATATAATTGCTATAATTATTATGTCATTATTATTTAAATCCACAAGTCATGCTAATCCTCAGTGAATAAATATAATTTGGAATGGATTAATTATGTGATGGTATATTTCAATGTTTAGTAAATTTATAGAAAATGAAATATAATTATTGTCAAAATTACAAATGGATACGTATGAATGAAATTTATTATATGTATACAGAAAAAAAATATAATTATAATGTCATACCTATTCAAGACCTAGAAACTACATGACCCAAATAAAATAACGTTGACAAAATAAACAAAATGTTAACTTTACAAATGTAAATAAAAATTAGGTTTTAGAAAAATAGATTAAAAACTGAATACACTAATTTTTCTTTAACAAAGTATACGTTTCTTTATATTATTAAATTGAATAACAGTTGTTGTTGTTGTTTCTTATCCCACTTGGCTGGCCAAGCCCACGAGCCCATACGTGCTCATGATTGAAGGGGAAGGAAGCAGCTTCTGTTGTGATGGAGCACCCGTAGGTAGAAGACTGACTTTTGCTCCGTGACGCTCTTACAGTCATAGGAGACTGGGACCTACAGCTTAAAGTGGATTCCGAACCACTACAAACAATCCATGGCACCGCCGGGACTCGAACCCGAAACCTGTGGCACCGAGCGCCAGAGCGCTAGACACTCAGCCATTCAGGTCCCAAATTTGCCAACGGCACGCGGTGTTCCCAGGTGGTCACCCACCCAAGTACTGACCGCGCCCAATGATGCTTGACTTCGGTGATCTAACGAGAACCGGTATATTCAGCATGGTACGACCGTTGGCTTTGAATAACAGTTAAAAATGAATATTCCTTTATAAATAAAAAAAATTGCTAAATTTCCTCTGTACAAAAAATATCACGGTACGAATGTATTAACAAAATAGAATCGAAAGCATTTTTAGTTTTGAATCTGCTCATAGCTAGTAGAAAGTAATTGAAAAAAAAAATATGTCATTGATAGGAATTTTAACCAACGCTGTTAAGGAAAGCTGACAGTTTCAAATATGGGCATAAAAAGTAAGCGAAGTCGGGAGAAATTAAGTTAGGCTCGCATGTCCCCAGGATTTGATTTCTTAATTTAGACTTGCAGAAGATAAGCTCTTTACGTCTCTCCTGTCAACTTGTGACGGTAATTATTACAGACAGAAAAATTCTCCAGTGTTCAAAGAGTCGAAAAAAAAAGTTTTCTTTAGTTATGAAAAAGTAAACTTGTTCGTTTTCGTAGTGGAGAAAGAAATGTCAACTTGACGTTAAATGAATTTATCCTGCAAATTGGATTTCATAAAACAAAAGTCTTTTCCTTTTTAAAAAAAAATCTTTATTTAAATAGACGCTTAAAAACTCTCGCCGGATTAAAAAATATTTTATTTTAGTGTTATTAAAAAAAAAGTGACTAAATTTGAATTTGATCATGACAAATTTTTGTGAATTTCATTGAATATTTGAAGAAAAACTTTAATATTTTAAAAGTCAAATTAAATTTAGATAGATATATCAAGAAAATTTAATTTAAAAAAATATTATGCATTAAAACATTTAATTTTTTTTTCAGTAAATTAAGTTGAAATTAATAAATATTAATTTCATCAATAAATGTAACATATTTATTTAAATTCGTCATTGAACTATTTCAAATAAATATTAAATTTGAATTCACAAAATCTCCAATTTAGTGTGGAATTTGGGGATTCTAATTTAATTAAATCCACAAGACATTAATGCAGTAAGTATTCTAATTCTAATTATATAATTGCTATAATTATTTTGTCATTATTATTTAAATCCACAAGTTATGCTAATCCCCAGTGAACAATTATAATTTGGAATGGATTAATTATGTGATGGTATGTTACAAATGTTCAGTAAATTTATAGAAAATGTAAAAATTATTATTCTCAAAATTACAAATAGATATAAGTATGAATGAAATTTGTTATAAATAGAAAAAGATAATATTTATAATATCAGACATATACATGACTTAGAAAATACATGAACCAAATAAAATAAAGTTGACGAAACAAACATAATGTTAACTTTACAAATATAAATATAAATTTCGGTTTTAGAAAAATCAATTAAAACATTGAATACACTACTTTGTTAAAAAAAAGTATACCGTTCTTTATATTATTAAATTGAATAAAAGTTAAAAATGAATATTCTTTTATAAATAAAAAAAAAAATTGCTAAATTTTCTATGTACCCCTCATAAAAATATCACAGTAAGATAATACCAAAATGGAATTGAAACAATTTTTGGTTTTGAATCTGCTCATAGCTAGTAGAAAGTAATTGAAAAAGAAAATATGACATTGATAGGAATTTTAACCACGGCTGTTAACAAAAGCTGACAGTCTCATATATGGGCATAAAAAGTAAGCGAAGTCGGAAGAAATTAAGTTAGGCTCGCATGCCCCCAGGATTTGATTTCTTAATTTGGACTTGCAGAAGATAAGCTCTTTACGTCTCTGCTGTCAACTTGTGACTGTAATGATTACAGACAGAAAAATTCTCCAGTGTTCAAAGAGTGGGAAAAAAAGTTTTCTTTAGTTATGAAAAAGTAAACTTGTTCGTTTTCGTAGTGGAGAAAGAAATGTCAACTTGACGTTAAATGAGTTTATCATGCAAATTGGATTTCGTAAAAGAAAATACTTTTTTCTTTTAAATTCTTTATTTAAATAGACGCTTAAAAACTCAAGACGGTTTACAAAATATAGTATTTTAGTGGTGTTAAGAAAATAGTGAATAAATTTCAATTTGATTATTACATATTTTTACAAATTTTATTGAATCTTTGAAGAAAAACTTTAATATTTTAGAAGTCATATTAAATTTATATATATATATATATAATTTAATTTAATTCGAAAAAAAATATTATGCATTAAAACATTTAATTATTTTTTTAGTAAATTAAATTGAAATTAATTAGTATCGATTTCATCAATAAATGTAACATATTTAAATTCGTCACTGAACTAATTCAAACAAATATTAAATTAGAATCCGCAAAATCCCCAATTTAAGGTGGATTTTGTGATTCTAATTTAATTAAATCCACAAACCATTATGTAATAATTATTCTATTATTATTATATATAATTATTATGTCATTATTATTTAAATACGCAAGTTATGCTAATCCCCAGTGAACAATTATAATTAGGAATGGATTAATTATGCGATGATATATAACAATGTTTAGTAAATTTATAGAAAATGAAATATAATTATTGTCAAAATTACAAATAGATATGTATGAAATAAATTTATTATAAACAGAAAAAAATAATTATAATATCATACATATACATGACCTAGAAATATATATGACCCAAATAAATTAAAGTTGACGATACAAAAATAATATTAACTTTTCAAATGTAAATAAAGATTAAGTTTTAGAAAATAAATTGAAACACTGAATACACTACTTTGTTAAAAAAAATATATACATTTCTTTACACTATTAAATTGAATAAGAGTTAAAAATAAATATTCATTTATAAATAAAAATAAAATTGCTAAATTTCCTCTGTACAAAAAAATATCATAATACGAACGTATTAACAAAATGGAAGCGAAACAATTTTTAGTTTTGAATCTGCTCATAGCTAGTAGAAAGTAATTGAAAAAAAAAAAATGTCATTGATAGGAATTTTAACCAACGCTGTTAAGGAAAGCTGACAGTTTCAAATATGGGCATAAAAAGTAAGCGAAGTCGGGAGAAATTAAGTTAGGCTCGCATGTCCCCAGGATTTGATTTCTTAATTTAGACTTGCAGAAGATAAGCTCTTTACATCTCTGCTGTCAACTTGTGACTGTAATTATTACAGACAGAAAAATTCTCCAAAGATGGGAAAAAAGTTTTCTTTAGTTATGAAAAAGTAAACTTGTCCGTTTTGGTAGTGGAGAAAGAAATGTCAACTTGACGTTAAATGAGTTTATCATGCAAATTGGATTTCATAGGAGAAAAGTCTTTTATTTAAAAAAAAAAATCTTCATTTAAATAGACGCTTAAAAACTCTAGACAGATTAAAAAAAATATTTTATTTTAGTGGTATTAGGAAACTAGTGAATAAATTTGAATTTGATCATTAAATATTTTTGTGAATTTTATTAAATCTTTGAAAGAAAATAAACTTTACTATTTTAAATGTCAAACTAAATTAACACACACACATATATATATAAATAAAATTTAATTTGAAAGAAAATATTATGCATTAAAACATTTAATTATTTTTTTAATAAATTAATTTGAAATTAATAAGTATTAATTTCATCAATAAATCTAACATATTTAAATTTGTCATTGAACTATTTCAAACAACTATTAAATTGGAATCCACAAAAAAAGCGTGAAGCCATTATGCTAATTCCCAGTGAATAATTATAATTTTGAATTAATTTATTTCCTTATTTTTACTATATATTACAATTTTTAGTAAATTAAAAAAATATAAATAAAATTTTAGAATTTATGAATACATGAATAAAATTTATTTATAAACAGAAAAAATAATAATTGTAATAAAAATTTATTTTCATTTGAACAGCAATTTTTTTCTTTTTAAATAACAAAAATAACAAAAACAAGGATAAATTTGTAATAATTAATCTATTTTTTTATTTTGAGAAGTTGATAAGAATAAATTTTTTTAAAATAACAAAAACGTAAACATTAATAAAAACAACGATATGTTTGCAATAATTAATCCTTTTTTTTTTTTTTTGAGAAATTGATTTTAAAGAATATACGTTTATTTTTTCCATACATCAACCTACAGCTATGTAACCCCCTTCTACCTAAATCAGGTAGAAAGATGAGAGTGTACATCAATGAGCTTCGTGTATTTCCCGAACAGCCCATCAGGTGAAGAAAGGAGGTTTGATTTCTGTTTGCTGCTCTACTATCATTGTTTGCTCACTTTTAGGTTAATTAGACCGGGACCTACATTTTAACGTGGATTCCGAACCACTCACAAACATCCATGTCACTGTCATCTGAAGATTCAAATCTGAAGCCTTGGGTACCAACCCAGAGTACTAACCAATTGGCCATCAGGCGCCAAGAAGGGATGTCAATGCCTTCCGGGATGACTTTAAAAGAATAACCCCGCATTTATGTGTTGTATGGGAGAAACCCCAGAAAAACCCTAGTGACTAGAACTGTACCTGCAATGGTTTCTAACATTCGTCTACCAACTCGATATCTGCTAACGTTGGCACTGGTCTGCGAGTTGGGCAATAAAAATATACTAAATAAGTTAAATTTTATATCTTCCATTTAAATATATCAGTAAGTTATTAAATCGAATTTTTAAAAAGAAATTCGCGCAGAAATTGACCAATCAAAAGTTTTCTTCTCACTTTGAATAACTTATTATTTTTTTTTTAAGTTGAAGAAGACTAAAATAGAATGTTCATTTAGATTTGCTTGATTACATGCAAAAAAGACTTGAATGCATTTGCATTTAATCAAGAATATATCAATAGGGTAACATATCATGCTTTTTTCCCCTAATAATTCAAAATTTTTTTTGCAATGTATTCGTCATGGTAGTGGCAAGGAATGAATGTTCAATATAGAACTGGAATAAATTATTTTGAAAATCATGCTACAATAATATTGCATTTACAAAAAAAAAAAAACTTTTATTTTTGTCAATAGTTATTCTGATATCCAGTCTATTAATCGATAAAAAAAAAAAACGTATACAGAAATCGTCTGATTTTCAATCTACATGTTTAAAAAAATACATACAGAATGGGTTGAAAAATACTTATTTCTAGAAGAAATATCTAAAAATATTTCTAAATATTTCTTTAGAAATTGGAATGTCTATTGAGGCATTTTTGAAGGGAAGCAAAAATACGGAGCTATCTTCAACTTTAATCAAAAATATTTCAATACGCATCCATATTTGCCATTCTTCTTAATCCGCACCATTCAATACTTTAAAATACTCAAGTGCCTTTCACAAAGTAAGAAGGATTGCGTAATTATTTAATTTAATACCAGGAATGGCAATTTGAAGTACTTTAAAACGTTCACGGGTTTTCAAACAATTACATGCCACCACTCCAAAAGACTTGAAAAAGAAACCTTCTCCTTCAAGAAAGACCAACATCCAGACGCAATGCTGGTCCTTAATAAAGCTTCATTAGCTCTATAATTAATTATGGACTAATTAACTTTTTCCCTCTCTCGTTCCCCTCTTTCTTCTTTTTATTCTTCTTCAAACTCTGTCCGCATGTTAGGATCTTCCACAACTCTGCCTTCATCAGGGCTCGCTGGAAAAGAACTGGATATTCAGTCATCCCTGTCTCTTGCTAGCCAAGACGATTTCTTTTTTTTCTTTTTTTTTTTTTTCCAAGACGGAAAAGTTGCGTGGAAAGAAAAAAGAAAAATCAACCTCTCTGCCATTCATTAACTTTCATTAGTAAACGCATTCGTTAGCCTTCTGGAAGACCACGGTGGAATTTGGAATGACGGAGGCAGTAAAGCATGGTTGTCCTCAGTGCGTAATAATTGGGCAGGTGACGTCATTTACTTATTAAAAGAAAGTGATAATGAATTCCTGATCAGTTAATTGATTGATATAATGTATCAATGAAACGATTTTTTTCCCCATGTAGTGTTGCTTCTTTTACTATCATTTGCATGCTCTAAAAATACTCTAGTATTCCTAGTTATGGCCCAGATTGGTTTTGCTTGTCGATCACGGTCATTTTGTGCACACTTTAGGGTAACTAGACCGGGACCTACGGTTTAATGTGGATTTCGAACCACTACTACTATTATACCACGCCACATCATTGTGACTAGAGCCGAGTTGCACCTTTACAGTTTGGGAATGATGTGGGTGAGAAGTCTGATTGCGCTCTGTGACGTTTTGCGGTTGTATGAGAGTGGGACCTACAGCTTAAAGAAGATTCCGAAGCACTATAAACATCCATGGCACCACAATAAATACAAATAACGAAATAACTAAGTTAAGTTACAAAGTTTCCTTTACATTGAAATTAAGTTTAATTAAAATATATCCATTGGTTTACAAATGAAGCACTTATTAATAAAAGATTAAAAAATTAATATCAAAAAGTCTCTTTTAAGGAAAAAGTCAAAGATATTAAAGCAATGTGCAAATTATTTACTTTACTAAGCAACAAGAATATCCAAAATGAATTCATTAATTTTTGCAAAACAAACAGCACAGCAAGATTTTCATGTTGAAGTTTGTCTGTATCTTATGCGGCAAATAAATAAAATCCTGGCCACTTTTCTGTAAAATTTAAATAATCTAAAAATCTCCCTTATTTATAACTTACCTTATTTTTACATTAATAATATAAGATAAGTTTCAATAAAATTATTTAACAAAACAATAAGAGAGATAAATTGATATGAACAAAATTAAACTAACTAAGTTAGTCACAGAGTTACCTTTTACATTGAAATTAAGTTTAATTAAAATATATCCACTGGTTTACAAAAGAAGCACTTATTAATAAAAGATTATAAAACGAATGTCAAAAAGTCTTTTTTAAGAAAAAAGGTCTAAGATATTAAAGCAATGTGCAAATTATTTACTTTATTAAGCAACAAAAATATCAAAAATGAATTCCATAATTTTTGCAAAGTAAACAGAGCAGCAAGATTTTCGTGATGAAGTTTGTTTGTATCTTATGCGCAAAATAAATAAAACCTTGGCCACTTTTCTGTGAAATCTAAGTAATATAAAAATGTCCCTTATTTATTACTACCTCATTTTTCTCCCTTATTTTTACATTAATAATATAAAATAAGTTTAATAAAATTACTTAACAAAATAATAAGAGAAGATAAATTCATATAAACAAAGTTAAAACAACTAAGCTACAAAATTTCCGTTACATTAAAGTTACATTTAATTAAACTATATCCATTGGTTTACAAAAGAAACATTTATTAAAAAAAGATTAGAAAACGAATGCCAAAAAGGATCTTTTAAGGAAAAAGTCAAAGATATTAAAGCAATGTGAAAATTATTTACCTTACTAAGCAACAAAAATATCAAAAATTGAATCCAATAATTTTTATAAAACAAACAGTGCAGTAAGATTTTCGTGTTGAAGTTTGTCTGTATTTTATGCGCAAAATAAATAAACTCCTGACCACTTTTCTATAAAATCTAAATAATATAAAATCTTCCTTATTTATTATTTACCTTATTTGTTTCCCTTATTTTTATATTAATAATATAAAATAAGTAAAATATAATTTAACAAAATAATAAGAGAAGATAAATTCATATAAACAAAGTTAAAATAACTAAGTTAGGTTACAAAATTTCCTTTACGTTGAAATTAAGTTTAATTAAAATGTATCCATTGATTTAAAAAAGAAACACTTACTAATAAAATATAAAACGAATGTCAAAAAGGATCTTTTAAGAAAAAAGTCAAAGATATTAAAGTAATGTGAAAATTATTACAAACAACAAGCAACAAAGACATCAAAAATGAATTCAATAATTTTTGCAAACCAAACAGAGCAGCAAGATTTTCGTGCGGAAGTTTGTCTGTATCTTATGAGTGCAAAATAAATAAAATCCTGGCCACTTTTCTGTAAAATCTAAATAATATAAAAATTCTCCCTTATTTAGTAAGCCCTCATCAAATAACATTGTGTTTGAAAACTCTCTTTTCACTGACAATAGTTTTCCCAAGTGATATCAAATGTCAAATGTAAACAGCAAAGCAGCTACCCTTCCAGAGCAAATATGCGACTCCTTTTTAAAGTCTCCTAAGTATATATACACACATTTCGATACTCCTTAGTTCTAATTACTTTTGTATTCTCGGCTTAATGCATCGAAGAAAATTTGCTGCTCCAGTCATGCTCGAGTCTCTGTTGACTCGGCAAAAGCTTCCGCTTCAAAAGTATGGAACCAGGTGAACAATGGTATAAAAGGAGCTGATGGTAAACTATTACTAGTTCATACTCATTTAAACTAATTATTTTATTGCTCGCTCGTAAATATGTTTCAGTCTTTTCGGTTGTAGAAAAATAAAACATTTTTAGTTTTGGTAAATTTCAATCTGTGCTGAATTTAACTTTTGATATTTTAAATAATTAATTAAAATATTAATATAAATTGGTTAAAAAAAGGAATCATTTTTATCCCAGAATTGTGAATAATTTATAGTTTTTACCTTTAATCTATTTATGCAGTTTTTAAATAGTGTTAGATTAGAATTTGGGAGACCTGATGGTCGAGTGAATAGAGCTCTGGTGCACGATGCTACAATCCCAGGGTTCGAATCCCGGCGGCACTATTGATGTTTCTAGTGGTTTGGAATCCACTTTAGACCGTAGGACCCGGTCTAATATGACTGTTTGGGTGTAGCGTTGACAATAACAAAAGTACCCTACCTGTACAAAAGAAAACTGTCCCAAAATCTGTCAGTAGGCAGGTGCCTTTGCCCACCATAGGGCTGTAGCGTCAATGAAGAAGAAGATTAGAAATTAATTAAAAAATTAATATTGTTTAATTTTTTCCTTTTTTCTACTACAATTTAAAGAAACTGTCTAATGTCATTATTTCATTATTTATATCTAGCTCCACCCAATATGTAGTTATAATCCGCTAAGAAATAAAGTTTTTATTTCAAAGAAATAAATGCTGGAAGTACATACAGATACTCCTTAGTTCTAATTACTTTTGTATTCTCGGCTAATGCATATTTGTGCTCAGTCATGATGGAGTTCTGTTGATTTGTTGAAAACCATATTAGATGAACAATGGTATAAAAGGAGCTGATAGTAAACTATTACTATGTCATACTAATTTAAACTAATTATTTTAGTGCTCACTAGTAAAGTGTCTGTCTTTTAAAAAAATTAAAATTTTTAGTTTTGATAGAACAATCATTTTATTTTGAAACTTTGCCTTAAATAATATAAATTTAAAAATGGTTAAATAAAGGAATAATTTTTATCCCAGAATTGTCCATAGTTTATAGTTTTTACCTTTAATCTATTTAAGCAGTTTTTAAATAATGTTAAAGAAATTGGGAGGCAAAATGTTTGCAGTGGTTAGGAAATTTTTAAACAGTAGGCCTTGTTTAATACGACTGCCTGGGCGTACAATACCTCGTAAAGGAAAAATGACTTTTCTCCTATCTCGCAAATTTGTATAGGCACATGGCCTCGCCCATAAATGTTGCGTCAATGAAAACGAAGATTAGAAATTAATTAAAAAATTAATATTGTATACTTGCGTCCGTAGCATACAAATTATTATGACAAATTTATAAGATGTATTTGCCACATTTCTGGAAAAATTCAAAGAACGACTTTGCTCTTAATTTTTTTCCCTCACAATTTATCATTAATTATCAATGGCTACATTTATGGAATTTTTATTTTGCACATGTTATTATTTAAATTTTTTTGTGGTTTGTTGAATTGCCATGGATTTAAAACAATAAAATATAATCAGATGAAAAATTAAGTAATTTTTCATCTTTAAACCATTCTAAACAATAGACTTTAGGTTATATTTTTTAGAATTAATATCACCTGTAAATTAAAGACAGATTTTACATATAGATTTCATAAACAAATAATCTGCAAAATTGAAAATTAGATAATTATTTATTTTAAAGCAAAGAATGTTGCTATCTTTAAAATTCATCAAATGCTATCCTTAAAAATTCATCAATAAAAATTGGATGGCTTTTGATTAAAAAAAAGTAAAGAAAAGACAAACTAATAAAATTCTGATATATTCGAGAGGTTCACTATACTATACTATCTAATCCTTTTCATAAACAGATCATAGTTATCTTTAAAAAAACTATTCTGAAACTATATTTATAATTTGCACATTGTTTGCCTGATGAAAATCTGGGTAAAAGATGCTGTAACTTTGAACATATGACGAAACACAGATGAAGAAATACTGTCTGAACAAACATTCCATGTCTTAACGTTCACTTAAATCAAGATTAGGACAATATTTACAAACCGTTACGCTTTATCCATGGAAGCATTATCAGACAGAAAGAAGGTACTATCAACTTCTCAAAGGCAACAAACTTCAGAGAAACTAGGAAATTTGAAATCCAATGCTTGCGAAAGATTGCATAGACAGTAAATTAGTGTTTTCAATTGTTAAGAAATTTTATTCTTTTAGTTAAGGGTTGATTGACTATGGAGATTTTGTTGAATTAAAAGTTTTGATTAAAAAATGTATAATAATAACACTCTTTGAAGATTTGGTACAATGGTATTGGATGTAATAAAACTATTTTAAATAAAAATCTTAATGAATTGTGTTTAACAAAGCTGATTTTCCAAAGTAATTTTGCCTGTAATTATGTTCTTTAAATTTTGAAAATCTGTTCTATAAATCAGCTAATGATGTTTAAAAAAATGTTGAATTCCAAATGAATTAATAAATACGTTGACTAAACTTTTGTAAATAAACTAAATTTTTTCAAGAAGTGATTCATAATGCATAGATAGTTTTAAAAATCACTACTCCCAATCACTAAATTTCTAACCATTCTTTTAAATTTCATTTAAATGATTGCAAAATCACTTAATGGTTATATGATTTAAGTACTTTTGAAGTATCACGCAAAAAAACCCGATTTATCTTTTCTGTAACTTCAACTTTAATAAAAAAGGATAAGTGAATATGGTAAAAGGATAGTTGGTATTAAGCTATAACTTAATACCAACTCAACAGCAATTTAACAAACCAGGAAAAAAGTAAAATAACAAATATGCAAAATATAAATTACGTAAATGTAACCATTAAGAATTAATAACAAATTGCGAGTGAAAAATTAAAAGCAAAACGGTTCTCTGAATTTTTCCAGAAATGTGGCAGATACATCTTTTATCGTTCTTTTTTTATTCAACAAATTTTGGGCTGCATTAAATATAACGAAGGAAATATAATTAAAAATTTTCTATTATAGACCATAATCTAGAATAAACTTTAAGTGTCCACTAAACTTTAAGTGTGTTTTCTAACTTTCCTTCTCATGATTTGATCAGTCCATATTAACGACTCCAAATTTACCAAAGACCCCTTAAAACATCCCACTACCCTCGAGGCTGGTATCACCTACGCTGGGAACCAGTAGTTTACAATCATTAGTGCACATGAGTGTTCCGTTATGTCCATGACATCATCAAAATTAAAATTCAGTTTTATCCAAAGAGTCTTAGAAACAAACTGAAACTCAGAGCAACGCAAAGTTAACGTGAATTTTCATATTTGTCTCTAGATTAAACCGAATAAAGCAACATCATTATAACTAAAGGGAGTAATGTGACAATTCTCAGATGCTGTCCTTGAGGCTGTTTGCTACAAACTACGATTACACAACTTGGAGCCTGGCTGCAATGTAACGACTATCCTGCGGTGTATCCAGGGCAACGCTAAATATGCTATATACTGTTTCAGAGATGAAGGACCCAGATCAAAGTACCAAGCATTTGCAAACAAATAAAGCGACATATGTTCAAACCACATACATGTTGTTTCTTACTCCACTTGGTCGACAGCAACATTTAGACCAAGTCCATGAACCCGTGCGTTGGAATGAAAAAAAGGGGGGGCAGCTTCTGTTGCGATGGAACACTTGTAGGTAGAAGTCTGACTTGGTGACTGTCGGTGAAGGAGGGCAGTGTCTTCAGGGAGGATTTTTACGGGGACTACTCGCATTTGCGTATCGTATGGGAGAAAACCCGGTAAAATCCCGTCTGGCAGTCCGACTAACGAGGCAAATTGCTTTCACATATTTTTTCAAATTTTTCACATATTTTTTCACATATTATTTCACGAGGCAAATTGCTTTCACATATTGCTCATTTGGTCGACAGCAACATCTAGACCAAGTCCATGAACCCGTGTGATCTCATGGAAGGAGAGAAGGGGAGGGCAGCTTCTGTGATTGAGCACCCTGTATGTAGAAGTCCGACTTTGCTCCATGTCGTCGAAGGATGATCCTCCCACAGTTACTTCCGGGAGAACTTTTAGGGGGAACTAAAAGTCCCCTTATAAGTCGACGGCATTTATGGGAGAAAATGCCAGAAAAGGCCCAACAGGTAGTACAACTAACAAGGCAATGTGCTGAATATCACAAACGCCATCGAATCTTCTCGATTTTTAAACACAACAAACAGCGTCACAACAAAGGTGCCAGTAGATTAAACCTCAACCTTAATGTTTAACAGCGCGGCACGTTGCCACTGAGCCGTGAATCGGCTCAAATGCATGTAGAACTTTAATGTAGAATGTCAGCATGTCGGCAAAAGATTTTATGTAATAAATTAAAAAAAAAGTGAGGCTTCAAATTGGTTTGGTTTGTCGCTCTATAGGCATTTTGTGCACACTTTGGGCTAATTAGACCGGAACTTACAGTTTATGCCGAACGACTATGGATGCCGAACGTGGATGCCGAACGACTAACAACATCCATTCGCCAGATTCGAACATGAAGCCTGTGGTACCAAAGGCCAGAGAGCTATCTAACTGGCCATCAGGCGGTCTCCCACCAGGCGAGCTGATCTTAGATGCAAGATAGTTTTATACACTGAAGTGACAAAAGTCATGGGATACCTTTTAATATCGTGTCGGCCCTCCTTTCGCCCGGCGAAGTGCGGCAACTCGACGTGGCATGGACTCAACAAGTCGTTGGAAGTCTTCTGCAGGAATATTGAGCCATGCTGTCTCGATAGACGTCCATAATTGTGAAAGCGTTGATGGTGCAGGATTTTGGGCACGAACAGACCTCTCGATGATGTCCCATAAATGCTCGATGGGATTCATGACGGGCGATCTAGGTGGCCAGATCATTCGTTGGAATTGTCCAGAATGTTCTTCAAACCAATCGCGAACAGTTGTGGCCCGGTGACATGGCGCATTGTCATCCATAAAAATCCCATCGGTGTTTGGGTACATGAAGTCCATGAATGGCTGCAAGTGATCTCCAATTAGCTGAACATAAGCATTTCCAGTCAATGTTCGGTCCAGTCGCACCAGAGGACCAAGTCCATGCCATGAAGAAACAGTCCACACCATTGGCCACCACCAGCTTGAACAGTGCCTTGCTGACAGTTTGGGTCCATGGCTTCGTGGGGTCTGCGCCACACTCGAACCCTACCATCAGCTCTTACCAACTGAAATCGTGACTCATCGGACCAGACCACGGTTTTCCATTCATCTAGGGACCAACCGATATGCTCACGTGCCCACGAGAGTCGCTGCAAGCGATGTCGTTCTGTCAGTAAAGGCACTCGAGTCGGTCTTCTGCTGAAATAGCCCAAGAAAGCCAAATTTCTCCGCACAGTTCTAACAGACAAGTCCCTTGTACGTCCCACATTGATTTCTGCGGTTATTTGACGCAGTGCTGCTTGTCTGTTAGAATTTACGACTCTTTGCAGACATCGCCGGTCTCGGTCGTTAAGTGCAGGCGGTCGACCACTGCGCTGTCCATGGTGGGATGTTATGCCTGAAATTTCATACTCTCACTCTTGACACAGTGGATCTGGGAATGTTGAATTCCCTAACGATTTCCGAAATGGCATGACCCATTCGTCTAGCTCCAACTAACATTCCGCGTTCAAAGTCTGTTAATTCCCGTCGTGTGGTCATCATCACGTCAAAACCTCTTCACATGAATAACTTGAACAGAAATGAAAGCTCTGCGAAAGCACTGAGCATTTATACCTGTTCTACGTGATGCTACTGCCATCTGAAAATTTGCATATTGCTATCCCATGACTTTTGTCACTTCAGTGTATATACTGTTGCAGTCGGCTTCGAATCTCATCTTTTCTGAAAGCAGTGACAACAGTCAGTATGATGAATTTCAATACAACAGTATTTCAAACGGTATCAAACCTTCGTCTTCCTGCGCGTTAGTCCAAACTTTGGCACTAGGACACGAGTTGGGCAATAATAATATACTAAGTGTTAAAGTGTTATACTAAGTGTTAAGTGACACCTCTACGTCTGCTCCAAACCACAATGATAAAGACAGGCCCTGCTTTTCCATTATGCCACTCATATCACTTTACCACAAACACCACTCTTCCGGCGGCCCCTATGCAAAGAATCTGCAGCGATCTGCGCTATTTTGTTCTCCCACACCAAAAAGTGATTAAGACATCTCGTTATTGTGAGATAAAAGTGCATTAAAAGCCATTCCCCGCCTTTCCCCCGCCTGCTGTTTGAACAAATGGAGATGGAAGGGGGCATCTGCGTAGCTTTGTTGTCCTTTGTGGAAAATTGTTTGTCTTTCTGTCGCAGACGTGGGGGATGGGAGGTTAAATATCCACCCAAATAAGGGCACTAATGGTTTTCCGATTACAGATGTGTAATTAAAAAGGGAGTAATTTGTGTATTTTGTTTCCATCTGTTTCTCTAAAAAGTGAGAAAGAATCCCAAATGGTGTTCCTGGGCGACTTGGCGAGGAGGAAACAATTTTTTAATTTTTATCTCTTAACTTAAAACGGAACAAGTTAAATGAAATTATTTTACATTAACAGCAACAAGCGAAGTGAGCTTTTAATTTTTTTCCTGTTTTAAAAGAAATGCAGTAATTACTAAAGGTGCAGCATTTTTGGTTCGGTTCCTTTTATTACAGTTTTCATTCATTAGGATAAAAGTGTTGGTCAACAATGGCTTAAGGTTGATTAAAATTTACTTTGCAGCAGAACTTTTAGGGATTGCATACGTTGATTAAAAGAGAGGGATACATCACTTTGGGAAGGTAAACATTGGATGAGAACTCAAATAGAGTAAAGTGATTTTCTAACTTTAAAGTATATGTATCGAAGAATGTATAATCTTTTAAAATTTATTTGAAGGAAGTAAGACTCCAGATTAGTTTACTTTTGTCAGTCACAAACCTAATTTTTATAAAGGTTAAATTTATTTGAATCGAAGAACTGTCTTCATTCAGAACTTCAAAAAGTTGACGAACAATAATTTTTAATCGCTGAGAGTTTCTTGAATTTGAACTAAATCTAATCAAATTCTGTTTAACATCCACTTTAAGTTAAAGGTTTGGTTCTTTTTTAATTGGATAATTTTTTAAATTATCTTTAAACTTTGTAAAGCATGATGAATATCTAATTGAATCTTTTGAAACTTAAAGAAACATTAATAATGAACATTTAATGCAATATTACATGCACACTGTTATTATTTTTTGACGTAAGTTTTTCATTCGTTGTTGAAATGGTGTAATACAAGGTTTGCACCAAATTTCGGAATGATGATTTTGAATTAAGAACTTATAAATTTTCTTGGAAAAAAATTTTGAAATAAAGAAAATATATATTTAAACTATTATTAACTTATTTAAACTACTATTTACTTTATTTTTAAATATATATTTAAATATATAATAAATATATATATAAAAAAAATTCTGAATTCTATTCCAGTCACCTCTAGGTCACAAAATAATTATTACAATTGTTTATGCTTAAAAATTTATATGGATAAATTTAATATTTATGTATTTTCCGAAATTAGCATTCACATGAAGAGTTCAATTATGATTTAATTTTAGTCTTTGTTTATATGGCAAGTTAAGTTTACATACATCAATAAAAACATTAAATGTAAAAATCCATCTAGATTTAATATTCTTTACTTTTAAAGGGTTTTCATTTACAAATCCCGTTAATAAATGTTTTTCACTTATTACTACAAGTGATAAATGTTTCACTACAGTGACAAGTGATAAATGTTTACTACAGTGACTAAGTACAGTGACTACAGTGACTTATTACTACAGTGACAAGTGATAAATGTTTCACTTATTACTTCCCTACAAGTGATTAGATTATTTAATTTCTAATATTTATCAAAAACATTTCTTATCAGATATCATAGGAAGTATAATCGCTTATTGTAAGATGCGGTCCAGTAAGTCAGATGCATATCCTCTAGTTTTGGGTTCGTATGATCAGCCATAAATCATACAAAATAGTTATCATATTTTTTTATGAAAGTCTCATTAAGAATGAAAATAATGAATACATAATGAAATTCAACGTTTCAACTATAATTAAATGATAATTAAAAAAGATTTATCCAAAACACTTACTATAAAAGACGTACATAGGTATAGGAGAAGGTATTTCACATAATGAAATTAAACATAACTATGAATAATAAAATTTATGTAGCTGTCAACATTTAACTAAAAATTATTTTAGTTGTCATTGGAAAGTTATAGATATACTCTAGCTCTGCTACTCGCTACAAAATGCCGTCGTATACTTCGACTAACATAGCATATTTAGGGCTTTTGCGTAATTCCACCGCTCCCCAGAAGATGTTGCTATGCTGCTGTAGCGCAAAATGGCATCCGCCGCAATAACATGATTTTGACACATACGTACCAACCGAAATTGCAAATGTAGATACTTGACTCATAGGATAGTTCCGAAATGAAAATTTGTATGCAATTCAAAACTACAGGCCTTATGGCCCACTCTCGCCTTTGGTACCATAGGCTTCAGGCTCGAATCTTGACGGTGGTATAGATGTTTGTGAATGGTTCGGAATCCATGGTAAACTGTAGGTTCTGGTCTAATTAGCCTAAAGTGTGCACAAAATGACAGTACAGAAACAAACCAAACCATACAATATGTAATATGAAAAGCCAGCTAGGTCTTGGGCCTTGGGACATAGTGGAGGAGTCAGTGTGACCTTTAGGCTAAAAGGTTTGGAAACCCCTTGATCTAGGTGTAAATTAACCATCTTAGAAGTTCGTAAACCTAGTGCTGAAACTCTTTACAATAATAAATTTAAAACTCAGAATCAGGAAAATATTTCAATTTAGCATTTTTAACTGTGCATCAGTTCTTCTTGGGACTAGTTTAAATTTAAACTACAAATAAATATTTAATATTAAATTACTTTATCATTCAATATAGGGTTTTAGAAAGAACTAAAAATAATTATAAAATTTAATATTCAAATCCATTGTTATATAACACATCAATATCAATATTTGGTTTACATTTTTCTACAAATTTTGCTTTATTTGCTCCTGATGCAAACCATGTCATTAATTATACAATGATGTAGATAAACTTACTTGCATTTACTGCTGTAATAATTCAAATTAATATTTCAAGAGAAATAATTACGAAGTTAAACATCCACCTTTACTAATTTAATTTTCCACAAAGCACTGTATAAATATTTTTGCCCCGAATATATTTTTCGTTAATTGCATGTGAAAATACTTTTATCTGGCATTAATTTAATATCCTTAATTACCATATTTAAATAGATAATTAGCAATGAATAAATTTCTAACATCAAATGGATGATAAAAATAAAACTAATTACATACTTTGAATTAATCACCAAACTCTGCTGTGAAGTTTCTGGTGTATTTTACGACACGTTTATTAAATAAATTGTTTCAAGTTGAAGTTATCATAAAAGTAATAACATTTAACTATAACTTAACAATTTAACTATCTTTTTTTAATTTTTATTATATCCCTTATTTCAGAGAATTCTCATTAAATGAGAACTTATAATCTGTTTTTAAAATTCCAATAAATATTAGTTGACTTTTCGTTTCATTATAAAGTTTTCTAAAGATTTTTGTTAATGAATGAATAATAGATTTTTGTTAATGAAATAAATGATGAAATATTTAAATAATTTATGATAAATACTTGAGATTTTCTTCGACAAATACTAATTAAAAAAGTGAATTAATTGAAATAGTGAAGTTTGGGGTATATTTTACGACACGTTTGTTTCAAGGTAAAGTTATCATAAAAGTAAACATTTAACTATATTTTAACAATTTAACTATCTTTTTAATTTTTATTATATACCATATTTCAGAGAATTCTCATTAAATCAGAACTTATAATCGATTTTTAAAATTCAAATAAATATTTTGACTTTTCTTATTTAATTTTATAAAGTTTTCTAAAGCTTTTTGTAAATGAATGAATAATACATTTTCTTTAATAAAATAAATGAAATATTTAAATAATTTAAGGAATTTATAAAATACTTGAAATTTTCATCTACAAATATTAATTAAAAAGTAATTAATTGAAATAGGGAAGTTTGGGGTATATTTTACGACACGTTTGTTTCAAGGTAAAGTTATAATAAAAGTAAACATTTAACTATATTTTAACAATTTAACTATCTTTTTAATTTTTATTATATCCCTTATTTCATAAAATTCTCATTAAATGACAACTTATAATCGATTTTTAAAATTCAAATAAATATTAGTTGACTTTACTTATTTAATTGTTATAAAGTTTTCTAACGCTTTTGTAAAGCTTTTTATAAATGAACGAATAATAGACTTTCCTTAATAAAATAAGTGAGGAAATATTTAAATAATTTAAGGAAATTGTGATATTTACGTGAGAAAATTTTCATTTAAAAAATTTAATTTAAAAAAATGATTTATTTTAATCATTTAAAAACTTTAACCATTTATAAAGAAACAGATTTGGCTGTGCTACTGTTTTAAGTTCTTAAAATATAACAATTTACAAATTTTCTTTTTACCTCAATCATTATTTGTTTACGTGGTACGTAGCTAAAAAAACATGAAAGCGTTATTATAATTAAATAAAAACCGCAATACATTAGTTTTATTTAATTGAATAAAAACCGTAATTTATTTTGTTGTTAAATTGAAATTTGAAACAATTTAATTCAAGAATCAATTACGAAAGAATTATTGAATGGAAATTACATCACGGTTCTTTATGAATTTTTATTTAATTTAATGATTCATAATGCATATTTAATGTCGCTTCATTATTTGATTTTATTCAGTGATATCGTATACTTAAACATTTGAATAAAAAAAAAATGATAATTGTTTTTGTTTTGTAAAATTTTTCTTGAATTGTTTTTGAGTTTTTCTTTTTTAGCATTTTTTTTATTCCAAACTTTGTATTAAATAGAATTAATATTTATTTTTACATTTTAAACTATTTTTATCTGAATTATCCTCTTTTTATTTCGGCCTAATTAAATAAATTAAATATTTGTGTGTGTTGTTTTGGTTTTCCATCCTCTGATACAATTTTAATTAATTCGAATATTCTTTCTATCTCTAGTATCTTCTTTTTTATTTTGGCCTAATTAAATAAATTAAATATTTGTGAGTGATGTTTCGGTTTTCCAATTTGATACAATATTAATTAATTCGAATATAGGAATATAAATTAATTCGAATACTCTTTTTATTATAAATTCTTTTTTTTTTCTATTATTATTTTTTTTATTTTGGCATCATTAAATAAATTAAATATTTCTGTGTGTGGTTTCGGTTTTCAATATTTTGATACAATTTTAATTAATTCGTATATAAGATTTTAATTAATTCGAATATTCTTTTTATTATATACTCTTTTTATCGCTATTATCCTCTTTTTTATTTTGCCATAATTAAATAAATTAAATATTGATAAGTGTTGCTTCGGTTTTCCACCTTTTCATACAGTTTTAATTAATTTGAATACAAGGAATGCTACTTTTTAATTAAAAAATCCAATTGCCATTTTAAATGCATGTATTACTTTAGAGGAAAATTTTATAAATGCTTTTATTATTCAGTAATAATATCAATTTTTGTGTCATTGATTGATATAAAGCAATTTACATGGAAAATGACCACTGAATTCATGCATTTATACCTTCTACATCTTTATTAAATATCTTGAATATCTAGAGATTTGGATGATAATTTTAGAGATAATATAGAATATTAATTATTTCAAGTTATTTCATCCAATCTCTAGATATTCTAATCTTATCCAGATATCTGTTGGATAATGAATTCATGAGAATTCGTCATCCAAATCTCTTTCTTAAATAATATCCAAAGATGTAGAAGATATAAATGCAATCTATATGCAATCATGCATATGATATATGCAATATGACATAAATGCAATCAAATATGATAGTAGATATAATTTTCTTCTTAGTGCTAAATTTCTGATATATCCTAAAAATATACTCGCTGTTGACATTAAAATGTCAACAAGTTCAGATTCGGGTAGTAAAGAATCATATAAGGCTTCCTATCGTCTCGATTGATGAAATTTTGAGTTATATTATTCAACTTAATTTTTCTGAATTTCTGTGCTTTTTTTCACTATTAATTTATTTAATTAAATTTACCAGTTAAAGCACATATATTTTCACTTAATTTGGACAACGTCAGGTCATATACATTAGTTCGCAATAAAAAATATAATTAATGCTATTATTTCATTAGCATCTACTTTTAATAACGATTATCTATATGACTTTTTGACAGAAAAAATTTATCAAAACTGTATTAATGTTCAAAATTAAATATTTTAAATATTTTTTTAATTAATATAAATATTTGCCATCTTTGTTAATCAAAATGGATAAGAAAATCATCGTTTTCCTAATAAAATTCAATTAAAAAAAATTTTTCATTAACTATTTAATCTTGCATCAGTTTAATCTCTAAAATAATTTAATTAGAATTTATAAATGAAAAACCTAGTAGATTAAGTGAATGATACGAAATTAAAGGAAATTCGATAAAATAAATAGAAAATATTTTTCAAAACTTGATAAAAAATAATCATAAAAAATATTTCAAACAAAAAAAAACGGATCCTAAAAATGATTACAAATAATATTTCTTAAATGAATATTGATTTAATTTTCAGTGATATTCTAGACTTGTAAAAATTAAATTTATTTAAATAAAAAATAATATCAGTAAATTTTTAATTTTTACTTGTGATAATCATCAAACTTATTTGATATAAAAAAAATTTAAAATCAGATATTTTAAAAGCTTTTTGACTTTTATTAAAGTTAAAATGTCAAAAAAAAAAAAAAAAAAAATATTAGAAAAATTTCAAAACAAAATTCATCTGCAAAATTAATTCAATCCTTTCAGAGTAAATGCATAAGAGGAAAATTCTAATCCAATATGAAGTACGATATAAGAACTAAAATAAATCGAATTGAAAGCGAAATGGATTTTCACTTGCTTTGCTCTTTGTTATCAGAAATTTATTCACTTCCAGCATAAATTCCTCGAAAACAAAGAATTCCATTTTGCAAAAAGATTGATATGCTCTTCAAAAAACAATATGGCTGTGTAATGCAAAAGCAACAAGGCAATTCATTATTTTTCAATATGTATCGCATAAAGACAAGAATATTAATTTCCTATCAAGTTAGAAAACTCAGTTTTCAATTACCTTTTTTTTCCTGGATTTATGAAAGGCAATGGAATTGTGCAAAAAATGGAATAAAAACTCAAGAATCCTTCAAAAAATAATGTCTTAGGATAATAATCAAGGAAATTTAATGCAAAAATGGTTATACTATTAGCAATTTATATATTGTGATTCTTGAATTTGTAATAAAATGGTGAACTATAGCGCCATCTTATTGCAAATTCAAAAATCAAAATGTATATTTACCATTGTTCTTCATCTTAAAAACAACGTGCTTATGACAAATTTGTATTCTTTTTGTGAAATTATATATTTTGCTTGTATAATATTGCAAATTTATTTAATTACTAATTGAAATTAGTAATTTGTGCATATAAATTACATTGATTAATTATGGTGACTATTAATTCTAAATAGTTGGTATCTTATTAAATAAGGAATAATAAGTAGTCTACATAATTAAATTTAATTTATTCAAATAAAAGTATGTGATCAAAATATCTTATAGGAAAATTAAGCAGTATTTTTATTTGGCTATAATATCAGTGTGGGTTTATCCAAAGATCTGTATCAGACATTTGACTTAAATTAAAAAATTAAACTGAAACAAAAAATGTATTAATTTTTTTTTTTTTTTTTACTTACATTAAAAAATTAAAATAAAACAAAAAATTTATAAATTTTTTTTTTAAATTTGAAATGATCAAATATATCAAAATTAGTATGAAATGTAAAATATATAAGTTTTATAAAAAAAAAAAACATTATTTAATTTATTAATAACGTTTTATATAATAATGTTAATTATTTAATTAATTTAACATTTTAATATCGCATAGAAGAAATAATCGTTTTAATAAGTTTTTAACACACGTTATTTATATATTTATATCAATACAAAAGATTCAGGCTTTCAAAGCACAGCAAAGATATCCCCTGCATTTAACAATAAATGTATTGTAATATATTTGCTCACTTGGTTTAATGCATGATTAATTTTAAATGTTATGAATTGCTAAATAATTAGGCTCTACATAGGTTAAATAATTAGATTTTAATTAAAGCAATTTAAAATTATGAGGTTGATTTCAACGATAATTTCTTTAGTGGTTCTATGCTTTGATATAATTTGAAGCTATTGAATTGATAAAATTTACCTCACGAATTATTTGGTAAACAATATTGCTTTTTCTTTTAGACATCGTTTTAGATAAACTGCAATTAATATTTTGTACTAATGAAAACAACCTGTCACTCAAATCTTATGGTAGATATTCAATGTCATGGATAATGAGACGACCTCATGAAATTAGGGAATATTATAGATGGAATATGGACTACACTATGAGTTGTTGCGTTGTGATAAACCATGGGCTGAGAAAGTATCTACCCCAATGAGAAGTGAGGAAGCTGACCCTTGACGGATTTTAATAAAGGGAGTTATTTTGAAAAGAAAAAGAGTTCTGCGACAATTCTTTTTTCTGAAAGTGATTGAGCAAGCTGAGAATGATTGAACCAGAAGTCGAGCAGAATTTTTTGTATTTTTTATTTTCTCGGAAGTGGCTGAATAGGCCGAATGTTTTTCAAAGTAAAACCCTTGCGGTTTCATGTATGACGCCGTGTGAAAATTAAAGTCTGCCACAGACCTGGTGAAATAGATTCGACGTAGACTTGAGAACTCTGAAAATTTCCGTCCTTGGAGTGAACTGCCATTGCGAATCAATTTTTTCATTTTTGGTGAATATTAAATTGCAATAAATAGAGTTATGTATATACATATAATTGTAAATAAAAATTAAAGTCCTCCCATGCCCTTTTCTTGAAGCCGTTATAGTTCTAGTATAGGCCGAGACGTTACAATATAATCATAAAACATGATATGAAATTTAGATTTTGATTAAAAATGACTGCAAGATTTTTTTATTTATTTGAAAAGCGATTATGCAATGATTCAGGTACAATTATCTGGCTATATAATGCTTCCCTGTGCGTTATGAATTGTAAATAAATATCTACATATGAGTGAAAAGCGAATACAGCTCTCTCAATTTGATATTGCAGTCGCTAACCACGAAATTTTACGGGAGAAATGCGACTTTGTTTTTAAAATGCCATTATCTGTTTGAAAATCAAAGAAATTTTGAAGAATTGCAAACTCATGGCATTCGGGTGTAAAGGGATTGCGTGCCTCAGGGGGAAAAACTGCCTCCTGGTTCACCTTAAAAGAAGAACCTTTGATTTAATTTAGGCAAATTTGAGAAGGGAATTTTCCCCTTAGTGATCCTGATAGCGCTACTCTCCTTCGGAATTATAAATTAAGCCAATCTCGATCAAGTCAGCGCTCCAATTTCAAAAAGTTTCACAAGAACCGAACTTCTACTTTTTCTTCTCTCCACCCTTTTTCTTCTGGTGCCCCTGTTTCCCATTGATTAAATGTGGAAAAAAGAAGACAGAAGGGAATAAAGTGAAAGAAGGAGTGAAAGTCCCTCCCCTTTTGTCTTCACCTTGCAGCAGCACGCCTGCAACTCAAAGATACTACCCAAGGATTCTAGCGGGCTCTAAATTTAATCTCCCTTTGTGCCTTCGATCGTTCGAAGCTTTATCAGGCGATTAAGTGTTCTTTTGGCTCCAAAATCCTTCTTCTTCTCTCAAGTTTTTCTGCCTTCATTTCCTATCCTGTCTTTTCTTTATCTTCCTTTCCTTTACTTTTTTACTTTTCCCTTTTTTAATTTTTCTCCGACTAGTACTTACTACTTACTGCTTTCTTTTGTGTTTTTGTGTGTTGGTGTTTCCTGCTGCAGCCACTCATCTCCTTTTTCTTTTTGCTGCTACTTACAGCCGGCACACACTTTAGCCGTAAGCGCACTTCTTAAAGTTCACTTCTTAAGGAAGTGTTAGGAACAAATGACCAGCTGCCATTACTTCTGCAGACTATAATAGGATTGACAATGGGGCTCCTAGATGGAAAGCCGGCCCTTTTGTTTATGTGCGATAGACGGAAAGAAAACGTAAGATGGGTCGTTAGGGGGAACGAACAGCAAATAGCAATCACTGTTGCAGTTCTCCTTATCTCGTTACGTCCGTCTTCCAGAAAAAGAAGGAAAGCACCCGTTAGAGCGATCACCTGTGACGTAACGGGAACGGTATCAACAAACACTCAGGGACAAAGAATCGGGGCATTACATGTGATAAGGAACAGGGAGGTTGAGCACTGAAAACCTAATATAAGTTCTCCCATTACAAGATACAATCGGAGGATTTCATATGGTTCAACACTGAATACATAATAGATCGTAACGTTCTGAACCTTTTTGTGATATATTTTTATGAATTATTTATCCTTCCCTCCTTTTCAATGATTCTCTTCAATATTATGGTTCATATGTCTGATTTCATATGGTTCAACTCTGAATACCTAATTCCTTAATACCGAACTTTTTGGGGATCTATTTTTATGAATTATTTATCCTTCCCTTCAGGTTAAATTGCTCACTTCAATTTAAAGAATGTTGGAAAATTTGAAACACCTATAGTATTTAAACAGTTATAGAGTTCCGCATGTACATGCATATACAATGCTTGTAAATAAAAATTAAATTGTTTCCATGGACCTGAAAGTGGCCCTCTTCTTGAAGCTGTTATAGGTCTAGTATTAGGCCGAGACACTACATTATAATGCTAAAACATGATATGAAATCTAGGTTTTTTTATTAAAAATTATTACAAGAACCTTTTTTATTTATTTGAAAAGCGATTGTACAATAATGCAAATACAATTATCTGGCTATATAATGCTTCCAAATATATTTTCTGTGCATTATGAATTGTAAATAAACGTCTAAATATGAATGAAAAACGAATACAGCTATTTCAATATGATATTATAATCGTTAAACAAGAAATTTTATGGGAGAAATTTGACTTTGTTTTTAAAATGCCATTATCTGTTTGAAAATCAATACAATAATGTAGGTAAAATGATTTGGCTATATATTATTCCCAGTGTATTATGAATTGTAAATAAATATCTAGATATGAGTAAAAAAAAAATACAGCTCTCTCAATTGGATATTACAGTCGTTAACCACGAAATTTCATGGGAGAAATTTGACTTTGTTTTTAAAATGCCATTATCTGTTTGAAAATCAAAGAAATTTTGAAGAATTGCAAACTCATGGCATTCGGGTGTAAAGGGATTACGAGCCTCAGGGGGAAAACTGCCTCCTGGCTCATCTTAAAAGAAGAACCTTTGATTTAATTTAGGCAGATTTGGGAAGAAAATTTTCCCCTTAGTGATCCTGATAGCGCTACTCTCTTTCGGAATTATAAATTAAGCCAATCTCGATCAAGTCAGCGCTCCAATTTCAAAAAGTTTCACAAGAACCGAACTTCTACTTCTTCTTCACCCCTTTTCTTCTGGTGCCCCTGTTTCCCATTGATTAAACGTGGAAAAAAGAAGACAGAAGGGAATAAAGTGAAAGAAGTCCCTTTCCCCCCCCCTTTTGTCTTCACCTTGCAGCAGCACGCCTGCAACTCAAAGATACTACCCAAGGATTCTGGCGGGCTCTAAATTTAATCTCCCTTTGTGCCTTCGATCGTTCGAAGCTTTATCAGGCGATTAAGTGTTCTTTTGGCTCGAAAATCCTTCTTCTTCTCTCCAAGTTTTTCTGCCTTCATTTCCTATCCTATCTTTTCTTTATCTTCCTTTCCTTTACTTTTTTACTTTTCCCTTTTTTAATTTTTCTCCGACTAGTACTTACTACTTACTGCTTTCTTTTGTGTTTTTGTGTGTTGGTGTTTCCTGCTGCAGCCACTCATCTCCTTTTTTTTTTACTGCCGGCACACACTTTAGCCGTAAGCGCACTTCTTAAAGTTCTTCAAAAGGAAGTGTTAGGAACAAATGACCAGCTGCCATTACTTCTGCAGACTATAATAGGATTGACAATGGGGCTCCTGGATGGAAAGCCAGGCCTTTTGTTTATGTGCGATAGACGGAAAGAAAACGTACGATGGGTCGTTAGGGGGAACGAACAGCAAATAGCAATCGCTGTTGCAGTTCTCCTTATCTCGTTACGTCCGTCTTCCAGAAAAGAAGGAAAGCGCCCGTTAGAGCGATCACCTGTGACGTAACGGGAACGGTATCAACAAACACTCACGGAAAAGAATCGGGGACATTACATGCGATAAGAAACAGGGAGGTTGAGCACTGAACACCTAATATAAATTCTCCCATTACGAGATACAATCGGAAGATTTCATATGGTTCAACACAGAATGCGTAATAGCTCATAACGTTCTGAACGTTTTGTGATATATTTTTATGAATCCTTCCCTCCTGTTCCTTTATTATGGTTCATATGGTGATTTCTATGGTTCAACTCTGAATACCTAATCCTTAATACTGAACTTTTTGGGGATGGAATTATTTATCCTTCCTTCAGGTTAAATTGCTCACTTCAATTTAAAGAAGTTGGAAAATTTGAAACACTATAGTATTTTTATAGCTGCATTATATTATAAATAAAAATTAAATTGTTTCATGGAAAAGTGCTAAATAGGTTTAGTATTAGGCCGAGACACTACATATAATGCTAAAACATGATATGAAATTTTTTTTTTATTATAAATGATTACAAGAGTTTTTTATTTATTTGAGAAGCGATTATGCAATAATGCAGGTATAATTATCTGGCTATAAAATATTTCCAAATATATTCCCAGTGCATTATGAATTGTAAATAAATGTCTAGATATGAGTGGAAAATGGGAGAAATTTGACTTTGTTTTTAAAATGCCATTATCTGCTCAATCAATTTGAAAATATTTGGCTACAGTCGTTAAATCAAATATCTAGAAATTTTAAGACAGAAATGCGAATTGGTTTTTAAAATGCCATTAACTGTTTGAAAATCAAAGAAATTTTTGAAGAATTGCAAACTCATGGCATTCGGGTCTAAAGGGATTACGTATCTCCCGGGGAAAACTGCATCTTCCTGGCTCATCTTAAAAGAAGAACCTTTGATTTAATTTAGGCAGATTTCGGGAGAAAATTTTCCCCTTAGTGATCCTGATAGCGCTACTCTCTTACGGAATTATAAATTAAGCCAATCTCGATCAAGTCAGCGCTCCAATTTCAAAAAGTTTCACAAGAACCGAACTTCTACTTCTTCTACTCTCCACCCCTTTTCTTCGGATGCCCTCGTTTCCCATTGATTAAACGTGGAAAAAAGAACAGAAGAGAATAAAGTGAAAGAAGCCCCTCCCCACACCCCTTTTGTCTTCACCTTGCAGCAGCACGCCTGCAACTCAAAGATACTACGCAAGTATTCTGGCGGGCTCTAAATTTAATCTCCCTTTGTGCCTTCGATCGGTCGAAGCTTTATCAGGCGATTAAGTGTTCTTTTGGCTCGAAAATCCTTCTTCTTCTCTCCAAGTTTTTCTGCCTTCATTTCCTATCCTATCTTTTCTTTATCTTCCTTTCCTTTACTTTTTTACTTTTCCCTTTTTTAATTTTTCTCCGACTAGTACTTACTACTTACTGCTTTCTTTTGTGTTTTTGTGTGTTGGTGTTTCCTGCTGCAGCCACTCATCTCCTTTTTCTTTTTGCTGCTACTTACAGCCGGCACACACTTTAGCCGTAAGCGCACTTCTTAAAGTTCTTCAAAAGGAAGTGTTAGGAACAAATGACCAGCTGCCATTACTTCTGCAGACTATAATAGGATTGACAATGGGGCTCCTAGATGGAAAGCCGGCCCTTTTGTTTATGTGCGATAGACGGAAAGAAAACCTACGATGGGTCGTTAGGGGGGAACGAACAGCAAATAGCAATCGCTGTTACTGTTCTCCTTATCTCGTTACGTCCGTCTTCCAAAAAAGAATTAAAGCGGCCGTTAGAGCGATCACCTGTGACGTAACGGGAACGGTATCAACAAACACTCACGGACAAAGAATCGGGGGCATTACATGCGATAAGGAACAGGGAGGTTGAGCACTGAACACCTAATATAAATTCTCCCATTACGAGATACAATCGGAGGACTTCATATGGCTCAACACTGAATATATAATAGCTCATAACGTTCAGAACTTTTGGGGATTTATATGAATTATTTATCCTTCCCTTCTGGTTCAGTTACTCACTTCAACAACATGGTTTATTTCATATGGTCGCACTCTGAATACATAATAGCTCATAATATTTAGAACCATTTGTTGATCTATTTTTATGAACTATATCCGTCCTTCTGGTCAATTTATATTCTTCCCTTCTGAAAGGATATAAATTGACCAGATCCTTATTTATCCATTCTATAAATATCCTTCCCTTCTTGTTCAATTACTCACTTCAATAATATGGTTCATATATTTCTTTTCATATGGTTCAACACTGAATACATAATAGTTCATAACGTTCTGAACCTTTTGTAACATATTTTTATGAATTAGTTATCCTTCCGTACTGGTTCAATTACTCACTTCAATAATATGGTTCTTTTAATATGGTTCAACTCTGAATACATAATATCTCATAACGTTCAGAATCTTTTGGGGATCTATTTTTATGAATTATTTATCCTTTCCTTCTGGTTCAATTACTAAACTCAATAAAACGAAGGTTGGAAAATTTGAAACTGCTATAGTTTTTAAACGTTGTAAAATTGATACTTGATGTCAAATGACAGAAGGAATTCTTGTAATTTAAAAACAATAATAAAGTTTACGGTAAGGTAAGACATAAGTAAGACGTAAAAGGACAAAGTAAGGCGTAAGTAAGATGTAAAATATAAAAAGGCAATTTTCCTAACAATCAAGTTTTGACAAGTAGAGTTTCACGATTAATTAATTTTTCAGTATCGGTGGATAGAAAACTAAATAAAGTATTTTATGCGGCAAATTTTCCAGTTTTTTCCCTTCAATACGACACAAACTTTGGGCAATTACCCACAAAAGTACTCAAAGAAGGCAATACATATACAATAAGGCTCTATAAGCAACAACAACAAAGCTGACCCTTATATCAATATGCAGAGGCATGTATGCATAAAAAATAATTAGAAATTTAAACTTTCCAACACATTACAACATTTTTTAACTATCATTATTTCTTTCATTTACACAATCTTTGTATAAATAACTATAATTATACAATGTAAATTACACAGATATTTGTACAGAAAGATTTTTTTATCATAATTAATATTAAATACTTTATCTGATTTTCATGATAACGATATGCGTATATCGAATATGTGTATGAAGTATGTACTATATTGAAGTATGTATGTATATTATGAAGTATTATTAAACATACATTATGAAAATTATTATATGTCATTTAATTTAAAGTTTCATCAGCATATTTTAATAATATTAAACAAGGATTTTAAATTTCCATATTCATGATATAAAAATAATGCAACTTTTGATAGCACTATTAATTTGTCAATGTGCACAATAGCATAACTTTATTTGATTAAATTTTGACTTTAGAGACTTCGCTTAAAATGTTATGGATATGTCTATGAATAATAAACTTTAACGAGATATAACTAATTTAATTAGTCTCGAAATTTCGTCATACATAAGTTTCTTTTGGAAAATTTTCCATTTTCCTAGCAGACATGAGCAATTAAATGGACCTGGGGAAATCACTTTATTCTTCGGAATAATGTGACATTAATCAAACAAAACTTAATTTGCAATATTTCTGTGAAACTTCTATTAAAAGATAAGTAAATATTGAAACCTGTAGTGTGCAGGTTGTGAACTGGATTGTAACTGGGTGTGGTTGGGTTGAGATACTTGAGGCAGAAGTTTGAGAATACATGCACAAACACCACACACATACAATTACAGACAATATGTAACACATTTAAAGACATATAATTCTAAATTTGAGGAAGAATTGCACTTCTAAGCCGAACATAAAGATTCTCAGGTACACGAAGGATGCGTGAAATATACTTCCTCTCCAGGTGAAAGTCTGTAGGCCAACACATAGCAGGGGCGTTAAGTATATTTCCTGCCGGAGTGAGAGACTGTAAACTATACGTTTCCCAGCAGAAGAGGCGTGATTGTGCTGCATTTGCTCTCGGGGGAGAGTCTCGAGGCCTACTGACCATTTCTCCTGAACGCCAAAGGGAGCGCTCTTGCCAGTGTGTAGAAGGAAGTACGGTTATAAACTCTATATGTTTACTATTAAAATGTTATTATAACGATTTCTAAAAATATATAATTAAAATTACATTAGTCATATTTCATACTGAATAGACAAACATTTAACAATTGCAATTTTGAAGTGTTAATTTAATAGAATGGAAAAAGTAAACACAAAAAAAAAATTTTTTTTTTCAAAGGAATATAGTCACATTTAATTTACTTAAAAAACAATGAGTTTTTTTTTTTTTTTTTTTTTTTTTTTCTGTATGAAAATATTAAGCAATTTACGAAAGATGATGTTTCCGTACTGCAATAATAACCAAAAAAGAATGTATGTTTGAATAACTACACTAAATAAAAATTACTATATCTTTTTTTTCAAACACATGGTACTTCATTCATAATTTTTAAAACTTTTCTTGAACACTTTAATACGCGAGGCAAATTTTTGACGTAAAGTTCCCTTTCTACTTCTCATTACATGGGGTATATCTCCACATTTTTTACAGACATCATCTAAATTATATTATTTTCAGAAAAACCTAAAAGAGAAATTCCACTTAAAACATTCTTTTCACTCTTTACCTAGTTATCATTCAAATCTTATGTAATGCAATTACGAATAAATCTTACATAAATTTGTTGTTTTTGTCCCAAAATAACTACGGCTGATGCTGTTTTTACCATTTTCTAACTATGTGCTTTTAAATAAAACCGCAATCTAATCTATGTGTAGGTTATATATAACATTATTCCATATTAAAGGCTTTTATCATTCATCTAGATTGTACAATGAAACTAAGAAGTAGACATCTTCCATAGAACTTTTCTCATCAATTTGCCGTTTTACCCTACAATAAAACTGTAGCTGACGTTTCTTTCTTTTTTTATCAATGCGATTGCAGTTACGATGATTTTTTTTTCTGGAAATCATCATTAAATAGATTTGGCATTGTATATATGATATAAAGAAATAAAGAAACAATAAATAATTTTTGAACTATATTGTAAACATTCACTATAAATGCTTTTAAAGCTAACATGAATTGATAAAATAGTATCCAAATATTATAGTCATAATACGAATGATTATGTTGAGATAGATATAGATACAAAAATAATAGATATAGATTCCATCTTCTATTTTTTTTTAAGTAGGACGCTTGCAAAAATTGCTAGTAATTTTAAATTAAAAATCTAAAATTTTTTTTAGATAACCTAGAATATGAATTTTTACTTTTTTATTCAAAACAAGTATATAACAGCTTTTATAAACTAAAGACATATAAGTTCAGCTTTATCATGAATTATGCAAATTCTTTTATTTATAGTAAGCATGTGAGCCTTCTTCTGTTTCTTATAAGGCGAAGTAAGCTAAGATCTATGTTGTCTTGTTTTAATTGGTTATAGGTGAACAGGTTTCCAATAAAGTTGATATAGATTCACAAAGTATTTGCTAATACCACCTTCGAACACCCTTCATATCTGATACATTAGTCATACACTGAAGTGACAAAAGTCATGGGATAGCAATATGCAAATTTTCAGATGGCAGTAGCATCGCGTAGAACAGGTATAAATGCGCAGTGCTTTCGCAGAGCTTTCATTTCTGTTCAAGTTATTCATGTGAAGAGGTTTTGACGTGATGATGACCGCACGACGGGAATTAACAGACTTTGAACGCGGAATGTTAGTTGGAGCTAGACGCATGGGTCATGCCATTTCGGAAATCGTTAGGGAATTCAACATTCCCATATCCACTGTGTCAAGAGTGTGCCGAGAGTATGAAATTTCACGCATAACATCCCACCATGGACAGCGCAGGGGTCGACCGCCTGCACTTAACGACCGAGACCAGCGACGTCTGCAAAGAGTCGTAAATTCTAACAGACAAGCAACACTGCGTCAAATAACCGCAGAAATCAATGTGGGACGTACAAGGGACTTGTCTGTTAGAGCTGTGCGGAGAAATTTGGCTTTCTTGGGCTATTCCAGCAGAAGACCGACTCGAGTGCCTTTACTGACAGAACAACATCGCTTGCAGCGACTCTCGTGGGCACGTGAGCATATCGGTTGGTCCCTAGATGAATGGAAAACCGTGGCCAGGTCCGATGAGTCACGATTTCAGTTGGTAAGAGCTGATGGTAGGGTTCGAGTGTGGCGCAGACCCCACGAAGCCATGGACCCAAACTGTCAGCAAGGCACTGTTCAAGCTGGTGGTGACTTCGTAATGGTGTGGGCTGTTGTTTCATGGCATGGACTTGGTCCTCTGGTGCGACTGGACCGAAAATTGACTGGAAATGCTTATGTTCAGCTACTTGGAGATCACTTGCAGCCATTCATGGACTTCATGTACCCAAACAACAATGGGATTTTTATGGATGACAATGCGCCATGTCACCGGGCCACAACTGTTCGCGATTGGTTTGAAGAACATTCTGGACAATTCCAACGAATGATCTAGCCACCTAGATCGCCCGACATGAATCCCATCGAGCATTTATGGGACATCATCGAGAGGTCTGTTCGTGCCCAAAATCCTGCACCATCAACGCTTTCACAATTATGGACGTCTATCGAGACAGCATGGCTCAATATTCCTGCAGAAGACTTCCAACGACTTGTTGAGTCCATGCCACGTCGAGTTGCTGCACTTCGCCGGGCGA
This sequence comes from Caerostris darwini, assembly GCA_021605075.1. NCBI lineage: Eukaryota > Metazoa > Arthropoda > Arachnida > Araneae > Araneidae > Caerostris > Caerostris darwini. The sequence goes on along the minus strand of BPLQ01001069.1, from coordinate 94,305 downwards.
AAGGAGGGCCGACACGATATTAAGAGGTATCCCATGACTTTTGTCACTTCAGTGTATATGTTATATAAGTCAATATATGTCATATATGTCATATATGCTATAAGTCATATGTGTTATATTCTTGTATATAGTAACAAGACTATATATATATATATATTTCCAAGCACGTGTATCACGTGGGAGGACAAAAAAAACCCAGAAAATTTCCACCAGGTAGATTGACTAACAACGAGAAACACTTTATCCAAGTTGCCATAACACAGCCCTAACAGTTGCCATTCCTCGTTTCTAAGAGTATAATATATATATATATATATATATATATATGGCCTGAATGGCCGAGTGGCTAGCGCTCTGGCGCTCGGTACCACAGGTTTCGGGTTCGAGTCCCGGCGGTGCCATGGATGTTTGTAGTGGTTTGAAATCCACTTTAAACTGTAGGCCCCGGTCTAATAGGATCGTAGAGCATTGCGGGGCATTGTTACTCCGCGTCCGTGGTTTATCTTCAAGTTACACGCGTCCCCTGGGTCATGCAAAGTGAGTACGTCTGTGCAGCGCTTCCCTTAAGGCATCCAAGACCAAGCTGTCTCAGTGTTTGCCAGCTGCATTAGAATGAAATATATATATGTATATATATATATATATATTTACGAGGACCATCAGGTTACAAATGTCCAGTTACGCGATATTTGCATAATTTCAGGCATTTAGCTTAGGGAGCTTTATTGTCTTTTGTATACTCATAGAGTAATGAAATCAACAGAAAAAGTCCTAATTTTATTTTTTTTTAAATTTAACAAGAAATAATAATGTTAAAACCATGTAGTATCGATTAAAATCCACTGCATAGTTTTATATAGCAGAAGGAAAAAGTACATGCGGAAAACAGTAAACTTTTAAGTTTAGTATAGAAAAATGCTATTGCAACCTTTTTTTATTTTTGTTATTATCACAACGTTAATAATACGAACTATTTAGAGTAAAACATTATATAATTTCATTAATTATTAAAGGATAACAAAATAAAATAAATATTCTGGAAGAGCTAGCTAAGTTACACCATTACACATTTTAAATTTAGTAATCGCTAAATATAACTTAACTTACGAAATAATAAAGGTGCAGCTTGAATATTATGCTGCCGAATATATATATAAAGACAAAGAGATAAATAGGTTGATATTATTAAAAGTAGAGCTATAAGTAGGTCACTTAAAAGATTTATATATATTATTTATATTTTTTATATTTTACTGCGGCATTTTAGATATCATAGTAATCTATGAACAACTCCAATCAGACTTAAATATCATTAAAGTATACGTACAGTTAAAGTACATTTAAATATACATATTTAAAAAAATAACAACATTTAACCCAATTTAGGTGGTCTTTTTAAAATACCACTGTTACATCATAGATTATTACAAAATCGATGTCTTAATGAAAAATATATGGCTTTTAAATGTGTTGTTTGCCTGAGACCAGGTAAATAGCTGCAGCTGCCTTCCTAGTTAGCAAGCTAAATATTTAATAATGGGAAAAGAGGCAAACACAAATGGGTTTAGGAAAGAGGAAATTGCCCGATTAACCGAAAAGCATCATTTTCGGCAGCGAATGTTTATTTGCAATCCAGGCAAATATGGCTAACAATCAGAGCAGCATTAATTCCATTATCGATACTCTGAGTGATCGTAGTAAATAAAGTTTCGACAAATAGAAATATTTCATTGCAGTTTTCGTTATGTTTAAAAACTAATACGAATTTTTTTTTAGAAGTAAGCATTCGTTCCTCCACTGTTACATTTGAAAAGTATTAAATTTAAGTATTAAATTTTTATTTATCACTCTTTTACAAAATATATTTATTTTATAATGGCCAAAGTAGTGAAAACAAATGCATTAAAAAAATATATATTATATGTGCATCCATATCCTCAAAAATTAACTGTTGAAATTATGAGAAAAATTAACTTTGATTTTAAATAATATTCTTGCGAATATATGACAGATATTGCCTGTTTTACTTATGAGTTTACAATTATGATTTCTCATAATAATTAAATTATATTCTGAGAATTCGTGATGCGCGTGTATCTTGGAATATCCAGTATAACATGTTCTATGTTTCACTTAAAAGAAGTATCGAGAGTTGCAGCTAATTGGCCCATCAAAGTAGTAAACAGCCGTTGTTTTTTAAACACAAAGATTGTACCGAGAACGATTTGCCAAAGTTTTATATTTCATGTCATCTCACCTTTACTAACGATGACAGAAAACTATAGGAAAGAAAATGGGATATAAATATGTGGACACCTGAAATGAAAGGGAGTGTCTTGAAGATATTTCCAGTAATTATTTCTACAAGCAGTGGCAGCCATATTGGTGTCTCATACATTTCGATGAGGAATGTTGTACGTGAACACTCATACACTATTTTCAAGTATATAATATCAAATCTTTAAAAGCAGATAACTAGAATTTGGGAGATGGATACTCCAAATGAAAACTAACATCCGTAAGTTTTTTGCTTTAATATTATTTGGTGATGATGCCCAGTTTTTGATGAGAAAACCTTTGAAACATTCATGATAAACACATCTGGACTGACGGAAATCATCACTTTATTGTCCCTCATAAATTCTTCAGCAATTTTCCAAGAATATCTGGATATGTTACTAAGTATGCAGAGTATTACCTAGTTGGTCCTAACTTATTGGCAGAACGTTTGAATTGTGCAACGTATTATAACTTCCTGGAGTAAATATTTCCAGTTTATTGCGCATAGAAACATTTGATTGCTACTTGTTGGAGCACCGGTACACTTTCAAGCGTGGTCTGATATTTTTGAATGCCATCCATATATTCCACACATTAGAGTGGGCATAGCAGCCTCAATATGTTTCATATCTATGGTGCCCTGGTCTTTATATTCACCGGATCTAACATAATATACAACTTCTTCCCCTTTTACCGGTCCATGGAATCATTGATGTACATGACGCTTAATGACCGTGAAAGATCTCTTCTCTTGGATAGGATTGCTTTTGCAGAGAATAGGATAAACACGACCAACAATCTACGAAAAAAATTCTTCAGTCATTTATTCGTCTATGTAATCTGTGCAATAGCACTTTTTTTTTGACGCCATAACTATATAAGTACGAGTCTTTCTTTGTTCTGAATGGGATTGTATAGTTTATGTTTTCGTTAATTTTCTTTCGGGTAAAAGTTTAGTTTGGACATCGAACTTAACGAATGCTTTTCTGACACAAGTGGATGGCGACGATAAATATTACTTGTCTTGATGTGTATTTTTACCCTCCACATCTGGTCAAAAAAGTTCACAAACATCTTGTGTAGTAACATTTCCTTACATCACTGAAACAATTTCGAACTCAACAAATCGTTGCAGTTATCTAACATCTCAAAAAGGGGTATTTGCTGAAGATTGACATATTTCTGCAAGTTAATCAACATTTCAGGTTTTCTCTTTAATAGTAAATTAAATTCAAGAACTTCTAAAGGATGTCAGAAAACTCTGAACAACGGAAACGGAATAAAAATCTTCAAAACAACGCCTATCTTCACAAGCAACTGTCAGATGGAAACTTCATTTCCATATATAATGATGTTGCTAAACTAATGGTTATGCCTCTGAAAGTCTGCGCGAAATATATGGCACGGACCCATCGATTCATTAATTTCGCAAGGAAGAGAACAGTGCAATGTGTCAAATAAGCTTCATGCCCGTGAAGTTGCCAGAGGTAATGGTAATACATCATTAACGCTCCAGCCTATTGGCAGGTTAATAAGAAAAATCAATCAAATTCGAGCCTTATTTCACACATTTTGGATGTCAGAGTGATACTTTTCTGAAGGAACGTAAAAATACAGAATATTGATTAGTTTAGCATTCAAAGGGAAATAGGGAGGGGGAGATAGTAGAGCAAGGAACTACATGGAAATAGGGCGATTTAGTTGTGGGGATCGTTACTTATTCAGATATATTGGAACAGTTTTAGATCCACATACATAGTTATTGGAATCGAGGTAAAACAAGTGGAAACAGCAGCATCGATTCAATCTTTTCTTCCTTTTTTTCGATATTTTTTTTATTCCATCGCATCGGAATCGTAATCGTAATATGGCGGCGGTCGAACGATTTCTAGGATAATTGTGTAATTTTGCGGAATAAATGAATAGCTTCTCTGCTTGATGCCATCGGAAAAATGCAAATACTGGATACACGGATCGAAGGTACAACGTAGGAAATTAAGTTATTTGTCGTAGGAGAGAGAAATTGCGTGGTTTTATGATAAAATCAATTTTGAATATTGATCTGCGTTTTTGAATTATTCAAATCGGATGTAAAACGAATCTAGAAAAGATTAGCGCAGTTTTGGGGATGTAAATTTTTTTTTCTCCTTTGGTAATTGGCGCTTTTAAGTGAACGTTAGAATCAAACTAAATTTGCGTAAATGTAATATAAAATATCTTTTTTTTTTTTACTAAAGCAAAAATATTCCTCGTAAAATCTTTTCGGGAAATAGTTTTGGCATCAATAACTTAAAATGAGTCGTTACCAACGTTTAGAAAAAATTTAAATGCAATAAAATTATAAATTTGGTTTAAAAGGGGGACAGTTTACTGTTATTTTTAATTTGAATAATTAAATAAAACTAATAATAATAAAATAATAAATTTGGTTTAAAAGTTGGACAGTTTACGGTTATTTTTTATTTGAATAATTAAATAAAATTAGATATAAAATGCTCTGTGCTAATTGTGTGCATTTTATTATCTCTGCTTTTTTAAATTTCCCAAATGAGAAATTTCTTCAAATAATCATAAAAAAAACCCATATAATTATCATAGTTAATCTGCCAGTGGGCAGACGGCCTTGACCCTCCATGGAGCTGTTGCACCAATGATGATGATTATCATAGTTATGGTAAACTAGAAATATATTAATAGATAATACATTAGACAGAAGGAAAATCTGGTAGTCAATTAAAATTATCATTACATGAAGTCCAGTGGAAACAAATCAGCTTGTTTGCAGGAGCGTATAGATTCTAATCTGCTGCCAGTGTGCTTATCAGACCCAATTTTAGAAACGAGGAGATCTAATGGCAATAATAACAGCTATAAACGTTTTGCATTGAGCTAGGCTAACTATTGATAGTCGAAAAGTCAAAGCCCTTCTCTCTCCAGTTAATGAACTGTTCGTAAAGTACTCTGCAGAAAGAAATTAGAGATTTATAAAAATATGTAGAATTGAACTGTTTTTTCTAACAGTATATTCAGTAACGAAAATTAATGACGAATTTGCAACTTACATTTATTTTTTCAGCCAAAAAATAGAATTAAAAAATCCAATAACTTGTAATTATTCGTATAAAACATTTAATATTTAAAAGCATAATATATTATATAATTAAAAACCTGTGTCTGTTTGATGCAGTAAAAACATCTATTTATATACTTTCTGAAGGAATGATGCTAAAAAGGTGATTTAGATATGATGCATGAAATTGCTTTTTGTTTGAAAATTGGTTATATAATATATTCTCTTTTAGTTAAAATAAAATACCTCTTAATCAAAATATACTAGCAAGTACAGTTCCAAAAAGTAGGAAAAATATTTTTCTAAATTCTTTACTATATTTAATAATACAAAATTTAATATTTTTTCATAGTCAATAGCAAGACAGCCCAGGTGGGCCAAGGCTTTCCTTTGAAGAGATTTCCATATATTCCTTTGGGTGACAATAGTCCTCCAATTCTTAACCCCTAGTACAGCAAAATCTTTTTTAACTGCGTCTATCCATCGCAACTTAGGTCGTCACCTTCCTCTTTGTCCGTATGGCTTTGCCAAAATGAGTCTTTTTACAAGGTTCAAATCATTCATTCTAAATACAAGAGCAGCCCAGTTTAATCTATCGATCTTCATACATTTTATAATATTTGGGTCTTTATAGTATTTATAAATTTCTGCATTATACCGTCTTCTCCAACAATCGCTTTCCCGAATACCTTCAAGAATAGCCCTTAAAGTCGTCTGCTGAAATATACCCAAATGGCTCTCATAAGATCTTGTCAAAGTCCATGTTTAAGAGCCATAGACCGAAATAGGTTTAATAAGAGTTTTATATAACAAGTATTTAGTTTTTCTGCATAAGAACTGTATATATATATTTCATATTTATATATATTTCTTAATTTATTAACATATTTCTTAACCCTTAAAAAGCCTTATTGGCAGACACAATTCTGTTTTTTATTTCACGTAAGATATTATTATAGAATTTATATATACCTTAAATAAAATTCAGAATCTTACCTGATATAAAAAACAGAATTGTGTCTGCCAATAAGGCCTTTTAAGGGTTAAGACTCAATTTTTTTTTTTTATTTCAGGTAAAATATTATTTTAACAATTAATTTCTGTTCCTTAAGTTCCAATGCCGGTTACTTTCTTCATTGGATTTCTTAACGGTGAGGATTTTTGCGGGATGGAGTTGTCAACCCCAAGCCCACCCCCCAATCTTAGTGAACCAGTCCCCTGATGTTTCTATCATCATAATGTAATTAATCATGTTTCAAACTATCCTATTTTTGTATTAAACATAAACAATATTTTTAAAACTTAATAACTGGCAGTAAGATGACACAAGATACACCAATCGATTGGCGATGGTATTTCCCTTTTCAATAATCTTTCCGTTACGCTTATAAAAAATATATAATATTTCCTCCTATTCAAGATATGCTTCAAGTTCTCCTTCAGTGCATAAAAAACATCTGACATTTTTTTTTTTTACACTTACACAAAATTAAGGGAACTAAACCCAAAACTCCATTAAGCAGACATTAAATAAAAAAGCAGACATTAAGAAAAAAAGGGAAAATGATAAACGCAGTCCATCCACGCGAAACTGGAGATTAAAGACTCACGGCGGTGAGTTATCTTATGTTTCCTCTTCCATTAAGCAAAAATCGACAAGACCAAGGAAATACGTGACAACATAACGCCCTGATGGAAAGTTTCTATCACCATCACCTACAACGTGACAGCTGGACACAAAGACCGAAGCCAAGGTAAATACAGGAAGCGCCAAAACTAATAATAATAACGCCAAGGAAAAAAAAAGAAAGAGACATACAGAGATACAACAAACAGTCTTCAGAAGCTCATCTGAAGAGACCACTATATCAGGCCGCTAAATCCCCCCTCGGAAATCATCTGCAGCTCACGTGACAGAGTTAAGGTCCAATAAACATCTCCTCTCTCTTTGGGGTGGGAGGGGGGTGGCCTGGACAATCCACCACTGACCGCTTGGACATCGCCTAGGGAATCCACACTAATACTGCTGTGGAGATCGCCAAGGGAAGGGAGAGTGTAAAAAAAAAGTAGAAGAGGAGATGGTTTAGTCCATAGAGTTGACGCCCCGCTGCAGTATTCCTCTTGGTGCACTTGATTGCAATCAATAGGATCTTTTTCCACTTCCACGCGTCGATTTCGCCCCGATAGCAATTCCTGGGATGGGGGATTATACAACACCTACTTCCACATTAGCAGGAATGGGATTAGCGGGTGGAAGGCCTGAGTTTATGGTAGGGAGGGATATAAGATGCGAAAGTTTTAATTAAAGTGAGGGGGATATCGACATAAAAAAAGATTCTCCATTTTCTATGTATTGATATATGGGGTTCCATCATTGCTGAAGTGGTTTCTATTATTAAAATAGCTTTTATTATTATAGCAAAAGCAATACATCTGGATTTGATGAAAGCAATTAAAAATATGAAATAATAGCTATAAATTATCATTTTCTGTATTTCTATATATATATATATATTGATATATGGGTTTCCATCATTGTTGATATGGTTTCTATTATTAAAATAGCTTTTATTGTTATATCAAAAGCAATACATCAAAAGCTAATGGGGAATTACTATAAATATGAAATAAAAATTAATTAAAAATATGAAATACTAGTTATAAATTATTATTCTGCACGTGTAATTAATGATTTTTAATCTTTTCATTTTCAATGTATCCCATCATAATTTGGATTTCCCAACTAGCTTTAAAATTATCTATTTTGAAATGCAAAATCTTTACCAAACTTGGCATTGTTCTACTTTAGCAGTGAAATTTTACCTTTGTCGTATAGCATTTAAATTACATTAACTGTTCATGCACAATTTGCATTGATAAATAAATCATGAAATATAATTCGATGATATAAATTTTAAACATTTGTCCTTAATGAAAGTAAAACAAAACAAAAATTGTAAATCTAGAGGTAATTAAATAAAATATTTGATTAAATCGTTTCTTTGATGAGTTTCAATGTATCACAAACCACAAAAAAGGAATTTAAAAGTTTGCAAACCATATATCCATATATATATATATATATATGTGTGTGTATATGTGTGTGTGTGGTGTGTGTGTGCGTGCCAAAGAAATTTTACAGAAATATACATTTTTTATCAAAAATTATTTGTTGATTACAGAGTATCAGATAAACAATTAACCAACAAAAATTAATCTAACGTGGACGAGGATTAATAAATGAAAAAACAACAGGTGATGATAAAAAAAAAATTCTTTTTTCTTCTGTTGATATCGAAAAAGGCAAAATTATAAGATTAATATAGAAGCAGAAGGATTAGTCACAAATTAAATTGAATTGAATGCAATTGCAATCATTTTATTTTACACACCCTTTTTAAAACTAACGATTTTCGCAATAACATCCAACATTGAGACACAATTTAGGCAAATGCAATTTCCCTCTATACATGCAAATGAGCTCATTGATATACTTCATCAACCCAAATAGAACACCCATTTCCCCGTAATTTCACCCATTAACATATGTTCCACGCAACGGAATTGTCACAGCGAAATCTCATTCGAAAGACTACTTCGCAACAAAAGGAGGAAATTACTGATCTTTCCAACTGAAGAAACAGTTCTGAAAATTTATTCTGAAAGAAGTTCCAACCTCAAAATAGAATTATGTATCTCTAACAAATAAAAATGGCGGAGTGTAGAATCCAATACAGTCGGATATGAGCTCATATCTATAACTTAAATATACAAACAGTAAATATTCGCTAACAGTAAACTTCTTTTTTAGATTGCGTTGTATACGAATTTAAACTGCAGGTTCTGGTCATATATAAACGTAGATAGTCACAGAACCCTATCAGACTTCTTCTGACCCACATCATTCCAAAATGTAAAGGGGCAAGTCAGCTCTAGGCACAGTGATATGGTGTAGTGACGTAGTAGTAGTTATAACAATTAAATAAGAAATGAAAAAAATAACTTATTAAATAATAATTTGAAGAGCTATTTTTACTGCTAACTATTTTCCAACTAAAGCACTTGTAAATGCGATGCGCATATTGCTTATTTATATATGTTTTTTTTATTTGTACCCTAAAATTTAATTATTACTATGTATTTTCATACCGTCTTTTTAGAACTTTAAGAAGTTTAGCAATGTAATTCGATTCGAAACATGCAAAACGCAAATGACACTTCCTTCCCCTTCCTTACATGCAAATGAGCTCATTAATACATTTCACCCACCTAAACAGGACACCCCATTTCCCTGCAATTTCAACCACCGAAAAGAATCCTCGGCCTTATCACGGCGGAATCTCTTTCGAAAGAATATCTCGCAGCAAAAGGGGAATCACAGCTCTTTCCAACCGAAAAACAGTTCTGGGAACCCATCCTGGAGGGAGCTCCATCCTCAAAGAGGGAAGATTATTCATTTCTAACAAGAAGGGGGGCAGAAATCCCATCAAGTCTTGTCTGGGGGGGGGCAGGAAAGGACGGGGGGACAGAAGAAAAAGCAACAGCTAGTCTTCATGCTGCATTGATTCACCTGCAGAAGCAGGTAATTTAATGGGGCCCTCTTCCGTCCTCTAAGAAGGGGGATACATAGATTTTGCTCCACAATATCCCATATTCTTCATCGTGCTCGCCTATTCATAATCTTTTCTTTTCTTCCTGGTCTTTTTCTTCCTTTTCCATCTTTTTCCTTTTTCTTTTTATTCCATCTTTTGCGAACTAACTTTTTCTTCTTATTATTATTATTTTCCAGTGGGTAGGGAAGATATCTTGGCATCACGAAAACGGAAATTCAGGTGAAATTGGTATCGTTCGGTTCTGGTGGAATGCTTTTTCGAATGCGAAATTATTGGAGTGGACAGTAAAGTAACGAGATAACATACAAAGGTATTTTATATTTAATACCCGGGATTTTTATCTCTTTTATGGAGAAGAAAGAATGATGCGGAATAATAATATCTCTGTGGACGATAAAGTGATTAGGATGCTACAATGGTTGGGGCTTTACTGCAATGTAGTTTCGTATTTTTTTTTCTCCTATTTCTAATTTATTTATTCCTTTTCCGAGGATAATACCTTCCCATTAGAAATTGAATTTCAAAAAGTGAAATAAAAAAGCTTTTGGCTGTTAAAGACCAGTTTATATCTCACCGATGTGAATAAATATGTGATTTCTGATTCTCTTTTAAATTGTTTTAAAATTAATTTGTCACAAATGTTGAATATTTTTCCAGATGCTATGTAGGCTAAATATGTGGTCAAGTGGATAGTGCTGTGGCACTCTCTACCAGAGGTTTCTGGCTCGAATCGCGGCGGTGTCATGGATCTATCTTTCTATCCGTTTTGTAGTGGTTCGGAATCCAATTTAAACTGCAGGTCTCTGTCTCATATGACCGTAGAGTGTCACAGAACCCTATCAGACTTCTTCTCACCCACATCATTCCAAACTGTAAAGGGGCAAGTCAGCTCTAGGCACAGTGATATGGTGTGGTGTGGTGTGGTGTAGTAGTAGTAGTAGCAGTAGTATTGTTATAGCAATTAAGTAACAAATGAAAAAAAATAACTTATTAAACAATAATTTGAAGAGCTATTTTTACTGCTAACTATTTTCCTAATGCACATGTAAATGCGATGCGCACATTGTTTATTTATATATTTTTTTATTTGTACCCTAAAATTTAATTATTACTGTGTTTTTTTCTCCCATTTCTAATTTATTTATTCCTTTTCCGAGGATATCAGCTTCCCATTAGAAATTAAATTTCAAAGAGTGAAATAAAAAAGGCTTCTGCTGTTAAAGACCAGTTTATATCTCACCTTTAATATATTATTTCTGATTCTCTTTTAAATTGTTTTAAAATTAATCTGTCACATATGTTGAATATTTTTCCAGATGCTATGTCGGCTAAATATGTGGCCAAGTGGATAGTGCTCTGGCACTCGGTATGACAGGTATCGGGTTCGAATCGCGGGTCATCGCGCAGGTCTTCTCACTTACATCATTCCAAACTGTAAAGGGGCAAGTCCGATCTAGGCACAGTGATATCAGATTCCCATTTGAAATTAAATTTCAAAGATGGAAATAAAAAAGGTTTTGACGGCAGCTTCAGTCTATATCTCACTGATGTGAATAATTATTTTATTTCCGATTCTTTTTTAAATTGTCTTTAAATTAATTTGTCATATATGTTGGATATTTTTTCATACTATATAGGTTAAATATTCCATATTCATGACAAATTAATACTAGAGAAGTTATTGCAATTTACAAATTATACTAGAAAAATATGAATACAAGCTATATTGGATAAATATGAATACAAACCATACTGGAGAAATGTGAATATAAACTATACTGGAGAAATATGAAAACTATACTGGTGAAATATGAAAACTATACTGGTGAAATATGAAAACTATACTGGTGAAATATGAAAACTATACTGGTGAAAACTATACTGGTGAAATATGAAAACTATACTGGAGAAATATGAAAACTATACTGGTGAAATATGAAAACTATACTGGTGAAATATGAAAATTATACTGGTGAAATATGAGAACTATACTGGAGAAATATGAAAACTATACTGGTGAAATATGAATACAAACTATACTGGTGAAATATGAATACAAATTATACTGGAAAAATATTAATACAAATCATACTGGAGAAATATAAATACAAACTATACTAGAAAAATATTGATACAAATTATACTGTAAAAATATGAATACAAACTACACTGGAGAAATATGAATGCAAACTATACTGAAGAAGTTAAATAAATGATATGATTAAAAGAAATATTTTAAAAATTAATAATTACATTTTATTTTTTTAAAAGATTTTGATATCTTTGAATTTTTCATCGTAATTTATTTTTAGTTCACATTAATAAGCTGCTTAATTGATAATAATTTTCAACGATTGATTTTCCTCCGTATTCTTTGTATGTATCCTGACAGTCTAGAGCTATCTTTTGGTCTAATAACTATACTATTTAAATGAATTTACAAATTTATATCAAAATATAATCATAACTTTCAGTACAAAAGCATGAAATGAAAAACAAAATAAAACACTGATTTAGTCATTACTTTGCAAGTTATTCTAGAGAAATACTAAAATTGTTGAAACAAATAATTCCCTAACAAAATTAGAAGTGATTTATACAAGTCAGTCATTATGTTAAATTTTTTTCAACTATATTTCTTTAAAAGTCTAGAAATATTAATAATGAGACATTAAATAATATTTATCTCAAAATGAATTTTCGAACTAGAAGCATTTAAAAATTCTATATACCTATCATCAGTATTCTGTACAAATATTTCCCCTTTAAACATAACTTTTTCCTTTATTAGTAAGATAATTTGTTACAATTGTGAATTCATTAGTATTTTAATAACAACAAAAATTGTAGTTCTTCTACGAAGCGTGCATATAACGAGTTTAATGTTGAGTTGTTGTGCACATTTATCTGATAATTTTGAACAAAGAACCATGGTCATCATGTGTGTAGAATGGAGCCTAGTACTGATTAAAAAAATAATAAAACATATTAATAAACTCTAATAAACGTTTTAAACTATAATGAAACGTACTGATTAGTAGAACACTAACATTAGGTAAATTATAATGGCATACATATTGTAAAAGGCGATTAAAATCGGTACTCACTGCCCGGGGGTGTAACAAGGTGCAGTAAAGTCAGACTTTAGCTTTTGGGTATCCCATGTTTTTCTATTGCAAGGTCAAGGACAAAAAGAAGCTGCATTTTTTACACTTTATCATGGCACGTTCGGGTTCATGGATTTGGTCTAGAAGTTGTTGTCAATCAAGTGGGATAAGAAACAACAGTTATAACGAAGATGCAATTTCAATTTCCGTAAGTCCTCCTAATTATAAGCTCATCTGTCAATATTAGGCTCAGCATTTTTGGGTGCTCCATGTCTTTGCGCTGCAAATTCAAGGACAAAAAGAAGCTGCATTTTTTGGCCTTCATCAGTATTCGTCGTTTTAAGATATGGGTTCATGGACTTGGATGTTGTTGTCAACCAAGTGGGATAAGAAACAACAAGGATAATGAAGATGCAACTTAATCTTCTGTAAGTCTTCCCAATTATAAGGTTATCCGTCAATATTTAGCTCATCAGGACTTAAAGGTGATATTATTTTAGAACTGGGGGGTGATTTGTCACTCTGTGGTCATTTTGTGCATACTTTAGGCTAATTAGACCGCGACCTACAGTCTAACGCGGTTTCCGAACCACTAGCAAACATCCATGCCACAGCCAGCATTCAAACCTGGAGCCTGTTATATCAAAGGTCAAAACTCTAGCCAATTGGCCATCAGGCCACAAACTGGGAGCTAATACCACTATTAAAATTGTCAAGGATTTTTTTTTCTCTCATAGAACTTAACAAAGACCACCAGTTTACTGCATTCCTATTTCACAACATCGCATTTAAACACAATGTTTCTACACTCTTATTCAAAGTTCACTTGTTCCATTCTTCCACCCCTTCGCTGTCTTACGTTCGATTCCTCAGTGTTACCTTATTGGCTAGAACCGAAATCGAGGGAGGGAAAATGGAAGGTTTTTTCCATTTCCTCCTTCCCAAAACGTTCTGCCCCCTTCTCCGAAGAGCTATAGCTCGTGGGGAGATAAACGTCCCAGTCCTATTTCTCCTTAAATCACAAAGAATATGAGGAAGAAAAAAAAGAAAGAACCATCTTCACTTAGAACAAAAGGCAAAAATCCGGCGGCTTAGAACAGCCAGTGATGTATAGGGAATCGACTTAGGGCGATGGGAACGTCGCGTATATCCTGCATGATAAACCGCCGGACCGTGAGCTTAACTCTGGAGAGAACACCCTATGGAAATGTTTCCAAATGGGATTCAGATTTCCTGCTACGAGAACTGTGGCGATCAGAGTGTGTCGCCCATAAATCGAATCGAATGGGATTTAGTACGAATTTTGGGAAAGAAAATTAGATTTCAGCGAGCATCAAATACATATTTAGGAGGGGAGGGATGGAGTGCAAATGGTAAATCGAATCATGTAAAAACACTTAACCGTTCCCGGAGATTTTCCTGTTTTAAAACATGGAATATTAGTTTCTTCAACGATATATAAGAGGTTTACAAAGAAATATATATATATAAATATATATATGTATTTTTTTTTTGAAGAAAATTGAAGTGTTTATTGTAATTCCATATTTGAAAAAAATATCTTGGTGGTGGAAATTCTTTCTTTGATAATTTAGTATAGTTTTATAATGCAGCAATACAATGCTGTTTTATTATATAATCAGTGATTATTATTATCCAATTTTCATCATTTAGCATTTTAATGAAATTATAAAAAATAATAAAGATAAAATACATAAAATGTGTCTTAGAATTTTTTAATCTTCCCCAAAATAAAAAAATTTCATGATTTAGAAAATTTAAAAATATATAAATTTATAGAATAAATTTATCAATACTTTCAATTTACCACTATTCCCCATACCATATAATGGAATATTGCGTTGTATTCCGAACCACTACAAAACAGATAAGAAGGTAGATCCATGACACCTCCGCGATTCGAACCCGATGAACTCGGAATCTGATATCCTCAGAAAAAGAATAAATAAATTAGAAATCGGAGAAAAAAAATACGAAAACTACATTGTAGTATACTAATCACTTTATCGTTTTCAGAGATATTATTATTTCGCATAATTCTTTCTTCTCCATAAAAGAGATTAGAATCCGGGGCTTAAGATAAAATACCTTTGTGTGTTATCACGTTACTTTATTGTCCACTCCAATAATTTCGCATTCAAAAAAGCACTCCACCAGAACCGAACCATATCAATTTCACCTGAATTTCCGTTTTCGTGATGCCAAGATATCTTCCCTACCCACTGGAAAATAATAATAAGAAGAAGAAAAGTTAGTTCGGCAAAGATGGAATAAAAAGAAAAAGAAAAGAAAAGATTATGAATAGGCGAGCACGATGAAGAATATAGGATATTGTGGAGCAAAATCTATGCATCCCCCTTCTTAGAGGACGGAAGATAACCCCATTAAATTACCTGCTTCTGCCAGGTGAATCAATGGAGCATGAAGACTAGCTGTTGCTTTTTCTTCTCAGGGCCCTCCCCCTTTCTGCCCCCGTCCCCCAGACCAGACTTTATGGGATTTCTGCCCCCTTCTTGTTAGAAATGAATAATCTTCCCTCTTTAAGGATGGAGTTTCCTTCAGAATGGGTTCCCAGAACTGTTTTTCGGTTGGAAAGAGCTGTGATTCCCCTTTTGCTGCGAGGTATTCTTTCGAAAGAGATTTCGCCGTGATAAGGCCGATGGACTCTTTTCGGTGGGTGAAATTGCAGTGAGATGGAGTGTCCTGTTTGGGTGGGTGAAATGTATTAATGAGCTCATTTGCATGTAAGGTAAAAGGAAGGAAGTGTAATTTGCGTTTTGCATGTTTCGCATAGAATTACATTACTGAACTTACTGAAGCTCTAAAAAGAAGGTATGAAAATACATAGTACTATGGCTGACCTATAGCTGACTTGTCCATTTACAGTTTGGAATGATGTAGGCGAAAAGAAGTCTGATAGGGTTCTGTGACTATCTACGGTTAAATAAGATCGGGATCTGCAGTTTAAATTGGATTCCGAACTACTACAAAACAGATAAAAAGATGGATCCAAAACACCGCCGCGATTCGAACACGATACCTCTGGCATCGAGTCCAGAGCACTATCCACTTGGCCACATATTTAGCCTACATAGCACATGGAAAAATATTCAACATATGTGACAAATTAATTTTAAAACAATTTAAAAGAGAATCAGAAATAAAATATTCATTCACATCGGTCAGATATAAACTGGTCTTTAACAGCAGAAACTTTTTTCATTTCACTCTTTGAAATTTAATTTCTAATGGGAAACTGATATCCTCGGAAAAGGAATAGATAAATTAGAAATGGGAGAAAAAAAAATACGATAACTATATTGTAAGCCCCAACCATTCTAGTATCCTAATCACTTTATTGTTCTCAGAGATATTATTATTCCGCATAATTCTTTCTTCTCCACAAAAGAGAAAGAGATAAAAATCCGGGGCTTAAAATAAAATAACCTGTTGTGTGTTATCTCGTTACTTTACTGCCCACTCCAATAATTTCGCATTCGAAAAAGCATTCCACCAGAACCGAACCATACCAATTTCTGAACCTGAATTTCCGTTTTCGTGATGCAAAGATATCTTCCCTACCCACTGGAAAATAATAATAATAAGAAGAAAAAGTTAGTTCGCAAAAGATAAAATAAAAAGAAAAAGGAAAAAGATGGAAAAGGAAGAAAAAGACCAGAGAAAAGAAAAGATTATGAATAGGTGAGCACGATGAAGAATATGGGATATTGTGGAGCAAAATGTATGTATCCCCCTTCTTAGAAGATGGAAGAGAGCTTCCCTCCATTAAATTACCTGCTTGAATCAATGGAGCATGAAGACTAGCTGTTGCTTTTTCTTCTGGCCCCTCCCCTCCTTTCTGGGACCCCCCAGACCAGACTTTATGGGATTTCCGCCCCCCTTCTTGTTAGAAATGAATAATCTTCCTTCTTTGAGGATGGAGCTCCCTCCAGAATGGGTTCCCAGAACTGTTTTTCGGTTAGAAAGAGCTGTGATTCCCCTTCTTGATGCGAGGTATTCTTTCGAAAGAGATTTCGCCGTGATAAGGCAGAGGACGCTTTTCGGTGGTTGAAATTGCAGGGAAATTGAGTGTCCCTGTTTGGGTTGGGGAAATATATTAATGTGCTCATTTGCATGTAAGACATGGGAAGGAAGTGTCAATTGCGTTTTGTTGTTTCGTATCGAATTGCATTGCTAAACTTTTAAAGTTCTAAAGAGAAGGTATGAAAATACATAGAAATAATTAAATTTTTGTGTACAAATAAAAAACTTATATAAATAAACAATGTGCGCATCGTATTTACATGTGCATTAGTTGGAAAATAGTTAGCATTAAAAATAGTTCTTTCAAATTATTATTATATAATAATAAATTATTTTTGTTTCATTTGTTACTTAATTTTTATAACAACACTACTACTACTACACGACACCATATAAATGTGTCTAGAGTTGATTTGTCCTTTACAGTTTGGAATGATGTGGGTGATAAGAAGTCTGATAGGGCTCTGTGACTATCTACTTTTATATAAGACGGGGACCTATAGTTTAAATTGGATTCCGAACCACTACAAAACAGATAAAAAGATAGATCCATGACACCACCGCGATTCGAACCCGATACCTGTGGTACCGAGTGCCAGAGAACTATCTTCTTGGCCACATATTTAGCCTACATAGCATCTGGAAAAATATTCAACATATGTGACAAATTAATTTTAAATCAATTTACAAGAAAATCATAAATAAAATATTTATTCACATCGGTGAGATATAAACTGGTCTTTAACAGCATAAACCTTTTTTTATGTCACTCTTTGAAATTTAATTTCTAATGCGAAGCTGATATCCTCGGAAAAAGAATGAATAAATTAGAAATGGGAGAAAAAAAAATACGAAACAACATTGTAGTAAGACCCAACCATTGTAGCATCCTAATCACTTTATCGTTCTCAGAAATTATTATTATTCCGCATAATTCTTTCTTCTCCATAAAAGAGATAAAAATCCGAGGCTTAAAATAAAATAACCTTTGTGTGTTATCTCGTTACTTTACTGTCCACTCCAATAATTTCGCATTCGAAAAAGCATTCCACCAAAACCGAACCATACCAATTTCACCTGAATTACCGCTTTTTGTGATGCCAAGATATTTTCCCCACACACTGGAAAATAATAATAATAATAAGAAGAAGAAACAGTTAGTTCGCAAAAGATAGAATAAAAAGAAAAAGACGGGAAAAGAAGAAAAAGGCCAGAGAAAAGAAAAGATTATAAATAGGCGAGCACGATGATGTCTATGGGATATTGTGGAGCAAAAACTATGTATCCCCCTGCATAGAGGACGGAAAAGAGCCCCATTAAATTACCTGCTGCTGCAGGTGAATCAATGCAGCATGAAGACTAGCTGTTGTTTTTTCTTCTGGGTCCCACCCCCCTTTCTGCCACCTCCCCAGACCAGACTTTATGGGATTTCTGCCCCCTTCTTGTTAAAATGAATAATCTTCTCTCTTTGAGGATGGAGCTTCCTTCAGAATGGGTTCCCAGAACTGTTTTTCGGTTGGAAAGATCTGTGATTCCCCTTTTGCTGCGAGATATTCTTTTGAAACAGATTTCGCCGTGATAAGGCCAACGGACTCTTTTTGGTGGGTGAAATTGCAGGGAAATGGGGTGCCCCTGTTTGGGAGGTTGAAATATATTAATAAGCTCATTTGCATGTAAAGTAAAAAGAAGGAACTGTAATTTGCGTTTTGCATGTTTCGTATCGAATTACATTGCTAAACTTATTAAAGCTCTAAAAATAAGGTATGGAAATACATAGTAATAATTAAATTTCAGGGTAAATTAAAAAAATATATATAAATTAATAATGTGCGCATCGCATTTACATGTGCATTAGTTGGAAAATAGTTAGCAGTAAAAATATCTCTTCAAATTATTATTTAATAAGTTTTTTTTTTTCATTTGTTCCTTAATTGTTATAACAATACTACTACTACTACACCACACCATATCACTGTGCCTAGATCTGACTTTCCCTTTTACAGTTTGAAATGATGTGGGTGAGCAGAAATCTGAATTTGGTTCTGTGACTATCTACTGTTATATAAGACCGGGACCTGCAGTTTAAATTGGATTCCGAATCACTACAAAACAGATAAAAAGATAGATCCATGACTCTGCCGCGAGTCTAACCCGATACCTGTGGTACCGAGTGAAAGGGCAATATCCACTTGGCCACATATTTAACCTGCGTAGCATCTGGAAAATATTCAACATATGTGAAAAATTAATTTTAAAACAATTTAAAAGAGAATCAGAAATAAAATATTTATTCACATCGGTGAGATATAAACTGGTCTTTAACAGCAGAAACCTTTTTTATTTCTCTCTTTGAAATTTAATTTCTGACGGGAAGCTGATATCCTCGGAAAAGGAATAAATAAATTAGAAATGGGAGAAAAAAAATACGAAACTACGTTGTAGTAAGCCCCAACCATTTTAGTATCCTAATCACTTTATCGTTCTCAGAGATATTATTATTCCGCATAATTCTTTCTTCTCCATAAAAGAGATAAAAATCCGTGGCTTAAAATAAAATACCTTTGTGTGTTATCTCGTTACTTTACTGTCCACTCCAATAATTTCGCATTCGAAAACGCATTCCACCAGAACCGAACCATACCAATTTCTACCTGAATTTCCGTTTTCGTGATGCCAAGATATCTTCCCTACTCACTGGAAAATAATAATAATAAAAAGAAGAAGAAAATGTTAGTTCGCAAAAGATAAAATAAAAATAGAAAGTTCAGAAAAGAAGAAAAAGACCAGAAAGAAAAGAGAAGATTATAAATAAGCGAGCACGATGAAGAATATGGGATATTGTGGAGCAAAATCTATGTATCCCATTTCTTAGAGGACGGAAGAGAGCATCCCCATTAAATTACCTTCTTCTGCAGGTGAATCAATGGAGCATTAAGACTAGCTGTTGGCTTTTTTCTGCCCCTCCCCTCCGTTTCTGGGCGCCCATACCAGACTTTATGGGATTTCTGCCCCCCTTCTTGTTAGAAATGAATAATCTTCCCTCTTTGAGGATGGAGCTCCCTCCAGAATGGGTTCCCAGAACTGTTTTTCGGTTGGAAAGAGCTATGATTCCCCTTTTGCTGCGAGGTATTCTTTCGAAACAGATTTCGCCGTGATAAGGCCGATGGTCTCTTTTCGGTGGGTGAAATTGCAGGGAGATGGAGTGTCCTGTTTTGGGTTGGTGAAATATATTAATGAGCTCATTTGCATGTATGGTAAAAGTAAGGAAGTGTAATTTGCGTTTTGCATGTTTTGTATCAAACTGCATTGCTAAACTTATTAAATCTCTGGAGAGAAGGTATGAAAATACACAGTAATAATTAAATTTTAGGGTACAAATAAAAATATATACCTAAATAAACAATGTGCTCATACCATTTTCACGTGCATTAGTTGGAAAATAGTTAGCGGCAAAAACAGCTTTTCAAATTATTATTTAATAAGTAATTGTTTTTCATTTGTTTCTTAATTGTTATAACAATACTACTACACCACACCATATCACTGTGCCTAGAGCTGATTTGTCTCTTTACAAATTGGAATGATGTGGGTGAGAAGAAGTCTGATAGGGTTCTGTGACACTCTACGGTCATATGAGACAGAGACCTGCAGTTTAAATTGGATTCCGCCCCACTACAAAACAGATTAAAAGATAGATCCGTGACACCGCCGAGATTCGAACCCGATACCTGTGGTGCCAACTGTCAGAGCACTATCCACTTGGAAACCTATTTAGCCTACATAGCATCTTGAAAAATATTCAACATATGTAGCAAATTAATTTTAAAACTATTTAAAAGAGAATCGGAAATAAAATATTTATTCACATCGGTGAGATATAAATTGGTCTTTAACCGCAGAAACCTTTTTTATTTCACTCTTTGAAATCTAATTTCTAATGGGAAGCTGATATCCTCGGAAAAGGAATAAATAAATTAGAAATGGGAGAAAAAAAATACGAAGCAACATTGTAGTAAGACCCAACCATTGTAGCATCCTAATCACTTTATCGTTCTCAGAGATATTATTATTCCGCATAATTCTTTCTTCTCCATAAAAGAGAAAGAGATAAAAATCCGGGGCTTAAAATAAAATAACCTTTGTGTGTTATCTCGTTACTTTACTGCCCACTCCAATAATTTCGCATTCGAAAAAGCATTCCACCAGAACCGAACCATACCAATTTCTGAACCTGAATTTCCGTTTTCGTGATGCAAAGATATATTCCCTACCCACTGGAAAATAATAATAATAATAAGAAAAAGTTAGTTCGCAAAAGATGGAATAGAAAGAAAAAAGAAAAAGATGGGAAAAGAAGAAAAAGACCAGGAAGAAAAGAAAAGATTATGAATAGGTGAGCACGATGAAGAATATGGGATATTGTGGAGCAAATGTAATGTATCCCCTTCTTAGAGGATGGAAGAGCTTCCCTCCATTAAATTACCTGCTTGAATCAATGGAGCATGAAGACTAGCTGTTGCTTTTTCTTCTGGCCCCTCCCCCTCCTTTCTGGGACCCCCCAGACCAGACCTTATGGGATTTCCGCCCCCTTCTTGTTAGAAATGAATAATCTTCCTTCTTTGAGGTTGGAGCTCCCTCCAGAATGGGTTCCCAGAACTGTTTTTCGGTTGGAAAGAGCTGTGATTCCCCTTCTTGATGCGAGGTATTCTTTCGAAAGAGATTTCGCCGTGATAAGGCCGATGGTCTCTTTTCGGTGGGTGAAATTGCAGGGAGATGGAGTGTCCTGTTTTGGGTTGGTGAAATATATTAATGAGCTCATTTGCATGTATGGTAAAAGTAAGGAAGTGTAATTTGCGTTTTGCATGTTTTGTATCAAACTGCATTGCTAAACTTATTAAATCTCTGGAGAGAAGGTATGAAAATACACAGTAATAATTAAATTTTAGGGTACAAATAAAAATATATACCTAAATAAACAATGTGCTCATACCATTTTCACGTGCATTAGTTGGAAAATAGTTAGCGGCAAAAACAGCTTTTCAAATTATTATTTAATAAGTAATTGTTTTTCATTTGTTTCTTAATTGTTATAACAATACTACTACGCCCCACCATATCACTGTGCCTAGAGTTGATTTGTCTCTTTACAAATTGGAATGATGTGGGTGAGACGAAGTCTGATAGGGTTCTGTGATATTCTACGGTCATATGAGACAGAGACCTGCAGTTTAAATTGGATTCCGCCCCACTACAAAACAGATTAAAAGATAGATCCGTGACACCGCCGAGATTCGAACCCGATACCTGTGGTGCCAACTGCCAGAGCACTATCCACTTGGAAACCTATTTAGCCTACATAGCATCTTGAAAAATATTCAACATATGTGACAAATTAATTTTAAATCAATTTAAAAGAAAATCATAAATAAAATATTTATTCACATCGGTGAGATATAAACTGGTCTTTAACAGCAGAAACCTTTTTTTATGTCACTCTTTGAAATTTAATTTCTAATGGGAAGCTGATATCCTCGGAAAAGGAATAAATAAATTAGAAATGGGAGAAAAAAAAAATACGAAATTACATTGTAGTAAGCCCCAACCATTGTAGCATCCTAATCACTTTATCGTTCTCAGAAATATTATTACTCCGCATAATTCTTTCTTCTCCATAAAAGAGATAAAAATCCGAGGCTTAAAATAAAATAACCTTTGTGTGCTATCTCGTTACTTTACTGTCCACTCCAATAATTTCGCATTCGAAAAAGCATTCCACCAGAACCGAACCATACCAATTTCTACCTGAATTTCCGCTTTTCGTAATGCCAAGATATCTTCCCCACCCACTGGAAAATAATAATAATAAGAAGAAGAAACAGTTAGTTCGCAAAAGATAGAATAAAAAGAAAAAGATGGGAAAAGAAGAAAAAGACCAGGAAGAAAAGGAAAGATTATGAATAGGCGAGCACGATGAAGAATATGGGATGTTGTGGAGCAAAATCTATGTTTCCCCTTCTTAAGAGGACGGAAGAGAGCCCCATTAAATTACCTGCTTCTGCCAGGTGAATCAATGGAGCATGAAGACTAGCTGTTGCTTTTTATTCTGCCCCCCTCCTTTCTGGCCTCCCCCAGACCAGACTTTATGGGAATTCTGCCCCCCTTCTTGTTAGAAATGAATAATCTTCCCTCTTTGAGGATGGAGCTCCCTCCAGAATGGGTTCCCAGAACTGTTTTTCGGTTGGAAAGAGCTGAGATTCCCCTTTTGCTGCGAGGTATTCTTTCGAAAGAGATTTCGCCGTGATAAGGCCAAAGGACTCTTTTCGGTGGGTGAAATTGCAGGGAAATGGGGTGTCCCGTTTGGGTTGGTGAAATATATTAATGAGCTCATTTGCATGTAAGGTGAAAGGAAGGAAGTGTAATTTTGCATGTTTCGAATCGAATTGCATTACTAAAATTATTACTTCAAAAAGAAGGTATAAAATAACAAATTAATAGTATTACTTCTTTTAAATTTTTCAGCACAAATAAAATATTTTCTAAATAAATAACAACTGGGCTGACATGTTCGTAGGCTGACACATAGATGGCACTACTAGTATTAAATCCATATCATTTTTAATTAGCCCTAACCTTCAAAAGACACGCGTACAAATTTGACAGTTGTTGCACTATTAGTATGTGAGTTATAGCGTTTTTAGTGAAGCAACTTTTGTTAGTTTGAAAAAATGGATAAAAAGGAATTTCTTGCATTGCTTTTGGAGAAAAAAAATACTATTGAAGCCAAATCTTGGCTTGATAAACATTACTCGGAATTTGCACCATAGAAAAGTGGTTGTTACGGACGGAAACATCAAGAAAGTCCACAAAATAATTTCTGATGTAATTTTTTAATGTGACATCGCATTTAGATGTGCTCAGCTAAAATTTGAGTGATGGGTTGTTATCGTGTTAAAGAATGTACATGCCTCTCACCTGGAAATGAAATGAAAAAACTCTTCTCTTGATAAAAAAAAATGCTACACTTGTTAAATGGAACACCAGCTAGCAGTAAAAATAAGCTCATAAAAACAGTCAGTTAAATGAAATGGAAAGTTAGGTTAGGCATTTAGATGAGATCAGTTAAATGGAATCCACCTATCAGTAAAAATACGCTATTCAATTAATTATTTTTTCTTTTGTCACTTAATGGTTATAACAATGCTACCCGCCGTAGGTGAAAAGAAAAGACTAGTTAAACCTAATAGTTAAACTAATAGTTAACCTAACGTCTCGTCCTCTATCAGACCTATTACGGCTTCAAGAAGAGGACCAATTTCAGGCTCATAGGAACACCTCAATTTTTATTTACAAGCACTATATACATGTATACAAATATAGAACTCTAGGTGATTATATAAAGAAATGAAAAATGAAAAATAAAATTTTATCACAAGTGCAAGATTAAATCACAAGTACAGTTCACTCCAAGGTCTGAGGTTTTCAGAGTTCTCGAGGCAACGTCGAATCTAATTGCCTGGTCTGCGGCCGACCTTAATTATCACACGGCGTCATAAATGAAGCCGCAAAGGGTTTACTTTTGGGGCCAAACAGCCAAACATCCAGGCCAAAACATCTTTTAAAATGGAATTTTGAAATTCTAAAATCATCAGCGAGGTCTCAAATTGTAAATAGACGGTTTGCAAGCACCAAATCTTTAATTTTTTTGGACGTGAGCTTCGTCGGTTGAGGTTGGTGGTCGACCAGAGGGCTCTTCATCTTAAACGCTTTGGACTGTTTATACCACTTCTAAACATTTCTTTCCGATATAGGAATGCTCACCGAATGCGTTCTGCAACATTCTATACATTTCCGCAAAAAAATTTAACGCAAGTTCTCTCTCAATTAATTCAGATATTTCAAAAATCGCTGGAATCAGTTTTAGCATCTCACAAAACCAAGTGTATTTCAAACACTAATGAATATTTTGACGGGAGCGTGAGCTGAAGATATATCTTTGTGTTTTCTAATCTTTATTAATTTTATGTTTGAAATGGGATAGTTTGATTATCTAATTATCTGCTATATTTAATCTGATAAAAAAACACAAATACATATCCCACTTGGTAGACAGCAACATTTAGACCAAGTCCAAGAACTCGTGCGGTCTCATCATTGAAGGAGGGAAAGGCAGGAGGGGGGGGGTCAGCTTCTGTTGTAATTGAGAACCTGTAGGTAGAAGTCTGACTTCGCTGCGTGACACTAAAGAAGGAGGGCAGTGACTTCATGTAGGACTTTTAGGCGCAAATATCCCGTATTTGCATATCGTACGGGACAAAACCCGGTAAACTACCACCAGGTAGCCTGATTGACGTAGCAAGATGTTGTCATCGAAATTTCTCGTTTTTTTGAAACAGTGTCTACAGCAAAGCCACCAGTGGATTGAACCTTCCGCCGTAAGGCTCACCAGTGGCAAGCATTGCCACTAGTTGGGGTAAAATTTTCTTTTACAAGCAAAGAAAATATTTTATAAAAAATTATTAATTTCAGAAAAAAATTTATCCGAAATTTCTCCGTTACACATCCGTAAAATTTTTTTTTCTTTCTAATGCAGCTGGCAAACAGTTAAACAGCTTGGTCGTAACAGCTTTGCGTAAACTCCAATAATTTTATCCATAATATTTACACAAAATGCCACTCCATAATAATTAATCTAATCCTTTCGACTCTGCGTTTTACGACAGCTCTAATTCATTTAATTTCTTAGCACCTAAATTAATCGAAGCAATAATTAGGTTATTATTAAGTTAATTACTCTAATAAAATACATTTTCTCAATTTATCATTAAGTAAAACATTAAATAGTTTCTTAAAAAGAGCAATATCTAGAATTAAATTATGTTTTATATTAACATGATGCAGTTTATTTTCATAATTAAACAGTAAAGTGAATTATTAAATATTCTAAAATTCTTCTTTTTGTCGTAATACTACTTAGTCGTCACATTACTTTGATGTAAATAATAATTCATGGAAATATTTCCAGGGAAAAAGTAACTTTTCTGTAATACGTATAACATATAAAAAAAATTACATGATATGTTACAAGACAATTACATGGTATTATTGCCGTTTATTCAAAAGATTTTTCAAAGTGAACATGAGACTTACGAATAATGCAATGTAAATAATTATTAATGAAAAGTAAAAATAGAAACTTCCGATAATTTTAATAACATTTAGAAAACAATGAAAATATGACATAATGTTTTATTAAATACAATTTTCAAAGTGAAATAAGAGTTACCAAAGGATAAATGTTCTAACTACAATTGTACATTAATAATAGAAATTTTTTATTAAAAATATAATATTGTAACCGTACTTCCTGCTACACAAAGGCAAGAGAGCTCCCTGTGGTGTTTAGGAGAAATGGTCAGTAGGCGTCGAGACTCTCTACAGGAAATATATTTCGCGCGTTCTGCTCGTATCTGAGTATCGGGTGTTCGGCTTAGAAGTGAAATGCTTCCGCGAATCTATAATTGTCTTTAAATATATTAAATATTATATGTCTCTAATTGTATGTGTATGCTATTTGGGCTAGTGTAAATAAAGCTGTGAGCTCTCCAAGCTATGCTTATCTCAACCCTACCTAGTTACAATCTAGTTGCCAAACCTGCACACTAGAATAATGTTACAACTTCAATATTTAGAAAATACACAACAACACACCAATATTTTACTTTATATGTATATTAATTAAAAAGAACCGGTGATAATACTGTGTTTCAGACGGATAATACTTCACACCAATATCTTACTTTACAACAGCACACTAATATCTTACTTTACAGCAGCACACCAATATGTTACTTTATATGTATATTAATTAAAAAGAACGGTGATCATATTGTGTTTCATATGGATAATACATTAACAAACAGCAAGATTTGTGATTGATAATAAAAAAAAAACATCTATGAGGATGGCCAACAAATAGTCGGAAAATAAGATGACCGCTTGTTTGTCGGTCGCATACAGAACCGCTTTTATGTCGTCGCATTCTGCTTTTGTTTGCAGACACACGTTGACACATGTCCAGTGGAAATAACCCAAGTTGCGCCTCGTCCGGAAATTGATCCCAAAGTCCTGCATAACCCGAATCTCTCCCTTTCAGGATCAAAGCAAACACTAACATTCCTCTTCAAAAACAATTTCTGTCCTTTGTGGTGAGGTTCATCTTTATCTTTCGTTGGTGAAAAGGGATGTCCACTTTGTCCACTAACAGGACAATGCGGAAAAGAGTGTATAAATATAAAATAAACAAAAAAGAAAACCAGAGAAATAAATTTAATTTGACTTTGTTTTTGTTTCGGCATCGATATTTGTTACTTGAGTATATAGTTGAAAGCAATTGTAAGACAAGGAATTAAAAGATTATGTTTAATTTCTTTTTTTTAAGATATAAAAAAATACGGAAAACTAAAAATATATATATATATTTTTTTCCTTTTACAGCAAATATATTTCAAGTTAAATCAATGGAAGAGAAAACAACTTAAAAAAAATATGTTACATAATTTTACATGTAATATAACATACATAACATAATGCGTTACACAATATAATATGTTACATTTAGCTCTGTTAGCATGTAGCATAATATATATGTAACTCTTACTATATAATGTTTAATGTATTATATATGTAATATAATGTTACATATATTCATGTATATATATATATATATATATATATATACATGTATCTATTTACTAAGTAAGCAACATTGTAAAGTAATTTTTAGATTTATTCTTATTTTACAAAAGATTGATATTTGTTGGATTTTTCATTAACAGAAATTCTGAAGAAATTGTTTTCTGTTTTCTATGAATAAAGATTTATTATTATTCAAATGGACCGTATACTACATTTAGCTCTTAGATGTTACATGTTGGCATGTAGCATTATATATATATATATGTATATAGTTTTTGTTATATTATGTGTTAATGTATTATATATATAATATAATGTACTTACTATATATGTATATATATATTAATTAAAAAGACCCGGTGATCATACTTTGTTTCATATGGATAATACATTAACAAACAGCAAGCTTTGTGATTGATGATAATAAAAAAAGAAATGTCTATGACGATGGCCAACAAATGATCGGAAAATAAGATGACCGAATGGTGCTTGTTTGTCGGTCGCATACAGAACCGCTTTTATCTCGTCGCATTCTGCTTTTGTTTGCAGACACACGTTGACACATGTCCAGCGGAAATAACCTAAGTTGCGCCTCGTCCGGAAATTGATCCCGAAGTCTTGCATAACCCGAATCTCTCCTTTTCAGGATCAAAGCAAACACTAACATTCCTCTTCAAAAACAATTTCTGTCCTTTGTGGTGAGTTTCATCTTTATCTTTCGTTGGTGAAAAGGGATGTCCACTTTGTCCACTAACAGGACAATGCGGAAAAGAGTGTATAAATATAAAATAAACAAAAAAGAAATCCAGAGAAATAAATTTAATTTGACTTTGTTTTTGTTTCGGGCATCGATATTTGTTACTTGAGTCAACAGTCGAAAGCAATTTTAAGACGGAGAATTAAAAGATTATGTTTAATTTCTTTTTTTTAAACAAAAACAAAAAAAATATACGAAAAATTAAAAGTATTTTTTCAACCTCTTGCAGCATTTGCTTATTTTTCAAGTCAAATAAGTGGAAGAAAAACAAAACTATAAAGTGTTGCATAATGTTGCATGTAATATATCATATATAATATAATGTGTTACACAATATAATATGATACATTTATCTCTATTAGCATGCAGCATAATATATATTTAATTCTTACTATATAATGTTTAATGTATTATATATATAATATAATGTTACATATATATTTATTTACAACAACACACATGTATATATATATATAGCTTTTGTTATATTATGTGTTAATGTATTATATATATATATATATATATAAAGTGCTACACAATATAATATTTTACATTTTATTCTGTTAGCATGAAGCATAATATATATGTAATTCTTACTACATAATGTTTAATGAATTATATATATATATATAATATAATGTCACATATATTCATGTACATATATATCTGTTTATTAAGTAAGTAATATTGCTCCGTAATTTTTCGATTTCTCCTTATTTAGTAAAAGATTGGTATTTGTTGGGTTTTCTATTAAAAGAAATTCTGAGGAAATTTATTTTCTTCTTTTTAGGAATAAAGATTTAATATTATTATTTAAGTTGGCCTTTAAAGGAATTAAATAATTGAAAACAGTGCAGCAAGAGGAGCTTTTAATCATGGAAATATTTTAACCAACAGTAAGATAGATGAAAGACGATGGAGAATTAAAATGATTCAAGAAGACTAGACTTTGGCCGTTGATACCACAGGCTTCAGGTTCAAATTCTGGCTGTGTCATGGATGTTTGTTGGCGGTTCGGAATCTACGTTAAACTGTAGGTACCGGTTTAATTAGTCTAATTAACAAGTCCAATATTACTGGCGGCATTGCTGTAGACATTGTTTCTAATATTAGGAAATTCGACGGCGTTAGAGGTGTTCAGCATCTTGCCTCGTTAGTCAGATTACCTGGTGCGAGTTTTCTTCCACAACATACGAAAATTGGGGTAGTTCCCAATAAAAGTCCTCCCTGAAGGCACTGCCATCTTTCTTTAGCGACACAGAGTCAAGTCAGACTTCTACCTAGGGGTGCAGCACATCACAACAGCAGCTGCCATCACAACACAACAGCAGCTGCTGCATCTCAACACAACAGCAGCTGCTGCATCACAACACAACAGCAGGTGCCATCACAACAGCAGCTGCCCCCTTTCTCTGAGTATACTACTACTATAAAATTGCATGCATATAATAATTAAATAAAATAAAATAATTTCATTCTTTATGTAATTTTAATATCATGCATTTATTCAATAAGAAAACATAAAGAAAGATACATTAATGTCGACTTTAAATTCACACATCAAATACACTTTCCTGAGCTGAACTTATTTCCCAGACAATAGATTTTGTATTCCATACAGTTGTGAGACATAATTACTTTCATCATGCCAAGAAACTTTGCCCGTCAGATTTACATATCCAACCGGAATGGAACTTCTCAAGTTCATTGTGGCAGCCAGTCTGGATTCCAATTTCTCAATACTCTAAAGATATTAACGGTTCAGACAGAAACACGCGAATGAAGCCTGGCCAACTCAAACTCTTTTTCCTTGGGGCAACGGCTAAAAAGAGTCTTTCACATGCAAATTGACTTTCTCTTCGCTGAAGACTTATTTGAATGAATGGATTTCGGCTAAGAATTGGGAAGAGAATATCCAGCCAAAGGACGCTCCCCCCTAAATCAGAACTTTCATTTACTCCTGCGGAAATGCTTTGGAAAAGAACAACTTTTGGCGGAACTAGAACCGAAGGGGTGGTCTGGATTTTGTTATGAAATGGCTTTCATGGAAATCGGATTTAGTTCCCAAAAACTAAAATGAACGAAACTATATTAGACGGCATATTAAAATGAGTTGGTCACGAAATGAAAAGTTAGAATATTTTCTATAAAAGGATAAATTACTTTTCAATGTTTCAATAGAATTAAAATGAAAATTATAAATATCTGCTTTGAAATCTTTGAAAGTGATTGTGTGTTTCTAATTACTTTTATATACACTATGCATTATTTAAATAATTTTTATTTATGCTATCAAATTGCTAGGGCTGTTAAGAATTTGGTTTTGTGTTGATGCTGGTTCTTGGTGCCACAACAATTAATGAAAAAATCAAAGAATATATATGGGGTGAAAGCAGGGTGGAGAGTGAATGACAAGAACATTTAGCTTATTTATTCTACGGTTTATAAGAAACAAGTGCTAGCCATTTCCTCAATGTTTGGGCATATGTCTGAAAGGCGAACTCTCATTTTCTTGGGACCAAAATGGGCGAGTGTCTAGCGCTCTGGCGCTTGGTGCAATAGGTTTCGCGTTTGAGTCCCGGCGAGGCCAGGGATGTGTGTAGTGGTTTGGAATGTACTTTAAGTCTCGGGTCCTCGTCTCATATGAATCAAATCAGACTTCTACCTACGGGTGCTCCATCACAACAGAAGCTACCTTCTTTCTTGCCATCCATGATACTATAAAATTTAGACCAATCAAAAAATTCCTTCTTTACATATTTTAATATCATGCATTTCTTCAATAAGAAAACATTAAGAGAGATACATCAATATCGAATTTAAATCCCCACATCAAATACACTTTCTTGAGCTAAGTCTATTTCTTAGACAATAGATTAGCATTCTATACAGTTGTGAGACATAATTACTTTCATCATGCCAAGAAACTTTGCCGTCAGATTTACATATCCAATCGGAATGAGTCTTCTCAAGTTCATTGCGGCAGCCAGTCTGATTCCAATTTCTCAATACTCTAAAGATATTAACGTTTCAGACAGAAACACGCGAATGAAGCCTGGCCAACTGAAACTCTTTTTCCTTAGGGCAGCGGCTAAAAAGAGTCTTTCACATGCAAATTGACTTTCTCTTCGCTGAAGACTTATTTGAATGAATGGATTTCAGCTAAGAATTGGGAAGAGAATATCCAGCCAAAGGACGCTCCCTCCTAAATCAGAACTTTCATTTACTCCTGCGGAAATGCTTTGGAAAAGAACAACTTTTGGCGGAACTAGAACCGAAGGGGTGGTCTGGATTTTGTTACGAAATGGCTTTCATAGAAATCCGATTTAGTTCCCAAAAATTAAAATGAGCGAAACTATACTAGACGGCATATTGAAAATGAGGTGGTTGCCAAATGAAAAGCTGAATATTTCCAACTATAAAAGAGTTAAATTACTTTTCAATGTTTCAATAGAATTAAAATGAAAATTATAAGTATCTGCTTCGAAATCTTTGAAAGTGTTTGTTATTTATAAATATTATTATATACATTATGAATTATTTAAATAATTTTAATTTATGTTATCGAACTGCTAGGGCTGTTAAGGACTTGGTTTTGTGTTGATGTTGTTCGTGGGTGCTACTACAATTAGTAGTAAAGAATTCTACGGACATATATGGTGGAAAAAGAAGGTGGACAGAGAAGTGGCAAACAGAGGAACTTTCTAACCTACACAATAAACGGGCCCATACCTAGCGTACACGTGGGAATCATACGCAGTTAGTAGCACTTGTCTGATATGCGAACCACTCGTTTATTTCGTTTCCCAATATTCAGATCGTAGACCAGTCATAAAATGAGCATCTACCATGCATGTAGCATCCTGTCTGCCCTCCTTTTAGTCACAGCTTTCAGAAACGTGGAAACTCGATTGAGATATTGTATGTAAAAACTCTCGTGTCGATAGTCAGGCTACCTGGTGAAAATTTTCAAGGTTCTCTCTAAAACGACATGCAAATGCGATACAATTACTCTGAAATGCCCCCGGAAGACGCAGCTGCCTGATGGCCAATTGGGTATCTCTCTGGCTTCATAGAAGCCTTTCTACCACAGACTTCAGATTCGAATCCTGGCGGTGACATGGATATTTGTTAGTGGTTATGAATCCCCGTTAAACTTTAGATCCCAGTCTAATTAACCAAAAGTGTGCACAAAATGACTGTAGAGCGACAAAACAAACCTCCCGGAAGACAATATCATGACCGTGGTGAAATTTAGAATACATAAGTAAAATACATGTTCAACAAAAAAATGTTCAGATATTTTTATGTACTCCAGATTTCATAACTTATAATTGTAATCATGTGATGAATTCAGCAACAACACATTTTCCAATTGCAACTTTTAGAATTTGAATATTTATCACGTATATTTGCTACTAAAATGAAATGTTATTTTTTAAACAAGTTCCAGGTTATTTGAATCGGAAATCAACAGTGACTATAACACAACTCGTTTGTTATTCATGAAATACAGCGACTGGAAATTTGGAATTTAAAGTTCGCCTTGTATAGCTAAAAAGATAAACTATAATTCACGAGGAAATTATTTCAATGAGATTCTATTTTAAAACTTTCTCATTACACAAAGAAAAGCCATAACAAGATTAGTTATAGATTCTAAATTATGCATTAAAGCATTAAATAAGGTGCTTTAAACGCCTAACTATTTTGTAGGTTAAAACAGTGATTATTAAACATTTTGAAGCATATATATACATATAAATATATATTAGAAACAAATAAATATTGACTTAAATTTTTTTTCAATTAAACTAATTTAAAACTAGGTTCAAAAAGTAAACACATGAAGTTTAATACCAATAATATACAAAAGAGTTTCAAATAGCTGGAGAAAAACATAAATAGCTTATGAATTAATCAGAAAATAATCAATAAATAAAACAGAAAAAAATATTACGACAGCAACTGTATATTAGAAATCTATAATAGCATTAACCATTTTTTTTTCAATCTCGCATATAAATAAACACACAAAACAATAATTTCGAATAGGAAAACAACAAACTCCATTAACTCAACATTCCCGCTAGTTTTGTAAACAACAGCCAAAACGAATGTTTTTTAATTAAATCATTCTTTATTAGCATAAAAACAATTATCGATTTTCCTTCGAGGAATACGGGGGAATTCGATAAGTTAGATACTCGAAACGGGTAAGCAAATATTGCAGAAGCTGAATGCTTCCATTCGTTTCACAAATGGGCCTCAATATATCATTCAACTGCCTTAATAATATTAGCAAATATTAGCTTTGTTGAGTTTATCCACTTATCAGCATACAGATTATATATGATTTAATAATATCCACTTGTTCATCAAAGTGCATTCTGCAGAAAATCCTACCAGGCTAAAGTTATTGCCAATGAGCCCTTGATATGATTATGCAAAAGCACATGGGCATAAATGAGTTCCCCAATCAATTCAGACTGACGGTACACAAGTGTAGTACAATAATGCATAAATAAAGCTCGATGAATCAAATTCTCCAGAAAATTGGACGAATGGTTGGGTTTCTGGAAAATCGTATACATTTTGGGTTATTCTCTATGAATGAAGGTGCATAACTCAGAAATAATATAATTAAGCAACTATATTTGAGCTACTTTTATTTTTCCTTTTTATAATTCTTGGTACCGCGAAAAATGCATGATGATATACGTTCAATTAGAAACAAATAAATATTGATTTATAATTCGTTCAATGATGCATGATTCATTCAATGAAAAAAATAAATATTGATGATATTCGTTCAATAGAAACAATTAAATACTGATGATATTCTTTCAATATCATCAGAATTTAATATAATCAGTAACCTGGCATCAGTTTAATATAATCAGTAACATTAGTTTAATAAATCAGTAACATTAGTTTAATATAATCAGTAACATTAGTTTAATAAATCAGTAACATTAGTTTAATAAATCAGTAACTAACTATTGATGATATTATCTCAATAGAAACAAATAAATATTGATTATATTATTTCAATAGAAAAATAAATATTGATATTCGTTCAAAAGAAACAAATAAATATTGATGATATTATTTCAATAAAAACAAATAAATATTGATGGTCTTCGTTCAATAGAAAACAAATAAATATTGATGATATTAGTTCAATACAAACGAATAAATATTGATGATATTAGTTCAATACAAACGAATAAATATTGATTATATTCGTTCAATAGAAACAAATACAGTGGGATTATAAAAAAAAAACTATTTCGGTATAAGGGCCTCTAGCTGTCATACTGTTCACATAAACTGAATAAGGTTTTGGTTTAAGATATTTTTGAGGTATGCAATCAAGAGTCATATGAAAAACAACAGTTAAACTCGAACAGTCATTGCTACAGTGACAAATTTTCAAAGGGTAATACAAACTGTTTTTATTGGAATGTGATCTCTGCGATGAAAGATCATTAATAGCGTTTGAACGGTATCTGTAGTACGAAGATCGCCGGCGCCAGACAGACTAAGAAGAAATGTAAAACAATCAATACGGAGAGTGAAACAACAGAAAGCATGTGTTTCATAAATTTTACACTTGACCTCCTTCACATGCAATGGTTGATAGCACTTAAGCACGTACTATGGCAAGAAGAATCTGTTGAATCAGACGTCAAATGGTATCTTTCAAATCCGATGCAGTTTGCCGATTAAATGCATATACTTTGAATTTCATTTGATATGGACGTTTGAAGTAGTTTGAAATTAACTTTAAACCATAAGACCAATGTTTAATATGACTGTAGAGCATTGGGCATAGGCTAACAATACTATCCCGTAAAATGGTAACATCTCCTGTCTCGAAATCGGTGTCCTGAATGCCAACTCGCTAGACCTCTAGCATTTGTACCGCATTCTTCAAGTTCGAATCTGGCGGTGGCGTGGATGTTTCTAGTGGTTCGGAATCCATGTTGAACTGTAGGTAAACAGTCTAACTAACCCAAAGTGTGCACAAAAGGACGAGCGACAAACCAAACCAAACCTGCCAATAGGCAGACGGCCTTGGTTCGCCAATGAAGATGAAAAAGAATATGTTTCTTCTTGCAAATTTCATAATTTTTATAAAAAAAAGAAATTTAGAATATCAAAGTATTACAAACGTACATAAATTCAAAGAAAATAAATATTCTACTACTTTTCTACTTTTTAAACAATGTATGGTAATATAAGAAATTTATTAATTTGGTTTTAAATATTTTTTCTTCATCCATAGAACAGAATAGACTTTATTAGATTAGCATTCATTATTATTAAAATATCCCAACATTTTGCCATTCTATTAACTACAACTGCAACTAAATTTTCCAATTGCATACTAATTAATTGAGAAACATCTTGCCAAAAATAAATATTGATCATTTTCAAGTGGCACCTGAAAAAGGTATCATACATGATACATATATTCTATTATAACTAAACGAAATATCCTTCAATATTATAGCTGGAATCTGAACCTTAAGTGTGAAGTGTAATAATAATAATGTGCAATATGTGAAGCGTGTCAATTCGCATTTAAAAACCAGCAATAAACAATTACTTGAAAAGGCATTCTATAATGTGTAAAGATAAAATATTAAATAGGAGTAAGAATACATTAAAAAATAATTATATAAATAATAAAAACTTTACAACATGTTTATAATTATTAATAAATAATTAAAGTAACTCATCGGGCCGTTTTTTAACTTCTGGTTTTAAACAACACTATCTGCCAAATTTTGACACATATTATTTTTAACATTCATTATTATTGACTAACTCTGTCTTGTCAACCTACAAAAATATTACAAGTCAACATACCAATTTCACACCAATTAATTAGGAGTCATTCTAAATAAATAAATAAAAACGTATCTAACAAACCAAACATTAATCATCTTTAAACGCCACCTGAAAAAGGCGTCATAAAAAATCATTTGATGCAACTGAAGGGAATATCCGGCAAAATTATAGTTGGAATCTAAACCTTATGTGTGAAGTATAATAATAATAATAATATGTAAAGTGTGTCAATTAGTATTAAAATGTGAATAATGTGTGAAGCATGTCAATTAGCAGTTAATAATAGGCATGCTATAAAGCGTAAGGACAAAACATTAAATCGGAGTAAGAATACATTAAAAAATAATTATAAGGTAGAAATAATAAAATTTTACTATATGTTTATAGCTATTAATAAATAATTAAAATAAATCATCAGGCCTTTTTTTCAATCTGGTTTTAAACAGCATTAGTCAAATTTTGATAGATTTTTAACATTCATTATTATTGACTACCTTTGTCTTGTCAACCTAGAAAAAAATTACAAGTCAACATCCCAATTTCACACAAATTAATTAGGAATCATTCTAAATAAATAAATAAAAAAAGCATCTAACAAACCAAACATTAATCATCTTTAAACGCCACCTGAAAAAGGCGTCATAAATAAAAAATTATCTAATGTAATTCGAACTGAATGGAATATCCGGCAAAATTATAGTTGGAATCTAAATCTTAAGTGTGAAACGTAATAATAATAATATGCAAAATGCGTCAATTAGCATTAGAATGTGAATAATGTGTGAAGCGTGTCAATTAATAGTTAACAATAAGCATGCTATAATGAGTAAGGACAAAACATTAAATCGGAATAAGAATATATTAAAAAATAATTATAAGGTACAAATAATAAAAATTTTACTACATGCCTACAGTTATTGGTAAATAATTAAAGTAACTCATTAGAATTTTTTTTAAATCTAATTTTAACCAACACTTGGCGTCAAATTTCTACACATTTTATTTTAACACTCATTATTATTGACTACCTTTGTCCTGCAAAAAATTACAAGTCAACATCTCAATTTCACACCAATTAATTAGGAATCATTCTAAACAAATAAATAAAAAAAAGCATCTAACAAACCAAACATTAATCATCTTTAAACGCCACCTGAAAAAGGCGCCATAAATAACGATATTGCTAAACAGTTCGTCTAACGCAACTGACTGTCCGAAACATCCGGCAAAAACATGACCGGACTTCGTACGTTACGTCCGGTCTCCGATGATGAGGTGTCAGGTCGACCATCCATCCATCATCCCTCAGTGACTGATAGCCACGGTCTCCCCTTCCAACCCTCGCGAGGTCGGACCCCCTGTGCCCATCTATCATAAGTGTTATTTTTCTTGGGGTGCACCCCCCACCCCATATATCCACCCCCTGTTGTTATGAGACTCGGGCCCTGTGGTGGATGATTGAAGTAGTTTGTCATTAGGTGACACGAACTAAGCTATCTGTGCTTCCTAAATATTTCTGGCAAAGTGCCATCGCTTTTGAGGAATTATTATTTTGAAGCTCCTAAAGTTATCCCTTCTCTCTCTGCAAGAGCGATTGTCGTTCGGGAAATTGTATTACAAAAGGATAAAACCCGAAAATAAATAATGAAGAATGATAATAATAATAAAAAATATATATAAAGTAGAATGGGGGGATGTTTGGTTTTGGAACAGACAAAAAAGAGGAATGGAATCTCGGTTTATATTTTCTTTTGTTGGAAGAGGAAGATTAAAAGCTGCATTTTGGTGAATGGAAAATGATACAGAAGACTAACATTATGTGTCTCGTGTCGGATCATCATTTATTTGGTTTTGGAAAGAGGTCGTATGGGAAAGTCAGTATCGATTTCGATGTAGAATAGGATAACACAAATGCAGCGATGCTAAAGTGTCTTATAGTTTAAAATATGATAAGTTAAAAGCCAGTAAATTTTGAGCAGCATAATACGTTATATTATATATGATATAACATACGATGATTAGTTTAGAAGATGTATCTTCAATTTCACAAAAAAACATGGCTGATATTATATTTATGATCATAGACACTACATCGATTTCTCCAAAAGTCACAACTTAAAAAAAATGATGTCTTCCAAGAGAACAGAACATAATACTTCTTCATTTATTTGTGGTAGAAAAGTTAATTTTTAAGATTAGATTTTCTACTACAGAACCATCATCATTTATTCGATTTTGGACAGAGGTCATATGTTTTTTTTTTTTTTTTTTTTTTTTACATATTTGCTATTTTATAAATTATGCATAAAAACTAGCGAACTAAATCTTCAAATGAAAAGTGCTGACATCTCCTAAATACTGTAATATTGCTATTTCATTTAATAAATAAAAAATTAGGATACTCTCATTATAATACAGCATTATCACAAGTTTAAGGGTTTGTAAAAATTGTCGTTTAATGATGAGTAGAAGTAGAAGATTAAAAGCTGTATTTTGATAAATGGCATTAATTTGAAGCTCCTAAAGTTATCCCTCTTTGCAAGAGCGATTGTCGTTCGGGAAATTGTATTACAAAGGATAAAACCCGAAAATAAAGAATAATAATAACAATAATAATAAATAGAGTAGATGGGGGAAATGTTGGGTTTTGGAACAGACAAAAAAAAAGAGGAATAGAATCTCGGTTTATATTTTCTTTTGTTGGAAGGAGAAGATTAAAAGCTGCATTTTGATGAATGGGAAATGATACAGAAGACTAACATTATGTGTCTCGTGTCGGATCATCATTTATTCGGTTTTGGAAAGAGGTCGTACGGGAAAGTCAGTATCGATTTCGATGTAGAATAGGATAACACAAATGCAGCAATGTTAAAGTGTCTTATAGTTTAAAATATGATAAGTTAAAATCCAGTAAATTTTGAGCAGCATAATATATGATATTAAACATGATATAGAAGCATAATATATGATATTAAATATATAACATATGAGGATACGTTTAGAAGATGTATCTTCAATTTCACAAAAAAACATGGTTGATGGTATATTTATAATCATAGACAGTACATTGGTTTTGTACACGTCACAAACAAAAAAAGGAAGGATGTTTTCGAAGAGAAAAATATAGGATACTTCCTCTGCATTTATTTGTCCTAGAAAATCTAATTTTTAAGATTAATATTTTTCGGATATTTGTTATTTTCTAAATTATGCATGACCACCAATGAAATAAATTTCCAAGTGAAAAAATGCAGAAGATTCCTAAATAAACACGGCATTGTTATATCGCTATTTAATTTAATAAATTCAAAAAATAGGAAAAGCTCTCTATAATACAGCATTATCATGACAAGTGTGACGGTTAGGGTAGAATTTTACTGTCGTTTAATGATGAGTGGTAATAATGGAGAAGAAAATATTATAATATAAATGTATTTACAAATAAATTAGTATTTAAAAAAATATCATGTATTTTTTATACATTAGTATTTACAAAATATTTCGTAGCTAAATCTTAAGTTTAAATTAAAGATAGCATATATATATAAGAAAGACAGTATAGATACGGCATTGGTCCATCATGAGGCTGCTGTGCCAATGATTAAGAAGAAGCAAAAACATTGGAAATTTGCTTTTTCGTGTATGTTGAACATCGATGGACCTCTTGTTCTACTGATGTCACATACAGTAGCGATATTGCCTTCAGGGAGGACTAACACTGAGATTAAAAATTAATTATACATTGGTTTTAACAGCTTTGAATAATATCTTGAATATGTTTGGCATTAAATAGGGACTTCCTCATTTACTACATTATTCAAATACATTATTTAAATATAGAATTTATTTAATAATTGCTTTTAGTATTTTATTTGTGTATTATCTTAAAAAAAACTTAATGAAAAAACTATTTTTACTTTTTTTCCCATAAGAGAGACATAAATAATTGCGAAGCCGATTGCATCATTAACAAAGTTTTAATGATTAATAATAACTAAAATAAAACAAAGAAGGTTTATATAAATTATAAAAGATTAAAATGTAAGAATTAATTTTCTTTTAAAAAAGCTGAATGTTCTAGTTAAACATCTTATTGATTAGATGATTAAGTAGTAGTATTATTAATTAGTATTAGTATTATTAAGTAGATGATTAAGTAGTTAATGATGATAAATATTTTTAATTTGATTAATTTATGAATATGTATACACTGAAGTGACAAAAGCCATGGGATACCCCTTAATATCGTGTCGGCCCTCCTTTCGCCCGGCGAAGTGCAGCAACTCGACGTGGCATGGACTCAACAAGTCGTTGGAAGTCTTCTGCAGGAATATTGAGCCATGCTGTCTCGATAGACGTCCATAATTGTGAAAGCGTTGATGGTGCAGGATTTTGGGCACGAACAGACCTCTCGATGATGTCCCATAAATGCTCGATGGGATTCATATCGGGTGATCTAGGTGGCCAGATCATTCGTTGGAATTGTCCAGAATGTTCTTCAAACCAATCGCGAACAGTTGTGGCCCGGTGACATGGCGCATTGTCATCCATAAAAATCCCATCGTTGTTTGGGTACATGAAGCCCATGAATGGCTGCAAAGTGATCTCCAAGTAGCTGAACATAAGCATTTCCAGTCAATGTTCGGTCCAGTCGCACCAGAGGACCAAGTCCATGCCATGAAAAAACAGCCCACACCATTACGGAGCCACCACCAGCTTGAACAGTGCCTTGCTGACAGTTTGGGTCCATGGCTTCGTGGGGTCTGTGCCACACTCGAACCCTACCATCAGCTCTTACCAACTAAAATCGTGACTCATCGGACCAGGCCACGGTTTTCCATTCATCTAGGGACCAACCGATATGCTCACGTGCCCACGAGAGTCGCTGCAAGCGATGTCGTTCTGTCAGTAAAGGCACTCGAGTCGGTCTTCTGCTGGAATAGCCCAAGAAAGCCAAATTTCTCCGCACAGTTCTAACAGACAAGTCCCTTGTACGTCCCACATGGATTTCTGCGGTTATTTGACGCAGTGTTGCTTGTCTGTTAGAATTTACGACTCTTTGCAGATGTCGCCGGTCTCGGTCGTTAAGTGCAGGCGATCGACCACTGCGCTGTCCATGGTGGAATGTTATGCCTCAAATTTCATACTCTCGGCACTCTCTTGACACAGTGGATCTGGGAATGTTGAAT
Organism: Caerostris darwini; assembly: GCA_021605075.1. Lineage (NCBI taxonomy): Eukaryota > Metazoa > Arthropoda > Arachnida > Araneae > Araneidae > Caerostris > Caerostris darwini. The sequence goes on along the minus strand of BPLQ01001069.1, from coordinate 52,669 downwards.
TCCCTAACGATTTCCGAAATGGCATGACCCATGAGTCTAGCTCCAACTAACATTCCGCGTTCGAAGTCTGTTAATTCCCGTCGTGCGGTCATCATCACGTCAAAACCTCTTCACATGAATAACTTGAACAGAAATGAAAGCTCTGCGAAAGCACTGCGCATTTATACCTGTTCTACGCGAAGCTACTGCCATCTGAAAATTTGCATATTGCTATCCCATGACTTTTGTCACTTCAGTGTATATATATATATATATATATATCATTTTTTTCCAATAATTAAAAACAATCTACCTCTAACTTTGTTTACAGAATTCATATTACAGCTTCAGTAGCATACCACTCACCTGAAAAAAAAGACAAAATTATAAATATAAAAATTTAGTCATATTCTTAAGCATATATAAATAAACACCACAACAATATGATTAAAGATTGCTCTAATTTACTAATTTATTACAAATATCAATTTAGTGATAGAATAAATAAGAATTTGAATATAGAAATTTTTTGTACTATTTCTTTGTTTCACATAACATAACATTTTTAAGAGAGCCTAAAGACCATAGAAATTAAGGGATACTTGTATATTTAGACCGGAAACTATTGATTTTAGAAAGAACTCAATAAAATTGCTTAGATTTATTTGTTTGTTCGACATTAAGAGAAAACATACCTTTTCAAATACAAGGAATTCTTTTAGCACAAATTACTTTTGCTCGTAAACTTTAAAGAAAACCGTGTTTATCTACCCAAACAAAGCAACATCAAAATGCGAAATAATCCCAAACTATTTACAATAAAAATCCATTTGGTAATGGAGGTTAAGCAAATTAGGGAAAGGGAACGCTACACGAAGATCCTGCTTTTCCTAAGTAATGATCATTGTTGCTGGCTGCATCCTTTCCATAAACTCCGTTTATTAAGAATACGCTTTAGTATTTACTAAAACAATTCAATGTGTTTTGCTCTTTTTATTTACATACAACTAAGAATTATGCGATTCGTCTCCCAAATACGCCCATGCATATTATTCTTCCACTTTTACTAGTATTTATTCACTTTATTTATTTTTCTTTTCGATTTGATAGTAAAATAAAAATGACATAAATGAACCCACCAAAATGTTTTTAATAGTTTTAAGAGGCTAAAGAGATTCAATTGCATAAATTCAAATCAACAATTTAGTTAACTAAATGGTAATAATTTAGTACTTAAACTTTGATTATAGAAGTCTGATGTAGAAACGGATAGACCTTTTTTATAGCATATGCATAACCAAAAGAGCAATCACAATAGCAGATCGAAAACCAAAGCAAAAATTACACAAAAGATATTATTTTCATATGAAGATGTACATGCATAATTTACCCTTTCTATGCATGCTATCGGAATACATCTCTGAAAAAGTTTATTTAGGAACCAATCAGAGTAGTAAGGTAGAGACTAGCCATTCAGAGAGTAATAACAAGATATATAATATTTTAAAATGTATATTTGCTTAAATGAACATGATGGCCGAGTTACTAGCGCTCTGGCACTCGGTGCAACAGGTTCCCGGTTAGAGTCCCGGAGGTGTCATGGCTGATTGTAATGGTTACGAATCCAATTTAATCCGTAGGTCCCAGTGTAATATGATTGCAGAGCGTTGGCCGTAGGGCTGAAAACCCTACCCCATAAAAAAGATAACATCTCCTGTTTCGAAATCTGCCAGTAGGTAAACGGCCTTCCCACTATGAGGCTGTTGCGCTACTGTTGATGAGGATGATATTTTGCTTAGAATATATCAAACAAATTTAAGATATAAAAAATAAAATAAATTTTAGTATGTAGAAAATTCCTTTTATTCGTTGAATTTTTGGTATGCTTAATCTTTTTAACATAGCATTTCAGCATTTTTGCTTATGATCTAATAAATGCTATTAAACAAATACCTGCCCGACTAGTGTCAACGTGCGCCGCTGATAAGCTTTAGAGCTGAGGTTCAATTCATTGGCAGTTTTGTTGTAGAAATTACTACAAAAAAGGAAGAGCTTCCATGGCTTTTGGGATATTCAGCATCTTGCGTCGTGAGTCAAACTACCTGGTCGGAATGTTCCGGGTTTTCTCCTAAACGATAAGCAAATGCGGGTAGTTCCCTCTAAAAGTCCTCCCAGAAGTCACTGCCCTCCTTCGGCCAAGTCATACTTCTACCTACTGTTACTCTATCACAATAGAAGGCCCCCTCTTTCCCTCCTTCTAAGAAACCGCACGGGTTTTTGGACTTGGTGAAGAAGTTGTTTTCGACCGAGTGGCATAAGAAACAACAACTTATTATTTATTAATAACTCGCTCGGGCTCTCGGTAGGTGCAGGTCCCGGTCTCAAATGACTGTAGAGTTTTGGAGTAGAGCTGACAACTCTACTCCGTAAAAAGTCATCGTCGCGGAGTCAAGTCAGACTTCTACCGACGGGTGCTCCACCACAACAGAAGCTGCTCCCCTTCCACGAGAACAAACGGGTTCATGAATTTGATGTAGATGTTGCTGTCGTCTAAGTGGGATGAGAAATAACAACAAATACCTAATATTTGAAAGCAATTTCACGAACAAAAAGAAATTTGATTAACATGTAATCCTCCATTTTCATAACCCATCTTACACGCCCAATATATATATATATATGTACCACACTCTATATAAATTTTTAATGGATTTTTGACAATTTAATCACATACTAAAGAAGCAGCAGCAGAGTAAAAGTAAAGCACAACAAAAATATTTCACAATGAAAATTAATTTATTTCAACAAATTAATATCGTTAATGGCAAAAGGGGTGTCAAATACGCAGCAAGTCTGGTTTCAGTAAATATTTCGTAACTTTTCTCCTTTAATGTCCTCCGAAATAAATTAACTATTACAAAAGATAATTTCAGCAGAGGTGGTTTTCTGGATCACAAAAGAAAAAAGCAGCGCGCGTGTCAAGCGAGTGCAGCTGCACTAATGATAGTATTTATGCTATTAAACTTTCTATTTAACCCAACGAATTATTATTATCTTCCTCTTTGTTCATTATTCCTGTTTTATCTTTTCTTTTCTCGTTTATTCATGGCTTTAGGTTATAATTTGACAAACACGAAATTGAGTTTATGTTGTTATGTGAATATACAGCAGAAACTTCATACTTTTATTAAATTTTTTTTTTTTTTTTAAATATTCACAAATTTTAAATATCAATTTCATATTGTATTCATTTAATTTTATGTTGTATCAAAATTTATATTTAAACAAATATTCATAATAAATTAGTTTTCGTCAATTTTTTCTGTTGAAACTTTTAATTTAACCTAATGTTAGAATATAATTTGCCTCGTTAATCGGACTACATGGTGGGAGTTTTTCAGATTTTCTCCCATATAATACGGAATGGGGGGTAGTTCCACTAAAAGTACTCCAGGAAATCACAGCTCACCTTCAGCGACACGGAGTCAAGTCAGACTTCTACCTACTGCTGCTCCATCACAATAGAAGCCCGCCCCCCTTTCCCTCCTTCCATGAGACCACATAGGTTCTTGGACTTGATGTAGATGTTGCTGTCGACCAAATGGCATAAGAAACAACAATTTCATACGTATTAATAACTAGTTCTCTGGCGTTCGGTAGGCGTAGGTCCCGGCCTCATATGACTGTAGAGTTTTGGAGTAGAGATGACAATACTACCCCATAAAAAGTCATCGTCGCGGAACTAATTCAGACTTCTACCTGCAGGTACTACACCACATGACCTTCCCTTCTCTCCTTTCATAAGAACACACGGGTTCTTGGACTTGGTCTAGACGATGCTATCGACCAAATGGGATAAGTTACAAAAACAAATACCTAATATCTGAAAGTAATTACACCAACAAAAAGAAATTCGATTGATATGTAATCCTCTATATTCATAACACATCCTACAAACAAAATGTATATTATATATACTTCATTCTCTGTATAAATTTTAATGGATTTTTGACAATTTAATAACGTACTAAAGCAGTAACAGAGTAAAAGGAATATACGAAAAATATTTCACAATGAAAATTAATTTATTTCAACAAATTAATATCGTTAATGGCAAAAGGGGTGTAAATACGCAGCAAGTCTGGTTTCAGTAAATATTTCGTAACTTTTATCCTCTAATTATCCTCCGAAATAAATTAACTATTACAAAAGATAATTTCAGCAGAGGTGGTTTTCTGGATCACAAAATAAAAAAGCAGCGCACGTGTCAAGCGAGAGCTGCGCTAATGATAGTATTTATGCTATTAAACTTTCTATTTAACCCAACGAATTATTATCTTCCTCTCTTTATTCATTATATTCCAGTTTTATCTTTTCCTTTTCCCGTTTATTCATCGCTGTAGGTTATAATTTGACATAACACGAAATTGCGTTTATGTTCTTACGAGAATATATAGCAGAAAGTTTATTAAATTTGCTTTTTTTTAAACATTCACAAATTTAAAATATGAATTTCATATTAAGATTATTCGTTTAATTTCATGTTGTATTGAAATTTATATTTAAACAAATATTCATAATAAAATGTTTAAAATTAAATTTCGTCTGTTTTTTCTGATGAAACTTTAAATTTAACCTAATGGTAGAATATAATTAATAAGGAATTATGTATTTATAGAGTCAACGGTTTGAATAAAAAGATATGAATTGAATTTAGACTTACTCCGATATTCATTTAGATATTTACTAAAGGAATACAGATAGATTATATCACGTTATAAGTAAAAATAAATATAAATAAAATTTGTACATATTAAATAAAATAAAATAATTAAATTTCTTATTTGAAAGCATGCCAAATATTATTTGAAAAGTTAGAAATATATATTTCTCTGCAATCTGATATATTTCCATAAATTAAGCAACTCGTATGTTATTTTTATATCAATATAGTATATATATATAGTATATTGATATAAAAATACATAATAAATAAATACAATTAAAATGAAAAAAAAATTAAATAAAATTAAAAATAAATTTATTTATAAAATATATAATTAATTACATATATAATATATATATATTTATATATTAATAAAAATATATCAAAATTATAATATATATATAAATAGATAATATACATATAATTTATTATAGACTATATTTTTAGTTTATTATAATTTTTAATAAATTTGCTTCCTAATAGTACATAATTTGAGACACATTTTTAGTTTTATTTATTAAAACTATATAAAAAAAAGGAATTTTAAAACTAAAACCGTACAATCGGATTTAAGAGGGATATTATAGTAATTTTAAAATTTGTTATAAGATAAAAATAAGTTCAAGCATAATTTTTTTCTAATACTAATATTATCCCTCTTGGAAGTACAAATTTTCTTTAATTTGCTGTTAAAGTTTTATAATAATTTAAAGCGAAAAAAAAATTGCTGTATCTATTTTTTTATCTATTAAGGCTTCAATAGTTAAGGTTTGGTTAAAAATATAGAGATAAAGAAAACAAATATTTGAAAAGAAAGCACAAATAAAACTAACTTAAACTAATTAGTAAAAATTGAACTAAACTTTTTTACGACTTAAAAAATTGTATTAACCTATTCACAAGTTGAATTTTTTTCAAATTACCCTACTCAAAGTGGTCAAGGAATCCACAGATCCCAATCTCCAATAAAATACCTATATGTTTTACAGATAATTAAAAAAAATTAAAGGACCAATTGGATGAGAAAATAAACGATTTTATCAATTAATATATATTGTCATGATCATGTTTGCAAACCAGTGAAAATCGATAAATTTAAATGCAACAAATATCGCTATTGTATAATATTTTTAAATGGGTTATTAATAAATTTATAATATGTATATTTATTTTTGTTTCTATAGAATCATTTATATTTTAACTATTTTTGTTTCTCTCTTAAATAAATCTAAAACTAATCCTAACAATAAATATCTAATAAAAATTTTTAAAACACTTCCAATAACGATAATGTACAAAGTTATAAAATGAAAATTTAATTGGAGACAGATGTTAAAATTATCGGTTTTCCTTTGAAAATATTAAAAAAATGTTAAAACTAGCTTTTTTCCTTTGAAAATATTAAAAAGATGTTAAAACTAGCTTTTTTTTATCCTTTGAAAGTATTAAAAAGATGTTAAAATTAGCTGTTTTCCTTTGGCAATATTAAAAAGATAAAATTAGCTGTTTCCCTTTGAAAATATTAAAATGTTAAAATTAGTGGTTTTCCTTTGAAAAGAATAAAAACATGTTGAAATTAGCTGTTTTCCCTGGAAAATATTAAAAACATGTTAAAATTAGCTTTTTTACTTTGAAAATATAAAAATTAGCGATTTTCCCTTTAAAATATTAAAAACGTTAAAATTAGCTGTTTTACTTTGAAAATGCTAAAATTAGCGGTTTTCCTTTGAAAATATTAAAAAGCTGTTGAAATTAGCTGTTTTTCGATGAAAATATTAAAAAAAGATGTTAAAAGTTGCTGTTTTACTTTAAAAATGTTAAAATTAGTGATTTTCCTTTGAAAATATTAAAAACACGTTAAAATTAGCTGTTTTGAAAATATTAAAATTAGCGGTTTTCTTTTGAAAATGTTAAAATTAGCGGTTTTAATTTGAAAATACTAAAAAGATGTTGAAATGAGCTGTTTTCGGATGAAAATATTAAAAAGATGTTAAAATTAGCTGTTTTTCTTTGAAAATATTAAACATATGTTAAAATTAGCAGTTTTCCTTTCAAAATATCAATAAGGGTCTTCAAAAACCCGAGTTAATCCGGATCTACTTGGCAGAAAATAATATTTTTAGCTTCCGTCGAAAATTTTTCCAAAATTTTATCGAAAAATATTTCTTTATCCCTTTCCTTTTACGGGGATCAAGAAAATATGTCATAAATAACTGTTCCGTAGTGTAGATAAATATAAAAAAAATAAAGAAATAAATAAAAAGTTATCCTTTTTTTCGGATGCTGCTGCCAGTAAGGAGAGTTTCTCACGTCAAAGAAATGGAAGGCAAACCGAAGGTTCTATACTAGTGGTAGTCGCAAAAAATAAAAAAAAAACTTTTCTACTGATCCCTGTGACAATACCACCCACTCTCTACATGTAAGAAACGAAAGATCCTTGAGTCGGTTGTGTCCGTGAAGAATTCAATATAACCGCGTCTTCAGAAGGACAGGAATACAAACAAGGACACTTCTTCACTGGGAAAAAATATCCTGACATCATATCGAAATTTGACATTTCCGAAAGTAAACAAATGGTAAATGTGGAAGCTGAGAAGAAGAACAACAACAACAAAAAAAATATAAATAATAATATTTGAGAGAAGGAAAGAAGAGGAAAAAAAGGAGAGAAATCGGGAATTTTTTTTTTCATCCCGGATCAATTTCTGCTATTCAGGAAAAACGGACCCATTCCGGAAGTGGTATTTGCTTTCCAAATGAGGTACGGAAGCTAATCTGGATATGAAGGCGATTGGCTACTTCCGCCCAGTGGGTACTTGATCCATTCTTTTTCTCGTGCTTTCGCTTCCGGCCACGTTACGATAATATCATTCCAGGAAGATAAACTCCTCCCGATCCCATGCACCCAGGATCTCATAAATTATCAGATCAATTCCTCCTCCACGGTTAGTGACTTTTTTTTTTCTTTTCACTCTCCCCCTTTTTTTTAAATTTTTTTTTCTTTCCCATTTATTTATTTATTCGTATTTTTCGGCTTTGAAGTAAAAAAAGAAATTGCAATTTCGAACTTGAATATAAAACTGGGTAATTTCTTTGGTGTTCTTTAATTTGCCCATTTATTGAGTGGTTGGTTGGTTTTTCAATAGGTATAGTAACTATTATGGCACAAGGGCCAGTTTTGACGAAGTTGCACCAAAAGAAAAAGTAATAAGATTTTAATGTAAACAAAACTAAATGTAAAACGGAATGTAATTGTAAACTTAAATGTAACAAAATTAATCTTTGGTGTTCTTTAATCTGCCCATTCATTGATTGGTGGTAGATAGGTTGGTATAGTATTATGGCACAAGGACCAGTTTTGATGAAGTTGCACCAAAAAAAAAAAGCAATAAAACTTTTGCCCCAAATCACCAAAGAAATTGCGATTTCGAAATTTTTTATTCTCTTGAATATAAAACTGGGTAATTTCTTTGGTGTTTTTTAATTTGTCCATTCATTGATTGGTGGCAGGTAGGTAGGTATAGTATTATAGCACAAGGACCAGTTTTGAACAAGTTGAACCAAATAATTTGTAATTAGTTCTGTAGTGTTCGTCTGTTGTTTGTGCAGGCTTGATCTGTGTGTGGTCGTGTTGACAAACACATAGGTTTAAAAACGCACAGCTTTATTTACAAGCTTTATTTTTTTATTTATTTGTATTTTTCGGCTTTAAAGTAAAAAAATAAGAAATTGCAATTTCGAACATTTCTATTCTCTTGAATATAAAACTGGGTAATTTCTTTGATGTTCTTTATTTTACCCACTCATTGGTTGATTGGTATATTTTAAGGCCCAAGCACCCGTTTTGACCAAGTTGCAAGAAATAATTTGAAATTACTTCTAGAAACGTCAAACAAATATTAATTTATAGTCTTATAAAATCAATTAAAATTATGTTTAATAAAAATTTCTTTTAATTAGCTTCATAAAAGATGTTTTAAATTTGTTTATTTACAAGTCACATAGTAAAAACCTAAAGCCGTAAGCTTAAAAATACAAAAAAAAAATCAGTATAAAATCATACTTTCTTGTAATAGTCAACCACATCGTCATTATTTGAAAAACATGAACATGGTATAAAGTAGAGGTCTTCAATTGTTCTAATATGCTTTTATCAAAAGCTAAATTAGTTTATTTTCGCTGTTCTTTAAAAGGTTTTTTTTAGCTTTACAAAGTATGGCAAAGCTTTACAATGCCAAGCAGAGAAAGCTTTATATGTATTTAAAGTCTTACAACAGGTTGTCTGTGTAGTTAGTTGTGAATTTGGTTTGTGATCTTATACTTAAGTTTTTTAAATGCACTTTATAGTAATTAGATGAATATATGGAAATTATTAGACAAAATCAATAAAATCACCAATCAATCACCAAATCAATAAAATCAAAGTTTTTTGGAATAAAGTAAAAAAACTATAACAATAATAACACGTTGTAAGTTTTAATAATATTCCAAGTTCTGAATAAACTTTTTCCCTTTCTTAATAAATAATTTCTTTTACTGCTATCTTTTTTACAAAAATCTTTTCCTTTTATTAAAGTCTTACGTTTATGGAAAATATCAAAGGACCTAATATTTTTTCACAAAGTTGAATAATCTTTAGGTTGTAAATATCATATATGTTTATATATAGATGGCTAACTACAATTTTCTAAGAATGTATTAACACAAATAGGAGTAATAATAATACTATAAATCTGAACAAAGATTAAGATAATTTATCTTAATACTTTATTTAAATCTTAATTCTAATAATTTGACAAATAGATATAAAATGAATAGAATGAAGATTTAAATATTTTATGTCCATAAATAAATATCTTTTATTTATTAACAACTCCCAGAATTAATATTGGCTAAAACCAATTAATCTTTTATTATATATAAGTAATTTACGACACAAATGATAAAAAAAAGCACTAGACAATTACAAAACTAGTAATATTTTTTTAGCATGTGCTAATAAACGTATTCTGTAAACATAAGTATAACGAATTTTTTAAGTCATATTAAAAAAGAATTTTATCCTTAAAACCCTATTGTAATCTAAAAATCTTATATTAAAAGTGTATTTACACAAGCTAATTATATCAGGCAGTTTTATCTTTCATTATAAAAATTAAAAAACGGTTATATAAAACTTAAAAAAATAACATTCAGTGTTTCATTTAAAATATAGTTTCTTTTGTATCGATTACAGAGATGTCAACTTTATCTGACGTAGTAAAAGTCTCATTAAAAACTATGGAAAATTTCGTAATTTTCCGTAGCTTTTATAGATGTTTCTCAGTAGCGGACCTAAAAGTAAATGGCAACCATTCCACTAATTCCAATTGAAATTATTTCTAACATTAAAACAAAATTCACATCAGTAGAAATGCACATTTACAACTGTAACTGCAATTTATAATATTATCAAGTAATGTGGAAATTTAAAGGAAAACAGATTCAGAAAGTTTTCATTAAAAAAGAGTTAAAATACCAAGCCCGGTACAAGAGCACGTGCTGCAATTATTTTATCACAAATTGGATAGATAGTAAGGAAAAATTTAATTTTTTTTAAATACATAATGCCTCACAGTATTTTAAAATGAAAATATTAGCAATACAAATAAAAAAAGCATAAAGCCTTTTTGTACAACATTTATTTTTGTTTTTTAAAAAAGATTAAACTTTCTACTTAAAAGCATTAAACTCTTACATACATTTATTTTTTTTAAAACTCCTTTATAATTACTGGTTTGTCATTTTTTAAAAAAGATTAAACAATATAATTAAATCTACTTAAAAAAGTAGCATGTTTCCTTTTTTTTTTTCCTCAAATCAAATTGGATTTTACATTTTAGATCAGGAAACTATAATAATAATAATAACAATACTTTTATGCTAATGCTGTTTTCTCAAAAATGAGGAAGTTTTAAAATTACGTAATTTATTAATGATTAAAAAATATATAATAGAAAAAAATGATGATATTTTTAAAATTCCTTTTCATAAAATTATGCCAGTTTTATGAAATAAAAACTTTAAATCAATGTTAACCGTTATTTTCCATTTTTAATATATTCTAGTTATTTTTGTGTCAGGAAATTTTAATAATAATAATATTTTTTATGCAATTAATTACATGGAAATACATTCACTTAAAATTCTATGCCACGATATTTATGAAATAAAAACTTTATTAATCAATGAATGCCATAGACCGATTTTAATTTATTAAATTCATCAAATATATTCTATTGATTTTATATTTTGTGTCAGGAAATTTTAATAATAATAATAATAATAATATTTTTTATGCAATTAATTACATGGAAATACATTCACTTAAAATTCTATGCCACGATATTTATGAAATAAAAACTTTATTAATCAATGAATGCCATAGACCGATTTTAATTTATTAATGATTCATCGCTTAGTTAATATATTCTAGTCGAACCACCTTAGATTTTATATTTTGTGTCAGGAAATTTTAATAATAATAATAATAATAATATTTTTTATGCAATTAATTACATGGAAATACATTCATCTCAAATTCAACATTATGATCTTTAAGAAATAAAAGCTTTATTAATCAACGAATGTAATAGATGATTTGAATTCATTGATGGTTTATCGCTTAGTTAATATATTTCAATATTTTAGGCGAACCAAGTCGTATTTTTTTTTTTTTGGATCAGTAAATAATAATAATAATAATATTTTTATGCAATTAATTATATGGAAATACATTCATTTAAAATTCTATGTTACGATCTTCATGAAATAAAAACTTTATTAATCAATGAATATAATAGGCCGATTTGAATTCATTGATGGTTTATCGATTATTTAATATATTACAATATTTTAGACAAACAATATTTTTAAGTTGGATTTTAGATTTTGGATCAGGAAATTTTAATAAAAGTAATAATATTTTTATGCAATTAATTGAATAGAAATACATTCAATTAAAATTCTATATTATGATCTTTAAGATATAAAAACTTTATTAATCAATGAATATCATATGCCGATTTGAATTCATTAATGGTTTATTGCTTAGTTAATATATTCTAATATTTTAGTGAAACCAAGTTGGATTTTACATTTTAGGTCAGGAAATAGTAATAATAATAACAATAATAATATTTTACGCAATTAATTACATGGAATTACATTCAATTAAAATTCTATGCTATGATCTCTATGAAATAAAAGCTTTAGTAATCATTAAATGTAATAGGCCTATTTGAATTCATTGATGGTTTATAGCCTAGTTAGTATATTCGAATATTTTAGACGCAAAATGTATTACATCCTCTTCGTAACATGATGAGTAGTTGAAATAAGTAGCCCAGTCTCGAAATTTCATTGCCACTTCTCATTAGAATTTTAAATGATTCCGAAAAGTCATTCCACGTAGATTCAGGACAACCCATCGTCTTCATAACAGTATTACGAATTCAGCCCAGTGGCTGTGAAGTAAGCGACCAATTCAATGTAACCGTTGAATCTTAATAATGTTTCGAAAAGCTTGCCGATGTAAGTCTTAAACAGGGAGTTGCATGAAATCTGCTATTAAGTGAATCAATTTGAAATCAGTTACCAAGTCTTCTGCAGCGTTGTTGTCCATTGAAGCAGAATTTCGCGTTTCGCGATGCTGTATCAACGTTATGAGCTTAAGTACCATTAGGAATCTCGTGGTCGTGCTTCGGAGAGATATTTGAAGTGCATTCTGTTAAACTCGGTATTTAAGTACTTTTCTCTACAATGGAGTGTTTAAATATATACTAAGAATTCAATTTTACTAGTTATGTAACATTTGAGGAAATAAAGGGAATTTGATAATTTCTATTAAATAAAAGATTAACTGGACAAAAATTTATTTTTATAATATTTATATATAGGACGAAACTGCTAAATAGATGGTACATTATATTTTCTAACTAGGGAAATCGGGTTCAAATCTGGCAAGCGAAATTAAATCGAGATTTTCCATGTTTATGTTGGGCAAGAGCGCGATAAATCTCTAGATCAGAAAGTCTTTCTGTTAGATTGAGCAGAAAGAGATGATATAGCGTAACATTTTCGTTGTGGATTCTGAGTAACGCTAAATTTGCTATATTCCTGCAGTTTTAGTGGCGAATGAACATGAATACAGCAATGTCCTTAAATATACAATCAACGCAATAGGAATTTGCTAACTAAAAAGAGATTGTCAAGGCAGATTGAAACTTTACATGGGGGTTTGATATAAGTAAGTGATAAAAAGAAAGCAAAAGGATTTTTTATTGTCGGATAATTAAAAAGAAATGCATACATGATACAGTACTATCGTCTTTTGAAGCATAATTTTGAAATGGTGTCCCATGACATTGTATTACAAAATTGCAGTAAACAAGCTTCTAGTTCGATAAACCTTCTACACTGTTCAATTTGTCGATCCAGGTCATACCGCAAAATTTCAATCAGTCACAAATCTTTTAATAAGACAGGCCAAGGAAATATGTTGTGTATGTGGTCGAGCACTATTCAATTGAAAAATATTTCTTGTGTGCAAAACAATGAGAGGCAACACAAGCTGAATGATATTTTAAACGTACAGTTGAGTTGCCATAATGCCTTGTATTATCACTAGACGATATCAAGTGTCATATGCAAAGGCACCTAAACCATCACTTTGTAGTTTGAGCACAACGTGCAGCTCCAAACAATGGGTAACACATGCTAAAAAGTTTATTATGAGGCCTCTAAATTCTTTTCGATTGTCATCATTAGAACTCAAATTGAACCATAATGAATCCCTCATTAACATTACCCTCATTAATGACTTGTCCTCATTAATTACACGTTATGGACATCATGGTATGCTCTTCTCCTTTATAGACATAGGGACTAGTACAAATCGTGCCCCCTGTGTACAGATGTCTGACAATGATGCAATTGGCTATATGTTTGGCAACGATACTATTGGCACTGTGTGTGCCTGTCGGATGACCAGGAAAATCTCACGGCTATTGATCGTATGAATGCATTCTGAATCAGAGTGCCATGTGTGTGATTTCATTCTCGACCACTGGTCCTGAAACCTCCATAGAATATTGTCAGAACGTGAGGTGATGGGCAGCTCGCCCACCTGACAATCAAGGATCAATCATCTTAATGGTCTTTTACACTCAAACAGCTGATGCTATTTGCTTCGAGGTCAGCATAAGGAATAAAGCGTCATTCTGCAGCAAGTAACTGTATATAGAATACCTGATTTAGTTTGATTGTCGCTCTACGGTCATTTCGTGTACACTTTGGGCTAATTAGACAGAGACCTACAGTTTAACGTGGATTCCGAACCACTAACAAACATCCATTCCACCGCCAGGATTCGAAGCTGAAGCCTGTGATACCAAAGTCCGGAGAGCTAGAAAATTGGCTATTAGGCCGCTATAGAATACCCGAGGTCAACTATTTATGGGCTAGAATGGGCACTCATTAACGCCATCTAATGATCTCATGTAGTGAAAAATTAATCTAAAATTTTTATCTTTTGTATATGTATTTGACATAAGTTTCCATATCAAATTTTGTATCGGAGTGGAAAGCACTTCTTAGTACACTAATTTTTATGTTAATGAGTACAGATTTAACGAGTTATGTTTGAAGAAATTACAAATTTTTATGCCTACATTACCTATTTTAATTTGCCTACATAAGATAGAGGCATTGATAATGGAAATTATGACATAATACAGTCTTATCATAAGGGTTGAGTGGTTTTAAGTATACGTTATTATGCATTAAGGTTTTCGTTATAATACGTGTTGGTAATCCAGGATTCGAACTTGTCTTTAACTAGAATCGTTTTAAATTACATATAGATTGTTTTTTGCAATCTTACCCATGGCAGTCAGGAGCATGCTATGTAGGTGTATGCTATGTCATGCTAGTGTATGTATATCAGGTGTATGCTATGTCATGCTAGTGTATGTATATCAGGTGTATGCTATGTCATGCTAGTGTATGTATATCAGGTGTATGCTATGTCATGCTAGTGTATGTATATCAGGTGTATGCTATGTAGATCTATGCAAGTGTATTCTTGGCATTATTGTTTGATATAAGAGTTACTTGTAACACTTATAGCATATTAAGAAGGGGATTCTTTATAAAAGGGATTATATTTTGTCTCATCGATACTATTTCAGTTTTATAAATATATTAGCAGAATTTTGGGATCGTATATATACATCCATAGTATATATAGACCGTGTTTATGGTGTATGTATGTATGTATGTATGTATGTATATATATATATATATATATATATATATATATATATATATATATATATATATATATATATATATATATATACCAGTATCTTAGTTTTCCTGCATTGGAAAAATATTTACTTAGAGGGATATATATATATATATGACTTAACTGCAATAAAATCTTTTTTTAGTTACCAAATGATAGAAAACATTGAAAATAATTCAGATTATTTTTAGAAAATTCTTTGTAATCAAATAATTAACATTCAAAATGTTTACTAATATTTCAACATTTGCTTGTACTATAACTGGAATTTTCTAGTATTGTATTATATTTATGGTATATTTTTAATGTTTGGACATTTAGTTTTGGAAATTAATTAAATTTTCCTCGAATTTTAGATGCATTTTACTATAATCGCATTTTTTTCCTTTAAGTTTATACCTATCATAAATTACAGTTAATTTGCATTATTTAAACTGATTTAAATAAATCAGTATTATTAATATAATGATAAGCAATATTTTTAATGTAACTCTGAAATTAAACAGATATATACCACTTAAATTTTTACACAAATCAAATTTTGGGCATTTCTGAATAAACTTGGACTGAAAAAAAAAATTGTCAATCATTTCAAATGGAAAATAAAGTATCCAGATTTCATATGTGCCATTATTTCTAAACAAAGAAAAGTAGCTAATACCCACACCCATGAAACATTAAAATGAAAGAAATAACCTCATATTAACCGGATCCAATTTATCTTTGGTAGGAAAGAACAAGGACAATTTAATCACAATTTTTATTCCTCAAACTGTCAAACTCTGAGAGAAAAATGTTTTCTAATATGTCAAGCAATATTATCTTTTCTATTCTCGGAAAGCCTTTCATTTATCAAATGATAGTATTAGTTTGCCATGGATTTTGAAAAAAAAAAAGCAAACTTTTATACTTTTAGGAGATTTACTGTATTTTTGTTCTTTGATAAATATCTAAAAATATTAAAGTGTTATATCGATTACAGGTTGTAATATTTCATTTATTACTGAAACAGTTTTCTGAAAAAAGGTTAAATTTCTCTTGGGCAATAAATAAAGAAATTAATACTGCAGCCAAATAATTCATTATATTTCTAATATAAAGAGTATTCCATAATATTATTTATGGAATACTTTCATTAAAATAAAATAATTAGTAGCAATATAAAACAGCAGGAATTTTTCCAATTAATACTTTTGAATAACAGAAAGGCTTTCAAAATTATTTTTTAAATATTAAGTACAGCTTATTAATAAAGGTGGATAATACAGTAAAATACATATATACATATTGGAATCTAACCCAATTACATCAGTTATATAAACACTTTTCAAGTATTGAATTCAATAATTAAATCCCCGTTCATGTTTAGATTGAAAACATGATTGTTAAAAAGTGCCTTTAATTTAAATTGATTCAGATATTTTGCTTTTTTTATTGTTTTATCATTTTGTACTTCATAAAATACATTTTAATTAATTTCAATTAAAATAGTGATTGCAAATATATTATTATAATTAACACCAAGATAAACATGTAACGTTTTCATTTATTATTTACAATATGATGTGAATGAGATATTAAAATTTCAGGAAATTTTTTTTTATAAAGAACTTAAGTAAAATGAATGACTTGTTATTATTTTATTTTGTAATACAATAATAAGAAAAGTTAATTAAAAAAGAGATATCTGTAGTTATCATTTGAAAAAAAAAATGTTAGCCTGTTCATTTAACATCCAAGAGTCCTACAAATCCGATGTAACTTTACTTCGTATTAGCTCAAAAAATGATAAATTTATATAAAATAAATAAATGTCATCCTCAAGAAAAGTAAAGGTTTTGACTACTTTTCAAGACAACGAAAGGTTCCATCCCTTTACAAAAAAAAACATTATTTGCCCATCCCTTCGGTACATAAGATTTAATGTAAGAAATATTCAGAATCTTTTGAAGAGTTTTTGATACAGCAAAGAAACAATTTGTCGACTTACGACAAAACACCCTTATGCTTTTCTAAATCTTTCTAAGAGTTTTAAATTTGTTGAAAACGGCCATCTTTAAGCAGTTATCTCTTTTATTCCTATTTATAAATCTGGAGGAAACAAAAATAAAATATCTTTCTCCACACAAAAACAAGTTACTTATCTTCCTCTCAAACGGAAACATCGTGAGAGATGGTAGATACCACATAAGCGATATTCCATTCTGCAGTTCGGATAGCAGTGCGTCAGTGAAAGCCTGGTAGTTAGTGGACAAGACAAACGCTGATAGTGTGTCGACAGCTTGCAATAAGGTAACCCCCTCCCCCTCGCAAGTGAGCTACACCCATCTTTTTAAATCCCCTGAAGGGAGGAAGAGGTCATTTCCTCCCTCGGCCATCCTGGAAGAGCACCCCCCAGGATTAAGGGAAGAGGAATAGATTGAAGTCCTGTCTCATCCGGCTTAGCGTCGGGAAGAGAGAGTTTTGTTTTGATGGCTTGTTTGGGGAACATTTCAACCTTTCCTCGGGGGACTGACAGCTACTTTTAGATGAGAGTGATTCCTTGCAGATTTGTTTGACAGTCTCAAGCGCAGTTTGTAAACATGGGGATGTACTGGGGGGCTTTTCTTGGCTCCAGGCACTGGATATTTTGTGGTGGTGTTAATACTTCAACAACAGAGATGACAGACTTGTTGTGGCTATTTTAATAGCTATTGCATTGGGCAATAATTACACCTCATATGAAGATATTATAAAGATGTAGTGGCAAAATGATAAAGATTTTCATGATAAACTTATTTAAATTCTTAAAAAAAAAAAAACGTGTTTAATTTAACTAAAATTTAATATTTTGAATACATTATTTTTTTTTTCTTTGACTCAGAGTGTAAACATCAAAATTTATAAGGAACTTTACTTGACTTCAGATACTGGTGGGGGACCAGAGAACCACAGGTCACCACGGGACTTTAGGTGGCGTTTAGTGGTGATTTTTAAGGCCTAATAGCGATAACAAAATAATGAAATAAATGAAATAATAACACTGAAAAAAATGAAATAATGAAATGTTGGACTTGGTATAGATTCTGCTATCTACCAAGTGGGATAAGAAACAATATATTTTAAATACAACAATATTCTGACATAAATCATCATTATCATCACTGATGCAACAGCCTCATGGTGGGCTAATGCCGTCCGCCTACTGGCAGATTTCGAAACAGGAGATGTTTTTTTTACGGGGCAGGGTTATCAGTCCTACATCCAACAGTCATATTAGACCGGGACCTACGGTTTATAATGGATTCCTAACCACTACAAAAGTCCATGGCACTGCAAGGATTCGAACCAAGGGCCAGACACTCTGTCATCAGGCCCCTCTAACATAAATACAAGTGCATATTTGTGGAATTTTTTTTCTGGCATTATCAAAGAAATACCTTCACAAATCTATCTTTAATGATACTGTGATAAGTATCATGAAAAATAATGCAAATAGAGAACATCACCTCTTCATTTAATAAATAATAAATATAGCGTGTTTTCGATTAACTAATTTTTTACAGTAAAGAACTGAAAAGCTAAAAATAGAAATATCTACATCTTTAAAATTCCTTTCTTATTCTTAATAATCATCAGAGATTTAAAGGAGCACACTTTATTCATAAGTATGCTAATTTAGAATTTACATTTGTTTTAACAAATTGTTTAACATGCACATTTGTAATCAGTGATTCCTTAATGAAACAGAATTTTTAAAGTTAAATCAAACTAAATGCTGAAAACATCTAATTTATTACACGGAATTCATTAGGCTAATTGAATAATATGCTTTATGAAATCGCTACTTTACCGTGTGATATATCATTAAAAGAAAACATTCAACTAAGCAGGAAACACAATACAGAATTTTAAGGCTTTAATTTTTAGTCATAAATCTACTGTAAAAGTGCTGGCGGAATGTAAATTTACCTAATTTATTAGTGTGTTAACACATCTTATACATACCGAATATTTGAATAAAATTAAAATATTTGTTTTGCGAATGTTTAAACTCAAAATTTATACAATGTACAGAGTAATATATAAACACATTAATTTAGAATAATCTTTTTTTCCCTCTTATGATATTGAATATATTCTTGTGCATAATATATATATATGTTATTTAATAAACTAATGTTCATTGATAAAATATTTTTTCAGGTATTTCAAAAACTACTTTATTTAATATTTAAAAGTAAAATAAAGGAAATAAATATAAAAAAGATTATTATTTTATTATTATTTTTTTAGATTTTTAAAATTTTTTCAGCACACGGATTTAATTTAAAATTTTTTCCACACGCAGTCTTTTATATGCACGTATACTTTTGAAATAATTTTAATTGCAGCTATTACACCACTTTTTAAAAAAAAAAATATTATTAGACAAAAGATTTAACATTTTTAAATAAAGAGAATTTCCGAGTAATATATTGAATAGATTTTCCAGCCAAACTAAATTTTAAGCAATAGATATTCTGAATTAAAATATTGTGTTTATTGTAGTTGCTAAGCATTCACTGAACACAAAAAGTTGATTACATATTGTTAATATTGTTATTATTTGCTTCGTGTTAATGCATAAATGCATTGAATTAAATATGAATAATTAAATTTAACCATTTTCGTTTAATGCTTAGATCTAAATGTAATTCTTTTTGAAAAAATACTTATTTACCATGAATTTTATCAAAATATTTTCTCATTTTTTCAATAATGGCATTTTTGTGATTCTTTTTGAATTAAAATAAATATTCAATGCTGTTGTTTTTCAATTCCTTCCATTAGCTCACATTCTCCCTATATATATCTTGTTCAAATTTTCAATCGTTCATAAAATACTTTTTATTCATCCATTCAAGTTCAAATACATTTTTTTGAACTTGTAGTGGATGACACTTGATGTTAATACAGTTTTTTGAAATACTAATTCATTAATTAAATTTAATTAATTAATTTTGGTTTTTTTTTAGATTTAAGTTGCATATATCTACCAGATAAACTTAAAAAAATGAATGAAAATTATTTATAAAAGACTTTTTGCAATATAGTGAAAAAAAAGTAGGAATTAACTTTAAAAAAAAATTTATATTATTTGTTAATTATTTATTCTGTTTTCTTATAATTTTTATATCAGTTTTATTTACTAATTTATAACTTTTTCATTATTATTAGGAATCCATTATTATAGGATGGCTATTAGGACTCAATGATAATGGACGAACACAGGGGCCCATACTTATAGGGCCTGTGTAAGGCACTCGTGTTGCCTGTGTGTGGATGTTCGTCTGTGATCTAGTCGGCTGTGTGTGTATTTGGATGATAAAGCAATCTTCCAAGCTATTAAGCGACCTGAACTAGGACACCATGTGTGTGAACACACTCTCTTCTGTTGGTCTCAATACCTTCATACAACATTAACAAAACATTCAAGGTGAAAAGCAATTTATGGAAATCACCACGCAGCCTCTATCATACCCATGATTTACCTATGGTTTAGGGCATCTGCTGATATTGGCTTTGACACGGGGGGGGGAGTCATTTCTGACAATAAAGCATCTTTCTGCAGTAGATAAACTGTATACAAAGTTAAGTAGACTATTTATGGTCTAGGTTGGACGTACATCAACATTTTCCGCTTCCTATAATGTACTTTGTAACCATACTGAAATGTAAATAGTTTGCATATTAAGTTTACACAAGCCTTCATCCCAGATTTTGTAGTAGTCTGACAGTACAAAAGTATTGGTTGACTGTCAGACTACTAGTCAGTAAGTAAGCAGCGCACCAATACTACTAGTATTGGTGCGCTACTTTCCATAGCAATGAGTACAGTTAATATGTTCAAATTTTAAGCGTAATTAAATATTATCGCTTCTATATTTTAAAATTATATAATTCCAAACTATTGTGCTTTAAAGAAATGTAAATTAGATTTTAAAACAAGATTATACAGCTGAATTTTTTTAAAGCGTTATTTAAGCTAATTTGCAATTAATTTCTTTAATTTTTATGCATGTACTAAAAATGTTGGTAATAAAGTTAAATATTATCTATAAATCAGATATTTTTAATTAGTGATAAAAATTCGTAAAACGGTGAACTACTTTTAATGCGTTATTTTTTATAGTAATGAGTGCAGTTAATATATTCAAATTTAAAGCTTAATTAAATATTACTGTTTCTATAATTTAAAATTACATAAGTGCAAACTACTGTGCTTTAAAGAATTCAAACAGGTTTTTAAAACAAGATTATACAGATGAATGTTTTAAAGTGTTATTTAAGCTAGTTTGAAATTAATTTCTTTAAATTTTAAGCACATACTAAAATTCTTCTTAATATAGTTAAATATTATCTATAAATCAAATATTTAAATAGTGATAAATAAATATTCGTAAAAAAGTAACAATATGAACAATGCGATTCCAAACAAACTTGACGAACACACTTTTATTTGGCACGAAACTTTTGACATCCATTCCGCCTTCGCAATTTCAACTCATCCAAGAAATAAATGCGTAAGTGTTAAGAAGAAAAAAAATGCACAAAAAAAAAATGGCTGATAAAAGCTACATTCTGCATTCCGCGATTTTTAGAAATTCAAAAGAACTGAATGGGAGAAAAGTAAGATTACATTCGGAATTGAAATGAAAACTATTTTTGTGTTTCCTTTTTTTTTTTTTTTTTCCATTTTGAATACATAACCTTTCACACGGATGAGCACAAAATAGTATCGCAAATTTTCAAAATAGCACCAATTCCACTTTCTTTGAATTGAAACTCGGTAGAAATAAAAATAAAAAAAAAAATTTTAAAAAAGAACAGCAATTTTATTCGTGTTAAGAAAGAATACACAGATGTATTTCTGTCGAGAAAAAAAATACATAAGAATTCAATCTCTTTTTTATTTTATTTTATTTTTTCGTCTTTTATTAGTTATTATTTTTTGGAATATGTTTCGGGATTAATTTTGATTGTTATTATCATACATCTGAGAGCTTAAAGAAATATTTTTAGTAATGGGAACTTCTTCTTTATCCTTCGCAAAAGACCTCAGAAAATAATAAAAAGGTTAAAAATAATGTAATCTACAGATATAACTTATTTTTCGATGTTCTTTTGATATTTATGAAATTTGTTACTGAATTTGATTTGAGAGTTGTTTGAGGAAAAGAATTTAAGCTTTTTAGTGTGATTTTTATATTTCTAAAAAAAATAATTTCTTATAAATATAATTTAATTTTTCAGAGTTTAAAGTTTTTCTTACAAAAAGGGAAAATTATAATATATTTTTATCATTTAAACGGATTTTAACATTCTCTCTGTTTCAACATCTATGTTCTCGGAAAAGCATAGTCATATGTGAAAAAATAATAACACCTAAAATATTTACATCATAATTATAATAAAATCATAATATATTTACACCATAATTATAATAAAATCATAATATATTTACACCATAATTATAATAAAACCAAATATATTTACACCATAATTATAATAAAATCATAATATTAAACCATATTTACACTACCTAAATATAATAAATATATAATACCATCATAAAATATTTACACTATAATTATAATATCACCATAAAATATTTACAACATAATTATAATAACATGCAAAAATATTTACACCCTAATTATAATAACACCCTAAAATATTCACATCTCAACTATAATAACACCATAATTATAACAACACCCTAAAATATTTACACTTCAATTATAATAACACCGTAAAATATTTACACCATAATTATGATAGCAACCTAAAATATTTACACCATAATCATGACAATAATATGAACAATGTAATTCTCAACAACAGTGAAAAAACTTGACGAACACACTTTTATTTGGCACAAAACTTTTGACATCCATTCCGCCTCCGCAATTTCAACTCATCCAAAAAATAAACGTCAAGTGTTAAGAAAAAAAAAAAAAAATACATAAACGCCCCCCAAAAAAAATGGCTGATAAAAGCTACATTCTGCATTCCGCGATTTTTAGAAATTCAAAAGAACTGAATGGGAGAAAAGTAAGATTACATTCGGAATTGAAATGAAAACTATTTTTGTGTTTTTTTTTTCTTTTTATTCCATTTTGAATACATAACCTTACCTTTCACACGGATGAGCACAAAATAGTATCGCAAATTTTCAAAATAGCACCAATTCCACTTTCTTTGAATTGAAACTCGGTAGAAATAAAAATAATAAATAAAAAAAAAAAAGAACAGCAATTTTATTCGTGTTAAGAAAGAATACACAGATGTATTTCTGTCGGGAGAAAAAAATACATAAGAATTCAATCTCTCTTTTTATTTTTTTTATTTTTTACGTCTTTTATTAGTTATTATTTTTTTGGAATATCTTTCGGGTTTAGTTTTGATTGTTATTATCATACGTTTGAGAGCTTAAAGAAATATTTTTAGTAATGGGAACTTCTTCTTCTTTATCCTTCGCAAAAAGACCTCAGAAAATAATAAAAAGGTTTAAAAATAATGTAATCTACAGATATAACTTATTTTTCGATGTTCTTTTTGTTATTTATGAAATTTGTTACCGAATTTGATTTGAGAGTCGTTTGAAATAAAGAATTTAAGCTTTTTAGTGCGTTTTTATATTTCTAAAAAAATAATTTCTTATAAATATAATTTAATTTTTCAGAGTTCAAAGTTTTTACAAAAAAAGGACAATTATAATATATTTTTATCAATTAAACGTATTTTAACAATCTATCTGTTTCAACATCTATGTTCTCGGAAAAGCGTAGTCATATGTGAAAAAATAATAACACCCTAAAATATTTACACCATAATTATAATAAAAGCATAATATATTTACACCATAATTATAATAAAAACCAAATATATTTACACCATAATTATAATAACACCCTAAAATATTTACACTATAAATATAATACCACAATAAAATATTTACACTATAATTATAATATCGCCATAAAATATTTACAACATAATTATAATAACATGCAAAAATATTTACATCCTAATTATAACAACACTCTAAAATATTCACATAACTATAATAACACCGTAAGATATTTACACCATAATTATGATAGCAACTTAAAATATTTACACCATAATTATGACAATAATGTGAACATTGTGATTCTAAACAACAGTTAAAAACTTGACGAACACACTTTTATTTGGCACAAAACTTTTGACATCCATTCCGCCTCCGCAATGTCAACTCATCCAAAAAATAAACGTGCAAGTGTTAAGAAGAAAAAAAAAATACATAAACGCACAAAAAAATGGCTGATAAAAGCTACATTCTGCATTCCGCGAATTTTAGAAATTCAAAAGAACTGAATGGGAGAAAAGTAAGATTACATTCGGAATTGAAATGAAAACTATTTTTGTGTTTCTTCTTTTTATTCCATTTTGAATACATAACCTTACATTTCACACGGATGAGCACAAAATAGTATCGCAAATTTTCAAAATAGCACCAATTCCACTTTCTTTGAATTGAAACTCGGCAGAAATAAAAATAATAATAAAAAAAAGAGCAGCAATTTTATTCGTGTTAAGAAAGAATACACAGATGTATTTCTGTCGAGAAAAAAAATTCATAAAAATTCAATCTCTTTTTTATTTTATTTTATTTTTTTTACGTCTTTTATTAGTTATTATTTTTTGGAATATGTTTCGGATTTAGTTTTGATTGTTATTATCACACGTCTGAGAGCTTAAGGAAATATTTTTAGTAATGGGAACTTCTTCTTTATTCTTCGCAAAAAGACCTCAGAAAATAATAAAAAGGTTTAAAAATAATGTAATCTACAGATATAACTTATTTTTCGATGTTCTTTTTGATATGTATGAAATATGTTACCGAATTTGATTTGAGAGTTGTTAGAGAAAAAGAATTTAAGCTTTTTAGCGTGATTTTATATTTCTAAAAAAATAAGTTGTTATAAATATAATTTAAGCTTTCAGAGTTTGAAGTTTTTCTTACAAAAAAAAAGACAATTATAATATATTTTTATCATTTAAATGGATTTTAACATTCTATCTGTTTCAAAATCTATGTTCTCGGAAAAGAGCAGGCATATATGAAAAAATAATAACACCCTAAAATATTTACAACATAATTATAATAATACTATAAAATATTTACACAATTATAATAACGCCCTAAAATATTTACACCTTAATTATAATAACACTCTGAAATATTTACAACTTAATTATAATACCACCCTAAAATATTTTCACCATAATTATAATACCACCATAAAATATTTACATCAAAATTATAATATCACCATAAAATGTTTACACCATACTACAATACCACCATAAAATATGTACATCATAATTATAATAACACCATAAAATATTTACTTGAAAAAAATTTGTCGTTTATTTTAATAATCAGTATAAACAATTTTTTAAGTTAAAACAAAAAAAAATATCATTTTTAAATTAATAAAGAGCTGCTTAAAATGAAGAGAGAAGCAATTAATATTAATTAAGCAGCAAAATATTACGGGGACAATTTTAATAATGCGGAATAAAGTAAAGTTAAAAACACGCCTTTTGCATAATGCTCATGTCCCTAAACTTTAATTAGCATTCCACTCTGTGTGTTTTAAAATGCGATGCAAGGAAATGGGATTAAAATTTGTTTTTATCCTCCTGAATTTATTTTTATGGCCAGTTTATTTTGTTCTTTTCTTTAAATAAATACTTCTCCTTGAAATAAATACAAAACTAGAGATACAAGACAAAAAAATACAAACTACAAGATTAAAAATTAAATTTAATTAAATTTCATTTAATTAAATTTAATAATTTAAATTTATTTTATGAGAATCTGATACTTTGCAAATAATGGAAAGAATATAATTGTAATATTTTTCGTGTTTAGTGTCTTATTAGTATTAGATTAAATAAGAAATGTTACTTAAAACCAGGTCTATTTTATTAATTACAAATGATATTTCAATATATAATCACCAGTATTAAGACTGAATTGAACACTTTAACATATTTACACATTAATTATAATGACATCATAAAATATTTACAAAATAATTACAATAATACCTTAAAATATTTACACCATAATTATAAAACTATCATAAAATATTTGCACCATAATTATAATAACACCCTAAAATATTTACACCCTTATTATCATAAAACAATATATTTAAACCATAATTAAAAGACTCTAAAATATTTACACCCTAATTAGAATGCCAAAACAAAATATTTACAACATAATCATAATACCACCACAAAATATTTACTTGAAAAATATTTTTTCGTCTATTTTAATAATCAGTATAAACAAATTTTTTAAGTTAAAACCAAAATAAAACAAAAACATTTTTAAATTAATAAAGAGCTGCTTAAAATGAAGAGAAAAGCAATTAATATTAATTAAGCAACAAAATATTACGGGGGACAATTTTAATAATGCGGAATAAAGTAAAGTTAAAAACATGCCTGTTTGCATAATACTCATGTCCCTAAACTTTAATTAGCATTCCACTCAGTGTGTTCTAAAATGCGATGGAAGAAAATGGGATTAAAATTTGTTTTTATCCCGCATTTATTTTTATGGACAGCTTATTTTGTTCTTTTCCTTAAATAAATACTCCTCCTTGAAATAAATACAAAACTAGCGGTGCTACAAGATTAAAAATTAAATTCATTGATTTAAAGTTATTCAATAAGAATCTGATACTTTGCAAATAATAGAAATGGTATAATTGTAATATTTCTCGTTTTTAGTGGCTTTTTATTATGAGATTAAATAAGAGATGTTACTTAAAAACAAATTTATTTTATTTATTACAAATGATATTTTAACATATAATCATCAGTATTAAGAATGAATTTGCAAAATAATTGTTAAACTTTTATTTAATTCATTCTTTTTATTATTTACGAAAAAAAAAAAAAAATTGAACAACTTATTAAAATTCTTCGTCTTCAAATATTTATTTTTTCTTCTATACGAGAAAACAAAAAGAAATAAATAAAATAAAAACATTCTTATAAATACAAACTATTCTTACATTTATAGTAAAAAATATATATAGTTCCATTTCACCAGGGAAATATTTAAATTAAATAAGTTAATTCTGCAGATATAACTTATTTTCAATGTTCTTTGGACATTTATAAAATTTGTTACCGAATTTGATTTGAGAGTTGTTTGAAATAAAGAATTAAGCTGTGATTCTATATTTCTCAAAAAATAATTTCTTATAAATATAATTTAAGTTTTCAGAGCTTAAAGTTTTTCTTACAAAAAAAAAGGACAATTATAATATATTTTTATCATTTAAAAAGTTTTTAACATTCTATCTGCTTCAACCTTTATGTTCTCGGAAAAGTGTAGTTATATATGAAAAAATAATAACACCATATAATATTTACACCATAATTATAATAACACCATCAAATATTTACACCTTAATTATAATAATACCATAAAATATTTACCCCATAATTATAAAAACACCATAAAATATTTACACAATTATAATGAAAATATTCAATAACACCTTAAAATGTTACCCCGTAATTAAAATAACACCATGAAATATTTACACAATTCTAATAAAAATATTTAATAATGCCTTAAAATATTTACCCCATAATTATAATAATACCATAAAATATTTACCCCATAATTAAAATATCATAAAATATTTGCCCCATAATTATAATATACTATAAAATATTTACACTATAATTATAATAACACCCTAAAATATTTACACCACGCTTAAAATAATAACCTTAAAAAGTTTACACCATAATTATAATACCACCACAAAATACTTACACCATAATTAAAATAACACCATAAAATATTTACTTGGAAACTATTTTTTCGTTTATTTTAATAATCAGTATAAACAAATTTTTTAAGTCAAAACAAAAAAAATAACTTTTAAATTAATAAAGAGCTACTTAAAATGAAGAGAAAAGCAATTAATATTAATTAAGCAGCAAAATATTACGGGAGACAATTTTAATAATGCGGAATAAAGTAAAGTTAAAAACATGCCTGTTTGCATAATACTCGTGTCCCTAAACTTTAATTAGCATTCCACTCAGTGTGTCCTAAAATCCGATGCCAGGAAATGGGATTAAAATTTGTTTTTATCCTTTCATTTATTTTTATGGCCAACTTATTTTGTTATTTTCCTTAAATAAATACTCCTTCTTGAAATAAATACAAAACTAGCGGTGCTACAAGATTAAAAATTAAATTCATTGATTTAAGTTTATTCTACAAGAATCTGATACTTTACAAATAATGAAAATGATATAATTGTAAATACTTATCGTTTTTAGTGGCTTTTTATTATTAGATTAAATAAAAGCTGTTTATTATGACAAGTTTATTTTATTAACTGCAAATGATATCTCAACATATAACCACAAATATTAAGACTGAACTTGCAAAAAGGTTGTTAAAACTTTATTTAATTCATTCCTTTTATAATTTTTATATATATATATATATATATATATGTAATTAAAAATTAAATTCATAGATTAAGATTTATTTTATGAGAATATGATCATGGGAAAATAATGAAAATGAAATAATTGTAATATTTCTCGTTTTTAATGGCATATAATAAATATGTATACATATACATACATATATTTATATATATATGACTATAGAGAGTTGGGCTGACAACTCTACCTCATAACAAAAATTTCTGTTCCCGAAATCTGGCAGTAAGTAGACGGCCTTGGTTTACCTTACCGTTTATCATTTGTTTTTATTTGAAAGAAATAGAAATGATGTTCTTCAGATTTTGTTAAACATTATCTTTCTATCACATACAGTACAACATACTTTTGATACTGTACATCGATGCTTCAGACTATATGAAAGTCATTAATAGAGATAACAATGTGAGGCTTGGCATCAGGTCATACCTTTCACAATTAAAGTATATTGCAAAATAGTCAAATGAACTTCAAAAACTTATAAAGTAGTCTTCATTATCCTACACGCTTAGTACGTTAGCACACTTCATTATTCTAGTCTTTACTATCCTCCTTCTTTATCCTTTACAGTTACATCCTTTATCCTTTACACTTTAGGCTAAGTAGACATGGACCTACAGTTTAACGTGTATTCCAAACCACTAACAATCATCCATGCCACGCCCAGGATTCGAAACTGAAGCCTGAGGTATCAAAGGCCAGAGTGCTAGCCAATTGGCCAACAGGCCTCACGACTTTGATAGAAGCAGCATAGGACTCTAGTTCTAATTCAAAGTCTATTTGATTTTGTCACATTTTTTAGAAATACTCATTCGCTGAAAGCACTTACTTTGAACCGTTAATATAACCATATGCTGCTCTGTAACTTTACTTTAATCTCTTATTTATATCACTATTACTTATATATGGAATACATTTCTATTTTCTCAGACAATTCCTTCACTTTATTACAATTTTTTCAACATTATATGCAAACTTCAATACAAAATTTTATTCACGATATGAAGTAAATTTTAATAAGATCGCCTGTACCAAAACAAACAATTAAACTCAGCTGCATGATGTCATATAATAATCTGGATTTAAATAAAACAATGCTTTAGTTGAAAGGAAACTCCGATTGGCCGACACGCTTCAAAAGTCGGACTTCAAAAAGCAACCTCGGGGGGAATGAATGGCACTTTGACATTCCATATAACAATCTGGCACTACGTGAGTAACATCCAATTCTCATCCATTATTAGGCCAGCCCATCGCATAGAAACGCGCACGGTCATCCGGTCAGTGGAAGCTCTTCATTCTAAATAATAGAAGGGTGGCGTGGAAATTCGAATATGGTTATTTCGGCGCTCTTTGACGGAGGGAACCGTAAATCAGGGGTCGGCCGGACGCTGCAGGTGGCAGTGATGGGGTGGGCCTGCATAGCGAGCACTTCCGATGGATGGATCGATCCTCAGCTCTATTGGGCGAACCCATGGTAGATATGCATGCTTGATTTGGTGGAAATCATGGAAGATGTGGAATGATGTTTGATGTGTGAATGATGAAGAATGGTTAAAAAAATGTTTAACCTAATAGATTTTAGTATAGCATTCATTTATATCAATTAAAAATATTTGTTGAATGCTTTAATTAAATCATATTCGCAATAAATAACTCTATTAAAGCTACAATGAATAGCAATAGAAGCTGTATTCGTATAGATATTTGAGGAGAATTTTAGAATGTGCAAATATCAATTGATATTGAAGAGTTTTGAAATTTCCAATGTCAAAAAACCAATTAACAAAATAGAATTTTGATTCATATGTTATTCTTATATTAAAATGTATATACTATACATAATATAACTCTTATTATTATACATAATATAACTGTTGTGCATAATATAAATATATAAAAAAATATAGTCTCTTCTCTTTTGATTTTTTTCTTATTGGTTGGACTTGATGAAGTGATGGCAATCGGCGTCAACTTTTAAATTGTTTATGCAGCATTTGTTGTAGAGAAAAAAAAATTAGGCTGAAAAGGTTTGGTTGGCAAAAGTTTTAAACATGATAGGAAATTAAACAAAGAAATTCGGAAAATTCAGAAAAGTATCCTGAAAAAATATCTGAAAGAATTCAAGAAAATATTCTGAAAAATTTCAAAGAATTCAGAAAAATTCTGAAAAATCTGATAATTCAGAAATTTCGAGATTCACAATAAAATATTTCGTTGAAACTCATAGAGTTATAAGATAACTAGAGCATTTAAAAGTTAAAAAACATACCATAATTTAAGAAATATTTATTCTTTTAGCAAATCCTATGAAAATTTCATAACAAAGTATTGATAATACTTATTTTAGCGTCATTTTTAGAAAAAAATGTACATAAATCTGCTTTGAATATAATATCATATAATGGTGAATAGTATTTTTATGTAATTATACAAACAAAGTACTTTGTCTCCATTAGAAAATGATCCATAATCAAGGTGACTTTTATTACAATTTTTTATATATTTTTTTTTGTTTATAGACATTTTTACAGTTTAATTACAATGAATTATTATTTTTATAATAATAATTAATTATATTTATTTAAAAAATAGGCAAAATCACAGAATAGGGGCCGCTGGGATATGACGTCACAAATTCTTTTCGTCAAGGTGCTACAAGAAAAAGTGTTGTTGTTGTTGTTTGTTGTTTCTTATCCCACTTGGCTGGCCAAGCCCACGAGCCCATACGAGTACTCATGATTGAAGGGGAAGGAAGCAGCTTCTGTTGTGATGGAGCACCCCGTAGGTAGAAGTCTGACTTTGGCTCCGTGACGCTCTTACAGTCATAGGAGACCGGGACCTACAGCTTAAAGTGGATTCCGAAACACTACAAACATCCATGGTACCGCCGGGATTCGAACCCGAAACCTGTGGCACCGAGCGCTAGACACTCCGCCATTCAGGTCCCAAATATGTGAATGCCAACGGCAAGCGGTGTTCCCAGGTGGTGGTCACCCACCCAAGTACTAACCGCGCCCAATGATGCTTGACTTCGGTGATCTAACGAGAACCGGTATATTCAGCATGGTATGGCCGTTGGCTCACAAGAAAAGAAGAAAAAGTTACGATTGTAAGTGAAGTGAATTGTAAACAGTACAAGAAATCCGGGTTACCACAGTTGGCGACATATCGCTCAGTTAGTACAACAAAATAGCCGCCAAATGCCAACTGCCAAACGCCAAATTTTACGATTTAGCCAAAAAAAAAAAAAAAAAAAAAATACTCATTTATTAAATTATTCAGTTTGAATGTTCTTCAAAATTTCAAAAATGGCACATAATTAAAATTAAATTCTAAATTATTAGAAACGAATATAATGTTATAACGAACGTTATTCATTACGCTATACCATTTCCATATTGTGAATAACTAGAAATGTACTTATTTGCGAAGCAACATTAAATTTTGCCAGATAAATAGAAATAATTGTGTTACATCAAATTGGTCCCTTTTAGCATTTTTAAATGAAATTCAAAATTGAAATGAAAGTTCTTATAAAAGTATTTTAAAAATATTCCATTTTAGATAATAATAAATCATATAAAATACATATTTAATAGTTAATCATTAAAACCACCTAATAGAAGTGCATGAAATATAAATATAAAACATTAACACAAAAGAAAATAATTACTAGAAATTTCGAAATGAAAATTTATTTCAGTACAAAAAACACTTAAATTAACTATCAAATTTATTTTAAAATCTAAGCAAAATAATACGTGATAACCACAAGTTCCTCTAATTCTTTAACAAACACTAATTCCATGCTCGTCCAAGGACACAAAAAATCAATAAAAGTATTAGGAACGCTCAGACAAAAATGATTAGATGCTGGCCGTTGCCATTTCTCGAAAGATAAATATCGAAGAGGCATTTTAACTTTTCTCAGACATCTTCACAACCACTCTTACGGCACTAATTGTTTGCCACTAATAAAACACGGCTGCTTCGAAACAAGCTCAGACTAAGACAGAAGCGCGGCGGTGCATTCGCAGTCTTAAAACTCTTTTTTTTCCCCCTTCCCTTTGCCTTCGTTCTACCATCATTATCCCCGGTCTTTCTTTTAAATAATATTCCTGATAATAACAATAATAATGACTTTCGGAAGTCTTTCGAGGCCCGGGAGATTTTCCCTAATGAGGGAAAATTTTCGGGGACTATAACGTGGGTCGTGATTATGAGGCACACGATGAAGAAAGCGATTACGATGAAGATGACTCTTCAATTCGATATTGTTATGAGAAAAGAATTCAGAAGAAGAATAGACGATAAAAGCATTAAACATAAGATATTTGTTAGTTAAAAAGTCAAGACGTAAAGTATTTGGGGCAGGAATATTTTTATTTGGAAAATTTTAAAGTTTTGAGTATTAGGATAATTTTAATAACAAGGAATTTGGAAAACACCAGATTTATAATATTTTTTTTATGGAAATAACGTAGTAAGACTTATTATTCAAAAGAAGGCTTAACTTGGAAGAAAATTTAATTGCAAAAAATTGGATACTTGGAGGATATTTCAATTATTAGCTACATGAGTTTTACATTCTTTAAATATCAACAAAACAAAATATATTTTTATTTTTTAAAAGAGCTTAAACTGCTCCAATCATTGAAAGAAAATAAACAATATCGTATCATATTACAAAAATAATTTAGCAATTTTAATTTTAGCATTAAATGAAATTCAAAATTGAAATAAAAGTCCTTATACAAATATTTTAAAAATATTCCATTTTAGATGATAATAAATCATATAAAATACATATTTAATAATTAATCATTAAATCCACCAAGTAGAAGTTCATGAAATTTAAATACGTAAAACCTTAACACAAAAAAAAAAAAAATAATTACACGAAATTTCAAAATGAAAATTTATAGTATTTCAGTACAAAAAACACTTAAATTAACTATTAAATCTATTTAAAAAACTAAGCAAAATAATACATAATAACTACAAGTTTCACTAATTCCTTAACAAACACTAATTCCATGCTCGTCCAAGGACAAAAAAAAATCAATAAAAATATTAGGAACGAAAATGATTAGATGCCATGCCGTTGCCATTTCTTGAAAGATAAATATCGAAGCGGCATTTTAACTTTTCTCAGACATCTTCACAACCACTCTTACGGCACTAATTGCTTGCCACTAATAAAACACGGCTGCTTCGAAACAAGCTCAGACTAAGACAGAAGCGCGGTGGTGCATTCGCAGTCTTAAAACTCTTTTTTTTTCCCCATCCTTTTGTCTTCGTTGCTACCATCATTATCCCTGGTCTTTCTTTTAAATAATATTCCTGATAATAACAATAATAATGACTTTCGGAAGTCTTTCGAGGCCCGGGAGATTTTCCCTAATGAGGGAAGAGGGAAAATTTTCGGGGACTATAACGTGGGTCGTGATTATGAGGCCACACACGATGAAGAAAGCGATTACGATGAAGATGAAGATGACTCTTCAATTCGATATTGTTAAGAGAAAAGAACGAAGAAGAAGAACAGAGGATAAAAGGATTGAAAATACATTTTTATTTAGTTAAAAAGTCAAGACGTAAAGTATTTGTGGAGGAATATTTTTATTTAAAAATTTAAAGGTCTTGAGTATTAGGATAATTTTTATAACAAGCAATTTGGAAAACACCGGATTTATAACATTTTTTTATGAAAATAACTTAGTAAGACTTATTATTCAAAAGAAGGCATAACTTGGAAGGAAATTTAATTGCAAAAATTGGTTTATTAAACTTATGTAATAGTGTCGGGAAGGGGGATATTTCAATTATTAGCTACATGAGTTTTTCCCTCTTTAAATATAAACAAAATAAAATATTTTTTTATTTATTAAAAGAGCTTATAGTGCTACAATCCTCGAAAAAAAACAGTATCGTTCACTTTACGAATATAATTTAGCAATATTAAAGCATTAAATGAAATTCAAAATTGAAATTGAAGCCCTTATAAAAATATTTAAAAATTATTCCATTTTAGATAATAATAAATCATATAAAATACATATTTAATACTTAATCATTAAAATTACTAAGTAGAAATGTATGAAATTTAAATACATAAAATCTTAACACAAAAGATAATGATTACAAGAAATTTCGAAATGACAATTTATTTCAGTACAAAAAACATTTAAATTAACTATTAAATCTATTTTAAAATCTCAGCAAAATAATACGTAATAACCACGAGTTTCGTCTAATTCCTTAACAAACACTAATTCCATGCTCGTCCAAGGACACAAAAAATCAATGAATGAAATATTCATTAATATTAAATAAAAAAAGCTGTATAAAAATTGGGTAATTATTGGTAAATATTAAATACAAAACCTCAACAGAAAAGAAAATAATTACTAGACATTTCAAAATGAAAATTTATTTCAGAACAAAAAACACTTAAATTAACTATTAAATCTATTTTAAAGTGGAAGCAAAATAATAAGTAATAAACACAAGTTTTGTCTAATTCCTTAATAAACACTAATTCCATACTCGTTCAAGGACAAAAAATAATCAATAAATGAAATATTAATTATAAAAATATATAAAAATTTTGTAATTATTGGTAAATATTAAATACAACACCTTAACACAAAAGAAAATAATTACTAGAAATTTCAAAATGAAAATTTATTTCAGTACAAAAACCTTATAAATTAACAAAAGCTATTTTAAAATAATACATAATAACTACAAGGTTCGTTTGATTCCTTAACAAACACTAATTCCATGCTCGTCCAAGGACAAAAAATAATCAATAAATGAAATATTAATTAATATTAAATACAAAACTATATAAAAATTGGGTAATTATTGGTAAATATGAAATATAAAAGCTTAACAGAAAAGAAAATAATTACTAGAAATTTCAAAATTAAAATATATTTCATTACAAAAAACATTATAAATTGACAAAATCTATTTTAAAATAATACGTAATAACTACAAGTTTCGTCTAATTCCTTAACAAACACTAATTTTATGCTCGTCGAAGGACGAAAAAAAATCAATAAAATTATTAGGAACGCTCAAACGATAATGATTAGATGCTGGCCGTTGCCATTTCTTGAAAGATAAATATCGAAGAGGCATTTTAACTTTTCTCAGACATCTTCACAACCACTCTCACGGCACTAATTGTTTGCCACTAATAAAACACGACAGCTTCGAAACAAGCTCAGACTAAGACAGAAACGCGGTGGTGCATTCTCAGTCTTAAAACCCTTTTTTTTCCCTTCCCTTTGCCTTCGTTCTACCATCATTATCCCCGGTCTTTCTTTTAAATAATTTTCCTGATAATAACAATAATAATGACTTTCGAGGCCCGGGAGATTTTCCCTAATGAGGGAAGAGGGAAAATTTTCGGGGTCTATAACGTGGGTCGTGATTATGAGGCACACACGATGAAGAAAGCGATTACGATGAAGATGAAGATGACTCTTCAATTCGATATTGTTAAGAGAAAAGAACGCAGAAGAAGAACAGAGGATAAAAGGATCGAGCATAACATTTTTGTTTAGTTAAAAAGTCAAGACGTAAAGTATTTGGGGCAGGAATATTTTTATTTGGAAAATTTAA
Source organism: Caerostris darwini (assembly GCA_021605075.1). Classification (NCBI taxonomy): domain Eukaryota; kingdom Metazoa; phylum Arthropoda; class Arachnida; order Araneae; family Araneidae; genus Caerostris; species Caerostris darwini. The sequence goes on along the minus strand of BPLQ01001069.1, from coordinate 16,412 downwards.
AAGTCTTGAGTATTAGGATAATTTTAATAACAAGCAATTTGGAAAACACCAGATTTATAATATTTTTTTTATGAAAATAACTTAGTAAGACTTGTTATTCAAAAGAAGGCTTAACTTGGAAAGAAAATTTAATTCTAAAAAATTGGTTTATTAACATACAGAAAAACTTGGACGGAAGGGGAATATTTCAATTATTAGCTACATGAGTCTTTCCCTCTTAAAATATAAACAAAACAAAATATTTTTTTATTTATTAAAAGAGCTTGTACTGTTCCAATCCTCTAAAGAAAATAAACAATATCGACAAACTTTACGAATATAATTTAGCAATTTTAATTTTATCATTAAATGAAATTCAAAATTTAAATGAAAGTACTTATCAAAATATTTTTAAAATATTTCATTTTAGAAAATAATAAATTATATAAATACACATTTAATAATTAATCCTTAAATCCACCAAGTAGAAGTGCATGAAATTTAAATACGTAAAACCTTAACACACACACACACAAAAAAAAAATTACACGAAATTTCAAACTTAAAATTTATAGTATTTCAGTACAAAAAACACTTAAATTAACTATTAAATCTATTTTAAAAACTAAGCAAAATAATACATAATAACTACAAGTTTCACTAATTCCTTAACAAACACTAATTCCATGCTCGACACAAAAAAATCAATAAAAGTATTAGGAACAAAAATGATTAGATGCTGGCCGTTGCCATTTCTCGAAAGATAAATATCGAAGCGGCATTTTAACTTTTCTCAGACATCTTCACAACCACTCTTACGGCACTAATTGTTTGCCACTAATAAAACACGGCTGCTTCGAAACAAGCTCATACTAAGACAGAAGCGCGGTGGTGCATTCGCAGTCTTAAAACTCTTTTTTTTCCCCCTTCCCTTTGCCTTCGTTCTACCATCATTATCCCCGGTCTTTCTTTTAAATAATATTCCTGATAATAACAATAATAATGACTTTCGGAAGTCTTTCGAGGCCCGGGAGATTTTCCCTAATGAGGGAAGAGGGAAAATTTTCGGGGACTATAACGTGGGTCGTGATTATGAGGCACACGATGAAGAAAACGATTATGATGACGATGAAGATGACTCTTCAATTCGATATTGTTAAGAGAAAAGAACGAAGAAGAAGAACAGAGGATAAAAGCATTGAACATAACATTTTTGTTAGTTAAAAAGTCAAGACGTAAAGTATTTGGGGCAGGAATATTTTAATTTGGAAAATTTAAAAGTCTTGAGTATTAGGATAATTTTAATAACAAGCAATTTGGAAAACACCAGATTTATAATATTTTTTTCTGAAAATAATTTAGTAAGACTTATTATGCAAAAGAAGGCTTAACTTGGAAGAAGAAAATTTAATTGTAAAAAATTGGTTTATTAAACTTATCTAATAGTGACATGGTGGATATTTCAATTATTAGCTATATGAGTTTTCCCCTCTTTAAATATAAACAAAACAAAATATTTTTTTATTTATTAAAAGAGCTTATACAGCTCCAATCCTCTAAAGAAAATAAATAATATCGAGTTACTTTACGAATATAATGTTAACCAAGAAAATAATGTGATAGTAAGATTATGGTATTTTAGAACATTTGTATTATTATTAATGAAAATATAGATGGCTAAGTTAAAGATATTTCCACATAAATGATATTTCCGTTTCCGATCAAAGATTCCAAAGCTTCATAACTTTAAAATACAAGTTTACAAAAAGAATGAACAAAAAAAAAATATAATATCTATTTTAAAATAAAAGATATACTTTATATGTGTAAGTTAAGCAGAATAAACAATTTTTTTTTTTTTAATTCATATTATTAATAATTAAAACAACAAACCAAGACGCTTCACATAAAGAGGAACTAACATAAAATACAATTATAATCATAATATAAACATTTAATTCATATCTGAAAAACATTTGTTATGAATTAAAGGCTAACACTTTTATATGATTTCATCTGACATATAATATTTTATGTTAATCTGACATATTTTTAATTATTAAAAGCCAAAATTACATATAAAATAATTTAAGATAATTTAAATGCAAAATGTTTTTAATTAAAATTTTACTAACTGAATTATTATACTAAGTGAAAACTGGTAATTTATTAACTTTTTGCTATTGTAACAGCAATTATTTAATTGAAGGGTAAATTTTATTGATTCTTTCAAATGTATTGATTGTGTTGTTGTAATTCAATTGTATGAACTGCAATTATATTAATACAGCTATTGTAATATTGACTATTCTAAGAAAATTGAACTCAAAACTCAGTGCAACGATACAAATTACATGATAAAAATCAATTATATTTGTTAAAAATGTAAAATAAAATAAATATTCACTGTTAAAAATCTATTCATATATAATTAAAGCTTCACGATCACGTAAAATATTTTATAAATTTTTCGACCTATTTTATCTGATTTCTTTGAACTTCTATAGATATAAAATGAATGGAAGTAATCAAACAAAACGTTTTCTTCATTGAAAAAATTAACTGTAAATTGACACTTATAACTTAATCAATAAAATTTACCCTTTAATTAAAATGCATAAAAAATATATTTAGGTTATTAAATATGAAGCGAAACTACAACGGAATTCAAGTTTATAACCAGTGTAACAATTTACAAAACATTCATATTAATATACTGTAATCCATTTTTACATCTGGATTTATTTTAATTACTCATACTCATATCTACTAAAACTTTTATAAATGAGAATCCTGCTCCCATATCTACCTCTCGAATTTTTTAGTAGTATGTTTTGAATAAAGCCAATTTGATAAGTAGAAAATAGAAGTTTTAAAATACATTTTGTAAATTAGAAGACTTTTATTAAAAGTAAATTCATAAAAAAAATACTTTATTCCTAAAAAGGCTAATTTTAACAAACTTCAATGTGTTATAAAAATCTATTTACTTTTCAGAGCTATTTATTGAGACAGATTTTTTTTTTTGAAAATTGGGATGAATGTTTTGCTTTGTAAAAAGCATTTTTTTATCAATACCATCTTTTTTCATATACCACAATTCACTTATATGCATGCTTTATACACTTTTCTTTATTTCCGTGTTTTAAAGATTTTCTTATAGCTTTTCAATTTTTTGGAAATTAGATTTCCTTATAGCCTTTCAGCTCTTTCTAAATTAGGTTTCCTTATAGCCTTTCAGTTCTTTGTAAAATAGATTTTATATCCACCATTTGTTGAAAAGGTGTTACCTCAAATGTTCTCAATAAATTCGATTGAGTTATTTTGTAACAATAAAAAGCAATTCTTATTTGAATATTATTTTTAGTGACATATGTATTTTTGCATACTTAAGGAAATCAAATGTTTATATTTTAAAGGTAATAAAAACGAAACAGCATCTTTTGTTGTTTATTATAATGAAGACTCAATGAGATTTTTATGATCGTATATATTTAGTAAAGATATGAATATTAAGTAACAAAGCCAACCTCTGCTGATTTTGCTAATTGCATTGATGATACAAATGGCGGTTGCTGATGAACATTATTTTGTGATGTGGTCTACTGAACCTGATCTAGATTATCCCTCGACTAGCAGAATAAGTAACGAAAAACAACAAGAAAAATTTAAATACAGAAATTTTTTAAACAAAAACTTAATACAGAATTTTTATTAAAGTATTTTTAAGTAAAAGAATTTTCTTTATTTTGAAATTTTTTTGTTAAATTACACTTATAGGCTACTTTTAAGCTTCAATTTATAAGAGTTTAAATTTCTAAAATATCAAAAAACATATATTAGCATATCGTATTTTATATTAGAAGCTAATGGAAAAAAATTGGTTATTGAATTTTTGTTGTTTTTCGTTACTTATTCTGCTAGTTGAGGGATGACCTAGATCAGGTTCAGTAGACCACATCACAAAATAATGTTCATCAACAACCACCATTTGTTTCATCAATGCAATCAGCTGGAAAAAAGGTGAACAATTATTTATAGAACATGTTTTAATCAAATGGCGCTCCATAAGATTTTAATATATACATATTTCTACACCTTTCCACAACCGTTTGGAATAATTTGACACTGTTGTTATCCAGAGGTAATGTTTGTCAGCTTTGAAACTTAATTTTCTTTAAATAATATGAAACAACTGATGTTTTTAATTTGCCATAAAAGAATTATAATAGTGCATTCGTAATGATTTCAACTTTTTTTTATTTGTGGAAATGAGGAACCTAGTTGATAATTTCCTTGTAGAAATGTCATTTTAAGGTAAATGATATTTTCAGAGAGCATTATCAACTTACGAGTACCTTGTGTATCGTAGTATGTTACGAAAAATGTACTAATGTACTGAGGGAAGATTATTGCTTTCTAGAAAAAGTTTCAGGGTTAACTGCTTACATTTGCCTACCCCATAAAAGAAAACATGGAAATCTCCCACCAAGAAATCTGTCTATTGATGCACGACAATTATTTGACAATTGATCATTGTTTCCTTCCAGAAAAACTTTCAGGATTAACTGCTTGCATTTCCTACCACATAAAAGAAAACCTGGAAATCTCCCATCACGAAATGTTTATGTTGATGCACGACAATCGCCTTTTTTTACTGTCCCTTTATGCACGACAATCGCCTTTTTGTCTTCGCTTATAAATTCAATGACTGCAAAGACAAAGTCCATAGACTTGAACCACATGGGTGCGTTACGACAGGACCCCGATTTTCATTAAATGAAGAAGTATGTTAGTTAAAAGAAGTTGGTAGCTCTTTATGAAAATTAATTTCCAACTTTTGTTTATATTTTTGTACTTAATTTTGATAGCTGCATCTGCTTAACTTGTAAAAGTTTCTTTAATATTAAGGAACTTTTCCATAAGTTTCTGTTGAACATTAAGCAAATATCATAAGTGCAGCAGTAAAATATACATAACCATTTACGGTGCAGAATTTTACAACTCGAATAAAAATATACATATTAAGTGGAACATTTTGTACGCTTTCCAGGATTTCCCTCCAGAGACCACTCCCATCTTTTCAGGCTTGGGAAATGGCCAAAAATTTTCTTGAATAAGAACACCAAAAACATATACAAAGAAAACAACAAAATAAAAAAATAGCAGACCCAGATGAATAATGCGTTTTGTCACGTTCTTTCTGAGGGTTAATTTTTTCCATACGGAAAATGCGGAGGGAAGATTAAGGAAGAAGGTTTTTTTTTCCGCAAAATTTCACCACATATTACGCTGTTGAGAATCCTCAAACGCAAACATAAATCTCCAGGGTGAAAGTTGCGGAATATTTTACAGTTCGCTGATGGAGGATACGAACTTGCGCGTCTTGGGAGCGAAAACAAAATAATGAGAAAAACTCTCTCGTCTGTCGTATTCGGAGGCACCATTTGTTTTCGGAATAAGATGGAAAGCGTGGGTGATGATTCTTGCAAGTTGAAGAAGCAGATAGATGTACAACTAATCAGAAATGGTACCAGAAGTTATTGAAGAAATAAATTTATATATATATATATATATACTGATTAAAAAATTATATTTATTCTTTTAATCCATACCCAACCATGCATATTGCAGCGGATAGCTCTAACTATAAAGTGAGAGGCCTGATGTCTGATTGGTTAGCTCACTGGCCAAAGTGTGCACAAAATGACCATAGAACGACAAACCAAATTAACTACAGCGTTAAACGACTAATTAGATATGTCTTATTACTACTTTTCACATTTTCTCAAGGAATGAACGAATCTTTTGTAGTTATTATACAGGGTGCCTCAACATTGTATATTATAAAATTCTAGGTTTGATTTGTCGTATTCGGAGCTACCATTTCTTTTCGGAATAAAATGTGATGTCATTTTGTACACACTTTGGGCTAATAAGACCAGGACCTACAGTTTAACGTGGATTCCGAACCACTGACAAAAATCTATGCTACGGCCAGGATTTGAACCTGAAGCATGTGGTCCCACGGTCAGAGCACTAGCCAATTGGCTATCAGGCAGAACAAAATTCTAAGAAATGTAGGGTACATTTACAAAATTTGGGTCACACAGCGATGCTGGTCGGAAATGTATTAGTTTGTTTGCATAATATTTTGGTTCCCTAACCCAAATGAAGTACAGGATAATTGACTGTATTAAAGTGCCATACAGGATACTTGACTGTGTTGAAGTGCAGTACAGGATAATTGACTGTGTTTAAGTGCCAAACAGGATAATTGATTGTGTTGAAGCGCCATACAGGATAATTGAAAGTGTTTTATTTTAATCATCAGCTTGTGTGGATTATTAAATTCGTGAAGTATATGAAATCAGACTGCATAAGTCACTCAATAGAGTTTATGGAAATAACTGTTCAAATACTATGCTAGGACGCCGATAAATGTAACGTTCAGTGAAATTTCTAATTTGAATCCAATTACTGGAGTCAGGAGGTTGTTTACTGATATATAAAAAATATAGAATGTTGGAAAAGTTTTTCTTTTATGCTACTTTGCACAAGAAACAAAGTGCTATCAGACGCGGTAGAGAGTGATGCACAGTAACAGTCATTCCGAGCGTTCTCGCAGAGATGCTTCATTTCACCCACTGACGCAAGGGTAATAGGGTGACTGATCATATGAAGGCAAACTAGAGGAATGCATCTGACTTGTGTGGCTGTGCAGTGTAATGGATGAGTAAACGATTGTATGTACACTGATATCGGATGAGATGTATTCTCAGCCGTAACCTGTAGTGGTTATCTTACATGAGTTCTTTTCAGAGGGCTGTCATGAACGAGTTCCGGACAATCATAATTCGAGTACACGAGTTATAACTTAACTACGCCGGGATGTCCAGTTGCGGCGTTTAGAGGATTCTATGTGAAATTGAACATTTTACAAGAAAATCTAATGATTTTAAAGAATAAAAAAATGTGATAGAATAATTAATAATCATGCTAAATGTGATTGAATAATTAATAAAGATCGAAACAACATATTTTTGAAAGATTTAAATCTTCAGTTTTTATAGCACATTCGTTTAAATTTCTTATAAAAATTTTTTTTCCAATGCAGCTGGCAAACAGACATGGACGTCTTTGGATGCCAATAAGGGCTGCACCGATGTTACTCACTTTGCATTACCCAGAGAGCGCGTGTAACTTGATGGTAAGCCACGGACGCGGAGTAACAATGCCCTCGCAGCGCTCTACGATCCTAATAGGACCGGGACCTACGGTTTAAAGTGGATTCCGAACCACTACGACACCCATGGGCAAAGCCGGGATTTGAACCTGATACCTGTGGTACCGAACGCCAGAGCGCTAGCCCTTCGGCCATCAGGCCCCTATTTCTTAAAAAAATTGCCAGAGGGAATATAAATATTGCAATTTTCCCTAAGATGGCTGGCTATTAAAAAAAAATTTATACAAGAAAGTGTTCGTTGTCGAAATGAATGTTTTCCCAATCTTTCATGACTTCGCTAAGAAAATTTGACAGCGTATCGCAACTTGTTGAAGCACCTAATGAGAGTTTTCCATAATAGTTAAATTACAAAAAAAGTATTGTTATGGAATATGCAACTACTTTAATAAATCTTCTCCCTTAAAGACATCAGGTTTTTAAAAATGGTTAATAATTGTAGCAAAGAAGGCAATATGCAAATTATTTGGAAGGATAACAATTTGGTTATGTAACTAAGATAATGCAGTTCTCCGATCTTAATAAAATTACTCTACTTGCGTTTTCTTAAACTTTCCTATTAAGACGTCCACTTAGAGCTCTATCAATTTTACATAATGTGGACACGCATCTGCGTCTCGGGAAGCGTGTTCCCCAAAGTATACAAGAGGAGCTTTTCCTTCAGAATAATTACTTCTTTGAAAATGACGTCAAGAAAGAACGATCGATAACTTAGTAATTTTTCCGTTCGGGCAAATTTCGCCGTCATTATGAGGAAGTACTCTTAAAACACAATGAAAAAAAAAAAGAAAGGGAAGTTTCTTTTATGAAGAAGAAAAAGAAGAAGGGAAAAAAACATGATAATCCTCTAAAATAAATTCTTTCATTGTCCGCACTGACGCGGTTACGTCTTGTGCCTTTACTTCAATCCTTTTACCTTCGCCGAGTAATTTTTCAAAGCTCTTTTTCCAGCAGAGAGTTTTTTTTCCCCTTTTTCCCCTCTTGCTCTCACTCATTTTATTCTGTCGTTTCCGGAGTTGATGATCGATGGAAAATATCGATAAAATGTAGGTTTGTATCGATTCGTTTTAAAATTCTTCACGGTTGCAAGTCGCTTTTCGGTTATAGAAGAACTAAGACAATTTTTATTACTTTTTTTTCCCCCATACAATTTTTTTTTTATCTATATATAATTCGCTTTTTATATTAAGCCTTTTTTTTTTTTTTTTTTTTTTTTTTTTTTTTTTTTTTTTTTTTAAATTATTTTTTTTTTTTTTTTTTTTTACTTTTCTACTGGATTTTAGATTTTTGTGCACGATGTGGTTTTTACTCTGCTTCAATCTTTGTAATTTGGATGAAAATGACGATGCTGAAGGAAGGGAGGGAAGGAGGGTGGAAAACCGCAAGCGAAAAAAAAATTATTCTTTTTATCGGAAAAGTAAAATTAAACTTCATTTAATTGGCAAGGTTTCATTATTGTCTTTTAAAACCTTTTTTTTACTTGCGTTCGTTCAATCGATTTACCTTATTTGATTTTTGCTTCAAACTTTTGGAAACTTTTTGTGTGTGTGTGTAATATTCTATAAAAAATTTTAATATTGTGCATTTTAAGTTTGAAGCAATACTATTTTAATATAAATCTATTAAAATAGTATATATTAAAGATGTATTATAGTTCTATTAAATAGAAATATTTTGTTTTGAATTTTAACAAAGTTATAGCTACAAAGGAAAAAAAATTATTAAAATTTCAATACGCTGTAGTAGGATCTCAATAATTCTTATTTCCACGTAATAAAGAAGCACAATCATTAAGCAAAAAAATATAAGAACATGTGCAACAATTCATGGTATAAAGATGTATTTCAAAGCAACTTCAAACAGCAACTCAACCCCCTATAATCCTGACTCGTGGTAACGTGCACCGCTGGTGAACATTATGGCGGAGATTCAATCCACTTACTGCTTTGTTATAAACACTGTTTTAAATAAATGAATAGTTTAAAAAAACTAAAAAACACGCTTTTAGAGTTAATCAAACTGAAAAGTAAAAAATAATTGTTAACATAAGAATAAAATGACTGACGAGAAAATGAATGTCACTGTTCTAAAAGCGTGGGATGATCGATATCAATCGTTATAATTTTTCACCAGTTTCATTCCGAAATGTAGAGTTAGTTTAAAAATGTCCTACAAAGCATCCCACGCTTTTAGAACAGTGTCATTCATTTTCTCGTCAGTCATTTTATTCTTATGTTTATTATTTTATAGTTAACAATTATTTTTTACTTTTCAATTTGATTAACTTTAAAAGCGTGTTTTTTAGTTTTATTAAACTATTAATTTATTTTTTACTTTTCAGTTTTATTAACTCTAAAAGCGTGTTTTTAGTGTTTTTAAACTATTCATTTATTTTTTACTTTTTAGTTTGATTAACTCTAAAAGCATGTTTTTTAGTGTTTTTAAACTATAATATTAAAATGAGGTCCCGGTATGGAGGACTGGAACTATAGTTCTTACAATAATGTAATTGTGAGTAAAACAAAAGCTATGGTTTAAAGTAGGGCAAAATCGAGCCCGAAGAGTCAGTTACAAACAAACATACAGGTGAAACTAATATAAAAGCGTATTAAGAAGAATCAACTGTTTTCTTTCTGAAAGATGCCTGTAAATGTTTCTTTGCAGCTTTAGTAGTGTATATGAGGAGAAACAAATCTCCAGGGGAAAAAGTCAGTTACATACATACAAACATACAGGTGAAACTAATAAAAGCGTATTAAAAACGAGGTTAATCGATGGCGTTTGTGATGTTCAGCATCTTGCCTTGTGAGTCGGACTACCTGCTGGGAATTTGCCGGGATCCGTGCCCCCTCCTTCTTCAGCGACATGACTTCTACCTACAGGTGCTCCAAGCTCTATAAAAAAGAAACTGCCCCCTCCTTCCATGAAGGATATTACAAAAACAGCTCCTTATAAATTTTTAATATATAAACTAATATACATGCAGAATTGTAAAAAACTTTAAAAAAGTATTCTCTGAATTGGTATTTTCCAGTTGTTTTAATGAATAGAAAAATTATCTTTTGAACATCTATATTTAATCTATTTGTAAATATTATTTTAACATCTGCTTGTTTGATTTCATAAAACATTTAATAATTTATGAAGATAAATTTAATTTCTTGATTCAAAACGTTTTCTTTCTACAAGAAAAAAACCCAACAGTTTTCTCATTTCTAATACATTTTCTTCCTAAAATATAACAAATTAACGACAAATTTTCCATGATGGGTCGCATTTTATTTTATGCGTTAACCAATCTCTGTTTTGTGAATGTACACCTTTCTCTTTAGAATTTTTTTTTTTGTAGTGTATATTTGGTCTTCAAATTGGTTAACTGATAATAATATATTACAAATCGTTTTAGTTATTATTAAAATTATTTATTCGATAGTAATCGTTTTAGTTATTGCTATAAGGATTTTAAATACTTATCCAACTGTTTCGCCTAATTAATCATTTCTGTCAAAGGATAATGAATGTACATCTAGCAAATACCTACTTATCCTATTGATTGGTATAATTAATAATTTTTGTCAAAAGATAATGAATATATATCTAACAAATATCTACTTATTCTATCGAAGTTTAGAAAAAATGTTTTACCTCAGCTTTTTTTATTTATTTCTTCGTCAAATGATTAATTTCTTGAGGTAAACAACTTTTTTTAAGATAAATATTAGTCAGAAATAATTAAATTTAAGTCATTCCAAAATTAATCATTTTATTAACTCCAACTGTATTTCTTTCAGCATACAAGGCATAGATAAATCGTAAATATCACTACGAGTTAAAAATTATACACACATACACACGAATACATGTATACATATACACATACATATGTATATATGTACATACACATAAACATACGTGTATATATATATATATGTACATACACATAAACATACGTGCATATATATATATATATATATACATGTGTGTGTGTGTAATTTAAAATAACTTAACTTTGATTATGCATAAATTGAAATGTTTTTTGTTCTAATGCAGTTGGCAAACACTTAGACAGTTGTCTTCGATGCCTTAAGGCAAGCGCTGCACCGACGTTACTCACTTAGCACTACCCAGAAGGTGCGTGTAGCTTAAAGATAAGCCACGGACGCGGAGTAATAATATCCCCGCAATGCTCTACGATCCTGTTAGACCATGACCTATGGCTTAAAGTGGATTCAAAACCACTACAAACATCCATAGCACCTCTGGGACGCGAACTCGAAAACTGTGGTACCGAGTGCCAGAGAGCTAGTCACTCGGCCATACAGGCCCTCATATGTATATATGTACATGCACATATTTTTACACAAACATACGTGTGTGTGTGTGTGTAACTTAAATTTGATTCGGTATAAATTCAAAATGTATTAATTAACATTTAATTTCCGATTGAAAACAGTTTTTTTACATGAGACACCCCTTCTCTTCCATAATAATTTTACAACAGCCTTCTAACATCGTTTCAAAAAATCGATAAATAAATTTAAACAAGTCCAGAGGATAGCAACATCTCCATTCAAGAGAGATCTGCATATTCACTTAGCAACAAATTCCTGCCAAGTCTCATCCCCTCCAATCCCAAAAGCAACCACCGTGCTAAAAAGTCGAACTCACCACCTCTACGAAAAAAAGAATAAAAAAAAGAATGTCTGTTTGTTCATTTTTCTTGAAATCCCCCCTCGAAGCCAACGAAGCGGAGACAATGGATTTGCATGATTTTTGCATAATTCCGAGACTTACGCTTGATGGAGCCAGTCACGTGACGTTTGCCAACAGGGAATGCAAACACAACATGGAATGGCACTCAAGATCTTCGTAACGGGAGACTTTCCAGCTTTGTTTTTTTTATCTTTCTTTTTATTGAATGTTTTCTATCTGCTCATCTCTAGAGTAAAGATAGAATGCTTACCCATGGAATTGATAATAATGATTGAATCTGAACTTGGGGTTTTTCAGAAATGGAAAATCATTTTTTTAAATAAAAAGAAAATTCCACCTTTTTTTCTGGATAATAAGGAGTGATTTTTGATGGCAAACGCGTACTTAGCCAAAATAAAATTTTTGTCTCATTTTTTTTTCATTTTTTTTCATTTTTTTTTTTTAATAATTTTGATTGGAAAAATAAAAAAGTTCAACTGATGAGTAATGAGCAAGAATGCAAGATTAAACTGATCTACACTAATATCATTTATATGTAATTTTTTTTAAACAATGCAATGCACAAAAAAGAGGTAATATGATTTTTTTGCATTTTGGCATTTACTTTTTTCTTTTAAAGAAACATTATAAATAAATTTTTATCAAAAATATTTCATTTCTTTTTTTATATTATTGTGCAAACTTTCATTTGATATATATTGAAAAAAATTACATTAAGTTTTCTATCTACTTATCTCTGAAGTAAAGATAGAATGCTTACTCATGGAATTGATAATCATGAATGGATCTGGTACGTCCGTTGCCCTTTCTGTTTCTTTAAAACTTATTGTTTCTACTAATTCAATGATTTTTTTTTAAGTTAACATCCATTTTAAGTTAGTCTCCTAAACAATAAACTGTAGTAATTCCTTTAATTGTAGTAATTTATATAAATTCAATTCACCAAATCAACTTACTAATTTATTTAATATTAGTTTAAGCCTATCTTTATGTTGCAAGGCAGCTATCACTATCACCATAATAGTGGGAAGAAGAATTGTTCTTTTTCCATCAAAGTGTAGTAATCCTACAGATAATTATTGGAATCTCTTAAGATTCAAATCAAACAATGACAATTAATAAAATTATACTCATTTATATTTTACAATTTTATTTCGCATGCCAATAGAATGACCCAAATTATTTATGGACAATAAGGACATTTGTTTCACCATATATAATCTGCTATATCTTAAAATAGTAAACGTTTCTTTTTAAATACTTCATCTAATCTATAAAGAAAATATACCTCAGCATGTCAAAAAAAAATTTACCATTAGATTAATTTTTCTAAAAAAAAATAATAAATAAATAATAGTCAGGAGAAAAAAAAATACTTCAAATCTATAAAGAAAATAAAGCATGTCAAAAAAATTTACCATTAGATTAATTTTTCTAAAAAAAAATAATAAATAAATAATAGTCAGGAGAAAAAAAACTTTGCTCCAAACATTTATTCCCCTTTTGAGTTGATATCTTGGCAACATTTCAATCACACCTTTTTTTGTATGACAGTAGAATGATCCAGTAATTTATGGACAATATGTACTTTTGTTGCACCATATACAATCTGCTATATCTTAAAATAGTAAACGTTTCTTTTTAAATAGTTCATCCAATCTATATAGAAAACGTACATCAGTATGTTAAAAAAAAAAAAAAAAAAAGTCACCATTAAATAAAAAATTTCAAGAAAAAAAAAGTATTCAGGAGATAAAAAAAAAAAAAAAAAATTCTGCTGCAAACCCTTATTTTCCTTTTCGAGTTGATATCCTGACAACATTTCAATCACACCTGCCGCATGGGGTTGCGACCCACCCCAACAACCAGAAGAACTCCCTCACTCATCCACCAACCACCCCCTTCCCAACTGTCACACAACCCCCGTGACGACACCAGGACCACCAAATTAGACAAGGTCCCCTTTGCGGGATTCCACCCCAACCCACAAGGAATCGATAGAGCCACATGCAACTCTCAAGAAGAAGAAAAAGAAGAAGAAAGGGAAGAGCATGCGCTGTTGCCACCGCTTTGAAACTAATTTCGTCTTGTCCGGAAGCCACAGGAAAAGAAAAAAAAAAAAAAGAAAAGAAAAGGGAATAAAACTGTGGGAAATAAACAGCTGATTTGACCAGGGCTTCCCGTCCACGGAACTGGTTTGGGAAATGTTTCCGATTGGAATTCGTGAGCTGTTGGGGGGATTAAATAAAGTTCCCCTAGATTATCCCTTGCGGATCTCAATTTGGAGAATTAGTTCGAGCACAAGCTCATTATTTGAGGACGAGTTTGTGTTGATAGGAATTGCTATCCCAAGTTGGTTTAAGACGAGAAATAATAAGGATGAGAAAGTCTAAAGTCTTTCTCCTATTAGAAAGATTGAAGAATATGTGTGATGATTATTATTATTATAATTAAATATTTAAAGATCTTCACCAACAATTGTTTTCTCGATATTCAAACAGAAAATCTGTGGAGTTTGAATAATTAACAAATATATAACTAAAATTTTTATAATAATAGAAGTTAAAAATTTAAATTCTTATTTGTGTCATTGGCACATTAATTGAAAATTTAGTATGTAATGTGTTTTTTAAGAATTAATGATAAGTATGGTAGTTAAGAATTATATATATATATTTATTTATTTATTTATATATATATATTTTTTTTTATTTATATTCATATTTCATATGAATATTCATTTTTTTTTCATATTATTTTTTTTTTTCATTTTTATATTCAGGAATATTCTTATTCATTTTTAATATATATGCTTAATTTTTTAATTAAGGTCATATAAAATAAATTTTTAAACTTTAATTTTTTATAATAGCATTTTGTTTTTTAAAATAAAAAATTATTTAAACTAAATATAGAAATTGATACTCTATATTAGGCGTCTCCAAACTATGACTCGCAAACACCATCAATCAGGCCCGGAACATATTATTTTAATTACATTGAAAAATGTAAAATTTAAAATGTAAGTAAATCATAAAAATAATTATAATGTAACGCCCCATAAGAAGCACATTAACTGATATATTCAATAACTCAACTGCAATTAATGATATTGTAAGTTTTAAGACAAATCTCATAAGTGACGTACATAGGAAATTTGCATAATGAAATTATAACTATGATTAATGAGATTTATGTAGCTGTCAATTTTTCACTGAAAAAATTTTGCAGTTGTCAGTGGATAGTTACAGTTTATACTCTAGCTCTGCTATTTGCTAAGAAATAGCGTTGTATACTTTGATTAACGCTTAATTAGAGCTTTTGCATAATTCTGAAGCTCACCAGAAGAATATGCTGTGATACTCTAGCGCAAAATGTAATCTCCACCGCAATAACATGTCTTTGACATTTGCGCATAAGTACCAACCGAAATTGCAAATGGATACTTCACTCGCTGGTTAGTTCCGAAACGAAAATTTGTACGTAATTCAAAACTACTGTATGATGGTTTGATATGCCAATTAGGTCTTGGCCTTTGGACTTGGTGGAAGAGTTAGTGTAGCTCTTAGGCTGAAACGACTGGAGACCTCTGCTCTATATCATTTCTTTAGTACTCGAACTTAATTCCTAGATTCAGAATACCGAATACAATATTTTTAAAATATTGTTTTCTTATGTAAAATGATATAAATATTTTTAATACGAATGTTTGGTTTATTTCATATAGTCATTTCATTTACATTATAGTTTTCCCCTTTATACTTTGCAATTAAAAGAATTACATAATTAAAATAAAGATCCATTTTCTCTGCATTTTTTTAAGTTTTATATTACCGTGAAGTTAAATAATACACAAAAAAGATTTTTTAAAAACATTTATGAGTTTCTTCGGAAAACTCCAAATGATTTGAACCATTTAAATGTTGAATAAATTAAGCTGATCACATATAAAAGATGTTTGGAAACAGCAACAAAATAAAAAATTAAAAAATTATTTTTGAAAAATCTATTTTCATAAAAAAAAAAAAAAAATTAATGGGATTGCAAGCATGACAATGACAGTACAGTAGGATTAATACCTGTCTCGGCGTCAGCATGGTTTTTGCTTTTGAACTTAGTAAATTAAATCGAAATATTCGCTTCTACATTTAGCGTAAGTACGTTAAACTTCTATTACATTTCAGTAAATGGGAGAAAATTTAGATCTCATTAGATTCCCCTCCCCCGAGGAACCACTCCTCGGGGAGGGTGGGGGGTTACTTGCAACTGTGATGTCACCAATGTAGCAGTCTTCCTGTTTGGGGAGATAGTCAAGAATTCTAAAGGGTGTATAGATTTTCCTGGGTAATGTTACATCTGATACAATGGACAATGTTCCCCTGGAATAATGGATAATATTCCCCCAGGAATAATGTATAATGTTCTCACCTTATAATGTTCAACCTGACACAAAGTAGTGCAAATGTCCTCAGACCTT
>BPLQ01001067.1:0-13365 GCA_021605075.1 Caerostris darwini | reverse complement strand
ATTATAAATAATGGTAAAATTACAATAGTCACCCGATGTTACTCATTTATCACTACCCAGGAGGCACGTGTAGCCTGAAGATATGCTACGAGTAACCCTAGCCCCACGACGTTCTACGATCCTATTAGGACCGGGACCTACGGTTTAAAAATGGATTCCGAAACACTACAAGCATCCATGGCACCGCAGGGACTCGAATCCGAAACCTATGATACCGAGTTCTAGAGCGTTAGCCACCCGGGCCATCAGGTCTCTACAGCCATTTCTAGTTAAAGTATTTAACAAAAACATATTTTACCCTTAAGGCAAAAAATAATAATTATAATTTCATGTTTGAGTTTCTGAATTCAGGTTGAACTTATGAGTCTTAAAATTTTATTGCATATTACGGCAGCTCTTATTTAAACCTTCTCCGTCGTTAGGCTCCATTAATATATTAACAGCAGATCTCCTTTAAGCATATTATTCATGTTCTAGTGAAAGTTAGCGTTTCTCTTCTCATATGTATCTACTCAAGGGAAAGAAGAAATGGAATGTTTGCTGTTTAAACATTTGGTAGTGTATCGTATTGGTATATCGGTTTTGGTATGGAGTCTTTAACTGTGTGTGTATATATATGCATATCTAAAGTGAAAGGATTTAGGGGTATTCTTGGATTTATAGAAGATACTACAAAATGTTTGAGTTAAACCAATAGAATAGCATAAAAGATTTAACCAACTAAAAGTTTTAATTAATGCTATTTGGATAGTTTTGAAATAGTATGCTACTCTTAAAATATTGTCTTTAAACTGTAACTCAATGTGTTTGTAATACTTAATGTTTAATTAATGTTATTATTGTTTGTAATGTTAATTTTATTATACTTAATGTTTAATTATCAAAAAATTAAACATTAAGTATAATATAAATTTATATAAATCTTTATATAAATTTATATAAACATTTATATAAATCTAATATAAATGTTTTTAATAATTATCAATAGTTAGTATCATTCAAAAATATCATTTTTATGTGTTATTATGATTGTTTATAATGTGTATAAACAGTACATTTTTCTTTGTTGTTCTTCTAATGCAGCGGACAAATACTTAGACAGTTGTCTTTTATGCCATAAGCAAGCGCTGCACCGATGTTACTCATTTAGCACTACCAAGGAGGCACGTGTAGCCTGAAGATATGCTGCTAGTAACCCTACCCTTAGAACACTCTACGATCCTATTAGGACCCGCACCTACGGCTTAAAGTGGATTCCGAACCACTACAAACATCCATGGCACCGAAACCTGTGGTACCGAGGACCAGAGAATTAGCCACTCGGCCATCAGGGCCCTACAACCATTTCTAGTTAAAGTATTTAAAAAAAACATATTTTACCCTTAAGGCAAAAAAAAAAGTAATTTCATGTTTGAGATCGGTCAAAAGGAAGAATGCAGTAATTTTATTGCATATTACAACACATCATATTTAAAACACTGTAAAACCTACTTTGTCACGATAACTCCATTAATATATTAACAGCAGATCTTCTTTATGCATATTACTCATGTCCTAGTGAAAGTTAGCGTTACCGAAATCAGCTGTGCAATCGCAAATACTTCTTCTAAATTCATTCGCTAATTCAAAGCAAACAGTTCGGCGATTCTCTGTGTTTATCTGACAACTTATAATATGTTGCGCAACTTGAGAATGCAAGCGTTTGAACTCTGATAGTTGTCATGGCGACAGAATGTATTTTCTTCTCATATGTATCTACTTAAGGGAAAGAAGAAACGGAATGTTTGCTGTTTAAACATTGGTAGTGTATCCTATTGGTATATCGGTTTTGGTATGGAATCTTTAAGTGTGTGCTTGTATATATATGCAGATCTAAAGTGAAAGTATTTAGGGGTATTCTTGGATTTATAGAAGATACTGAAAAATGTTTCAGTTAAACTAATAGACTAGCATAAAAGATTTAACCATCTAAAAGTTTTAATTAATGCTATTTGGATGTAATGTAGTATGTAATGTAGTTAGTATGTTTTAAAATGTTATGCAACTTCTAAAGTAATAACAACTTTAGCAAGTTTTTAAACTGTAACTAAATGTGTTTGTAAGTAATATTACACTTAATATTTATTTAACTCTATAAATCTAATATTGGTATGTAATCTTTAACTGTGTATATGCTTCTAATTATTATAAAAAATATTGCTTATATATTTTATTATGATTATTTTTAATGTATATAAACAGTTAATTTTTCTTTTCATTTCTGTAGAAAATACAAATTTTTGATCGTTAAAAAAAAGGTTTTACTAAAATAATATTGGTTTACTAAAACAATAACAAAATCAATAAATAAAATAAAGATAATAATATTTATAAATACAATAAAATAAATATAGCAATAGTATAATTTTATATTATAATAATATTCATGTAAAAATGTATACTATTTGTTTAATATTATACTTAAATTTTATATAAAACAATATTATTGAATATTGCAAACATATTAACATTATATATAATTTTTTTTTCTAATGCAGCTGGCAAATACTGAGACAGTTGTCTTTTATGCCATAAGCAAGGGCTGCACCGACGTTACTCATTTGGCACTACCCATGGGGCACGTGTAGCTTGAAGATAATCTACAAACGCGAGTAACATTACCCCCACAACAACGTTAGATCCCGACCTACGGTTTAAAGTGGATTCCGAACCACTACAAACATCCATCATGGCACCACCACCACTCGAACCCGAAACCTGTGGTATCGAGCGTCAGAGCGTTAGACGCTCGTCACACAGGTCCCTGCAACCGTTTCTAGTTGAAGTATTTAACAAAATATATTTTACCCTTAAGGCAAAAAATAATAATTATAATTTTATGTTTGAGTTTCTGAATTCAGGTTGAACTTATGAGTCTTAAATATGTATTGAATATTACGACAGATCATATTTAAAGCACTCTAAAACCTACTTTGTCGTCATAACTCCATTACTATATTAACAGCAGATCTCCTTTATGCATATTACTCATGTCCTAGTGAAAGTTGGCGTTACCGAAATCAGCTGTGCAATCGCAAATGCTTCTTCTAAATTCATTCGCTAATTCAAAGCAAACAGTTCGGCGATTCTCTGTGTTTATCTGAGAACTTATAATATGTTGTGCAACTTAGAGAATGCAAACGTTTGAAGTCTGATAGTTGTCATGGCGACAGAATGTATTTTCTTTTCATATGTATCTGCTTAAGGGAAAGAAGAAACGGAATGTTTGCTGTTTAAACATTGGTAGTGTATCCTATTGGTATATCGGTTTTGGTATGGAGTCTTTAACTGTGTGTATATGCAGATCTAAAGTGAAAGGATTTAGGGATATTCTTGGATTTATAGAAGACATTATGAAATGTTTGAGTTAAACTAATAGAATAGCATAAAAGATTTAACCATCTAAAAATTTTAATTAATGCTATTTGGATAGTTTTAAAATAATATGCTACTCTTAAAATAGTATCTTTAAATTGTAACTAAATGTGTTTGTTAGTAATATTGTACTTAATATTTATTTAAATCTATAAATCTAATATAAATTTTTCTAATTATTATCAAAAATATCACTTTTATATTTTATTATGATTGTTTTTAATGTATATAAACAGTTCATTTTTCTGTTAATTTCAGTGGAAAATACAAATTTTGGATTGTTGAATAATTGCTAGGTGTGGATTAGTAAAACAAAAAAAATATTATGAAGTACTTTGATTAATTTTAAATCAATAAAATATAATAATATAATTTTAATTCAATAGCATTCTTGTGTGTCCTGATATCCGAATGACTAGAGCTCTGACGCTCCGTGCCACAGGTTCCGGGTTTGAGTCCCGACGCTGCCATGGATGTTTGTAGTAGTTCGGAATCCACTTTAAACTATAGGTCCCGGTCTAATATGACCGTTGGGCGTACGGCTAACGACGTATGCTTTTTTTAAATTCCTACTATTATATCACACTCTCCCTATATATATCTTGTCCGAATTTTCAATCGTTCATAAAATACTGTTTATTCATTCACTGAAGTTCAAATACATTTTTTTAAACTTTTAGTGGGTGACACTGGATGTTAATGCAGTTTTTTCAAATATTAATTCATTAATTAAATTTAATTAATAAATTTTAGTTTTATTTTAGATTTAAGTTGCATGTATCTACCAATAGATGGCGCCAGATGTAAGAGGAAATTTTCAACTTTATTTATAAAGGACTTCCTGCAATATAGTGGGGAAAAAAATAAGAATTGACTTTAAAAAAAATTTTTTATATTACTTGTTTAATATTATACTTAAATTTTATGATATTATTAAATAATTTTACTTAATATTATACGTTAACATTAATATTATATATAATATTATTAATAATACGAGGGTCACTCTGAAATTTTTGAGATACGGCTAAATGGTATAAGTTTAACTTACCAAATTTTAAGTGTTCAAAGTAGTCCCCTCCAACATCAATACACTTTTGCAGACATTTTTTCCAAAGATTAAATGTTGCACGCCATCCATTTCTTGGAATTGATAAAAAAAATATGTTATAGCCTCATCAACCTCATCTTCGGAATGAAAACGGCGACCACATAAATTTTTCTTGAGATTAAAAAAAAACCAAAAGTCACACATAGCAAGATCAGGGGAATAGGGTGGATGTCCTATCACTTTGATGTGTTTTTGTTTAAGAAATTCGACTGTCGATCTTGCCGTATGAGAAGATGCATTATCATGGTGAAGCATGAGTCCCCTTACATTCACTTCTTGAAGAATTTATGGAAGATACTTAGTGGTGTACCAGTTAGCTGTGACTGTCTTCTGTCCCTCCAGCTTGATGGCTTTGACCAGTCCCGTACTTCTGAAGAAAACGGCATACTTTACTTTTTGCTTTGCTCGTTGTCTTTTCAACATTGTTGGTTTGGGGTCATCTACAAAGACCGATACTTTACTTTCTTGTCGTGTTGGAACGTCAAAAAACGGTATGTAAGTTTCATTATTAGTTATGATTTCAGAAATAAGGCGGTGTCCACCATCGTTAAGTAATTTTATGGCTTCTTTGCGGATTCTGACACGATCCGTTTTTTGGTGCTCTGTTACATCATGGGGGACCCAACGACAAACTAATTTTTTCATATGCAGTTCTTCATGAGTAATTCTATGTATAGCTACGGATCCAATGTTAAGTTTCTTCTGTATCATTTGGTAAGTGCAGCGATTATCATCGACTAATATTTTTCGTATGGCCGACACATTTTCTGGAACTACATCTGATGAAGGTCTTCCTGTGCGTTCTTGATCCAGCAGAGAACTTCGACCTTTACGAAATTCTGTAATCCATTTAAATACAGTAGCACGAGATGGAGCTTCGTCTCCATATGCTAGTTGTAGACGTGGAAGGCATTCTTCTTGATTTAACCCCACTTTAAAATCATAGCGCGATAATGCTCTCGCGTCAATTCCATTTTCCTTTCTTCCAAAATCTATTTATTCTACGACGCTAAATTGCAATTGTTGCCACAAATTATCGTCTGCGGCCATAAAAGAGTTCAAATTTGCAAATTTAACGAATATTTTTTTCTTGCGTTTGTCGTCTGCCACTGTCTCAAAAATTTCAGAGTTACCCTCGTATTAATATTATAAATAATATTACTTAATTTTTTTAATATTATACTTTCATACCATAACCATATACATTTTTCTTGTGTGTTCTTGAAAAAACATTTTCACATAGAACAATAATAATTATCACTGCTTCATAAAAAAAAGTTTTTTTAAAAAACATTAATTCTAAATTTTATAAAAATAACAGTTATTTTTATAAAATTTAATATTAAAGTTTTTAAATAATTTAAACACACAGAAATAAATCTAAAACCCCGCCATTTAATAGTATTTAAAAGTTTTCATTTTTGTTTTTAGATTTTGTTACCTTTTAATGAATCAGGTTGATTTTTTATCTATCAAAAGATTCTTTGAAAACGAATCTAAATTTGAGAATTTTAAAATAGTAAATTTTGGCATTATACTAAAGTAAAATTTTAACGTAATACGTAGCCCCATGGTAACTATATTTCATATAGCATTTTTTTTGTCATCATATCATAATTTTTTTTTCCATTCTAGCAAAAATTTAATTTAGACATCACATATCTTTACGTATTTAAATTCGATCTTAAATTTTCCCATATTTTTACATTAAATGAATTTTAAGTTAAAGATCGTTTTGATTGCAATAAATATTATTATACGTTAGTGTAATTTTGCGAAAGGCAAATTTATTGTAAACATATATCAAAATTATATACATATTTTGAAAAGCGCATTTGACCGAAAAACCCTTTTCTGCTAATGAATTTCTTAGTTTCGTATAATACGGAATTATTTAAGAATCTAAAGACAGTATTATTTGGGGATTACCAAGAAATAGTAAATACAATTTTTAAAAAATCCCACTAAATTAAGTAAAATTTAAAATAATTTAACAATAATAATAATTTTTTTCAAATAATAGCACACAAATATATGCAAATGGATAAATTTGTGTGTGCACTTGTTCTAGCATAATTTGAAACTAGACTACCTACTTTTTTCCCCGTTGAATTCATTATTTTTTTATTCGATGTAACTTGACTTGACGTGACTTCGAGATTTATGTTCGCGTTAGCTGCTTTATCTCAATTTATTCAATTGCTCTTGAGAAGAGATCAGAAAAAAAGAAAAGAAATTATTGATTAAGAAAAATAGATTTTCAGTTAATCAGTGGACTTCAACTGATTCCAAAATTATGAAATAAAAAGTTTCGAAATGTGGTGTTGTGCTTTATCCGATTTGTATTAAAAAATACGTTACCATATATTTTTAATTAAATATAAACCTTATTTTATGGCCTGGCGCCATCTGGTGGCCTGTTTGATTAGTCTTTATGTTTTTCAACTTTAGTAATTTTCTTTAAGTTAAAACGATACATTTTTTAAGTTGATGTCTTTTTTAATATATTTTTCTTTGTTTTAATCGTTTTATTACAATGATTTATTACCCATAAAATATATGGGTATTGCTTTGGGAGAGGGGCTTTTGGTGTCCTTGATCACTTTCAATTTTGATTTTAAATTTCTTTTTCGAGCTTTTTTATACATAATATTTATTTACAAAATAATTTAGCAAAAAAAATTAATGCAAAATTGTTTTAAAAAAACTGTCGGATGAAAGCATAGACAATTTTATTTCAAAGTGAAAATGAGAATTTTCAAGAAAGAAAAAATCGTTTTGTATTCCATAGTTTTTTGTTTTTTTTTAAATTTAAAGATTGCTATTAAGCGTTTTGTTCTTACCTTAAATTCTAAATTTTATGGATGACCTGTATATCTATATTGCATATTTTATATTTATTTTATTGTGCCATCAACCTGCAGCGCCACTTTCTCTCCTGGTATTAAAAATGTAAACAACATTGTATGTTTATTTGAGGAAAACTTATTAACGCACATTCAAATATATGTAAAATTGCATGAATAATTCCAGAGGTTGTGAAGGTACAATAGTTGCAAAGCAGCCATAAATAATCTAACTTTGGATGTAATTGAATAGCATTGGCTTCAGACCCATTGGGTTATAAAAGTAAGATTCAAAGTCATCTAAAGTTCCGGTGAATATGAGGTTTGGTTTGATTTGTCACTCTACTGTTATTTTATGCGCACTTTGAGTTAATTAAACCGGGGCCTATAGTTTAATGATGAATATGAGCCTCCGCCTATTAAGAGAGTAAACGTCTGGTCTTTGAGGTAGGTGGAACTAGAATACCTATTTAACTTACTGGTCAAAGAGATCAGTGAAAACTTGTAGTTTTTCTAACGGGGTTTTGCATTACAACAACCGATTGTAGATTTTATCGACTCCTCTACATATAATGCTTTTTTGGAGATGATTTTGATATTCTTGGATGATACATTCATTTCAGGTGTAGTCTCGGTAGGAATTTGGTTCTTTATCATAGGTACAAATAAAATTTGCGAATCAACTGGTCTTATTTCGAAGGTTATCTAAGGAACCCTATTTCTTGTAGTAGTTTTGGGAAATGGCTTTGGAAAGCTTTTACACCCTTTTTGAACCCAGTGCCCTTGGAGTCCACAATTGACGT
The DNA here is from genome assembly GCA_021605075.1 of Caerostris darwini. Lineage (NCBI taxonomy): Eukaryota > Metazoa > Arthropoda > Arachnida > Araneae > Araneidae > Caerostris > Caerostris darwini. Next base: position 5,191 of record BPLQ01001067.1, on the reverse strand, counting down.
AGGTAAACTTTTCGACGCTTCCAACAATGCGGCATTCTTTAAAGAAGTGTAGTCCCTCACACTGCAGGGATCCTATTTTTTGGATCCACAGTTGCTGGTTCCGTGGTGGAAGTTGTTACACTTGTAGCATTGGGTGACTCCTGATTGACGGTTGTAGTTTTCGATGCGAACTGTGAGATAGAGAAGTCGACTGACCTCGAAGATTTATGTCACCCCTGAGAAGTGTAATCGGCCAAATTGGTAGTGATTTCTTGATGTTTTTTTTTTTTTTTTAATTGGCTGACTTTGCGATTTTGAAGTTGCTCGCAAGAGTGCCTACACTGCCGTTTGAAGTCGAGAAACCTTTAATTACACTTTTAATTGGCTTACTAAATTTCGGCGTAGTGAGGGAAAAATTGATTTCCTTATTTTTAAGGAAAGTAATTCAAGACTGGCAATGATTCTCCAATGGGGCATAACATTTAAACTGATTCCCTGATAGTTTGCTTTCAATATCTTCTTTGAATTCATTTACAAAAGCTTTGGTAATTTTTATGGTGTCTTCGCCTTGTCGCACCATTACATGTGGTAATCTTGCAGGAAGAGACTTGAGATCTTCTTCAATATTCATTCGTTTTTCCTCTTGCTCTTCAAAGGCATTCTCGGAGGGTATCGGATTCATAGGCGATATCTTTTTATTCTTTTGGTGGCTTGCTTCCTTGTAGGTGGAGAGAACCCGTCTTGATTCAATGTAGAATCCTCCAACTGCCATTGGAACACTGATATGCAATGAATGCAATTGTATAGCAGGAAATCATGATAGACATGATATCAGCAGTGAACTTGTCTGCTTTAAAATAATACAAGTTATCCCAAAATACTTGGGTTTAGCCCAGAATCATGTGATGTTCCGAAAAGACGATAAATGAGATATGAGTATGTGAGGAATAATCTGTTGAGAAGTTAATAATAAAAATTAATCAATTCTTAATATGACTTAATTAATCAATTCTTAATTTTTTATCAACGACTATTGTTTTATCAAAGACTTTGTCATAAATATACTTTGTTTAATGGATAAATAAATCTATATATATGAAACTTCTTTATTTCTTTCTTAGGAGCCTGATGGCCGAGTGACTAACACTCTGGCAGTCTGTGCCACAGGTTTTGAGTTCCATAGTTGCCACGGATGCTTGTAATGGTTCGGAATCCACTTTAAATCGTAGGTTGTCGATTATGACTGTAGAGTGTTCGGCTTAGGGCTGGCAACTCTACCGCGTAAAAGGAAAGCATCTACAGTTTCGGAGTGGCCTGATGGCCAATTGCTTAGTACTCTGGCTTTTGGTACCACAGGCTTCATGTAGGAATCCTGACGGTGGCATGGATGTTTGTGAGTGGTTCGGAATCCACGTTATATTTCAGGTCCAGTTTTAATTAGCCCAAAGTGTGCATAAAATGACGTGTTGAGCGACAAATCAAACCAAACCAGTTTCGGAATCTACCAGTAGGCGGACGGCCATGGTCCATCAAGGATTGTAGTGTCAGGGAGTTAATTTGCTTTATTTCTTTCTTAATCCATTTTCTTTGAATGTGAGAAATATAAGCAGCTATTATCATATCTGCAATTTCCTAGATTTTTTCCCCTTTATACATCTAGTGTTTATTTAGTTTTTAAATATTTTTTTTTATTTATAAATAGTTATTCAGAACAAAATTGCCAAACGATAATTTACATAGTTCACCGATATATTTTCTTTTATTAATGAAATTTATCAAAACTAAAAATGTTTTATTTTAAGTATCCAGGCAACGAAAATTCATATTTGTTTCATTTGCTAATTAACAGATAAATTACGTGTCAATTATTATGTGTCGTTATACTATTTTATGTATATATATATATACCTACATATCGTAACATGATATATATATATATATATATATATATATATATCATGTTATATTATTAATTATGTTTCAATTATTCTGTAAATGTAGGTCTTTAATAAAACATTTTTCTATTTTCACATTGTTACAGAAATTGAAAGAATCACTCTATTCTGCTCTCAAGTCAGATCACATTTATTTCTATGATAAGAAATATTCAATATGCCTATATGCATGTATTTCATAAAATAATATTTCACGTTGGAGATTATATTCCGGATTTAAAAGGAAAAGAGAATTATGATATCTTTAGTTGGTGACGTCATATAAACGAAAAACAATGACTTTTCGTTTATGCTCAAAAACAGTTTTTGAAAATCTATATGGCCGGACTCGAAACATTTCAACCCCATGGCAACATCTTGATCTGAAGATTTCACTTTGAATATCCTGAGGGCTGTGTTCTTTTTTGAAATGCGTTTTACATATAACGAATCCAAAGAATAGAAAGATTTCAGATTTATTTATTTATTCAGGTTTTTTTTTAATGTATAAACGGAGAAATCGTCAACATACTGATGTCTGCATTCGATATTCCTGTTAAAATTTTTTTTTACTTTGTGCCGAGCTAAAAATTCAATATGAAAAAATATATATAATAATAATAATAAATAAAATATTTTCTTTCACTTTTAATATCCAGCATGAAAGATGGTTTTAAATAGTTTTTTTTTCTAAAGACACCTTCACAAGAATAGATTATAATTCAAAAATATGATTTTGTTTTTTAAATTTTGAGGAAAAATATTTTATATCCATTTTTTACAATGAGTGACATTTAATGAATAGTATTTTTTTTTACATAAAACACAATTCTAAAAAAAATTTTTAACAAAAAATGTTTCATTATTATTCAAATTTCTATAAAAGTTGAAAAAATAATAAATAATAAAAAAAATTAAAAGACAATAGTATAAAGAAAGTATTCTTATTTTAAATGCAGTGACTCTGAGGTCTGCTCACATTCAGAGCTCTTGAATCTGAGCCGCAGTTGGAACTCGAAAAATAAGCTCCGTTAGTTCCCTTTACCACAAACAATCACCTTTCCTATTCAAAGCGTGAACAAAAACCGTCACCAAGCAGAGCGGTCATTCGACTCCCTCATGATCATATCTGCAATTACCCAGATTTTTTCCACCTTTCTATCTTCATTATTCTGCTAGTGTTTATTTACCTTTTAACTTTCTAAATATTTTTTTATATATAAATAATTATTCAGAATAACATTGCCAAACAGTAATTTATACGTTTCACCAATATGTTTTTCTCTTCTTAATGAAATTTACCAAAACTAAAAATGTTTTATTTTAAGCACCAGGGCAACGCCAAATCATATTTACTGGTTAACAGAAAAATTATGTGTTGTGTTAATTATTCTGTAAATATACGAAGAATTTCTATTTTCACATATACAATCAGTAGATAAATTGAAAGAATCACTCTATTCAACTGTCAAGTCAGACCTCATTTTTTTCTATGATAAGAAATATTCAATATTCCTATATGCATGTATTTCATACAATATTATTGTACATAGGAGATTATATTCCGGATTTCCTGGATTTAGAAGGAAAATAGAATTATGATATCTTTAGTTGGTGATGTCATATAAACGAAAAACAATGACTTTTCGTTTATCCTCAAAAACAGTTTTTGAAAATTTATATGGCTGGACTCGAAACATTTCAACCCCATGGCAACATCTTGATCTGAAGATTTCACTTTGAATATCCTGAGGGCTGTGTTCTTTTTTGAAATGTGTTTTACATATAACGAATCCAAAGAATAGAAAGATTTCAGATTTATTCATTTATTCAGTTATTTTTTTATGTATAAACGGAGAAATCGTCAACATACTGATGTCTGCATTTGATATTCCTGTTAAAATTTTTTTTTACTTTGTGCCGAGCTAAAAATTCAATATGAAAAAATATATATAATAATAATAATAAATAAAATATTTTCTTTCACTTTTAATATCCAGCATGAAAGATGGTTTTAAATAGTTTTTTTTTCTAAAGACACCTTCACAAGAATAGATTATAATTCAAAAATATGAATTTATTTATATTTTTTTTTTCAAATGTCGAGAAAAAATGTTTTATATCGAATTTTCACTAAGGGAGACATTTGATGAATAATATTTTTTTTCATAAAACACAATTTTTGAAAAAATTTTTTAAACTGAAAATGTGTCATTGTTGACACAGTTGAATCTGACTTTCTTATGAACTTGACTGACCATTTAAAAACATTACTTCTGTTGTCTAATGTTTATACACCTGAAGTTGTGTACAGATTTGAAACATTCGTCAGTACATGACAATTTGAACTCCATTATTTCCCATAACGAGAGAACATACAATCGTCTTTCCTATTCAAAGCGTGAACAAAAACCGACACTAAGCAGAGCGGTCATTCGACTCCCTCATGAACATATCTGCAATTTCCTAGATTTTTTCCCCCGTTCTGATTTTTCGTTAATCCTCAAAAACAGTTTTTGAAAACTTATATGGCTAGACTCGAAACATTTCAACCCCATGGCAACATCTTGATCTGAAGATTTCACTTTGAATATCCTGAGTGCTGTGTTCTTTTTTGAAATGTATTTTACATATAACGAATCCAAAGAATAGAAAGATTTCAGATTTATTCATTTATTCAGTTATTTTTTATGTATAAACGGAGAAATCGTCAACATACTGATGTCTGCATTCGATATTCCTGTTGAGATTTTTTTTTACTTTGTGCCGAGCTAAAAAATCAATGTAAAAAAATATAATAACAATAATAATAAATAATAAAATATTCTCTTTCACTTTTCATCCGTAACATAAAAGATGATTTTAAATAGTTTTTTTTTCTTTCTAAAGACACCTTCACAAGAACAGATGATAATTCCAAAAATATGAATTTTTTTTTGTTTTAAATTTCGAGAAAAAAATGTTTTATATCCATTTTTCACAATGTGACACATTTGATGAATAGTATTTTTTATACATAAAATAAAGTTCTTGGAAAATTTTTTTTAACTAAAAATGTGTCACTGTTATTCAAATTTCTATGAAAGTTGAAAAAATAATAATAATAAAAAAAAAAACCTTAACAGACAATAATATTACGAAAGATTTTTTTTTTTAATGCAGTGACTCTGAGGTCTGCTCACATTCAAAGCTTATGAATCTAAGCCGCAGTCTGAATTCGAGAAATAAGCTCCGTTATTTCCCTTTACTATATACAATCGTACTTCCGTCAAAGCGTG